>OU862930.1:31502130-31846163 GCA_917880885.1 Limnephilus marmoratus | reverse complement strand
AGACAGACAGACGACGCGGGGACTTTATTTTATAATAATTATAATTATTATTTTTATTATAACATATGTATTGTACTTATCAACTTATCTAACATACAAGATAATTTAGAAAAAACAATAAGCAGAATTAACTGGTACCTACCTACCTAACCTAGAACAACCCTAAAACAAACCTAGCGAAACACTTGGAGTGACCTTTGTAAGAGGTGTTCGTTATCCAATAAATGGTTCCCGGGACGGCGGTAACCAAACCCCCAAGCTAACTTGAAATGACTTCAGTCGTGTTTGATGACTAGATCTGAATAACCAGGTACTTCCCCACCTTCCTGTCCTCATTTCCTTCCCCTCCCCACTACCTCCATTCTCACAACATAACCCGATTGGTGATGCCATAGTCTCATAGTGTTTGCATAAGGCGCGGCGTCAGAGATGAACTGGAAGTCGGGTTCTTTATTTTCCATATTTTATAAAACGGGCGCTATATTAATTGGTGAACTGTAATAATTACCATAAAACATTAACTCTAAATAAGTACTTAATATTTTAAATAATAATGTCACATAACAAAGTCGGTATTTGCTTCTTATTAAATCATATTTAATTACCCAGGGAGAAATCTATATGTAATTGCTTTTTGTGATTACCATCAATTTTATAACTGTTTTTCGTAACTTGTGTTGATTTCCTTAAAATAAAACAAATAGGAATGACGGTTTACTGAATAATTATACCGATAAACTTAAATTTATAAATGAATTTAATTTATAAACACGTATTTATATTAAGCAATAAATATAATTATTTATAAAAAATACATTAATTAACAAAATTAAAAGCGTGAACACCCCTTTCATTGCAAAAACATTTCGTAAGTTGAAACTCTGAATACCTACGTATTGAATTTGGCAACGGTGGAGGTTCATAGGTATGAAGTAGGTATGGGAACACGCCACGCACCAGCGGCAGTCAGCGAAGAAATTCCACTAGATGGAACCCTCGAGTAAGATTTGAACATGAAAGGCTTAGTAAGGGGCATCTTTCAAATTATGTTTATATTATAGTAGTCGTACAGTTAAAATAATTAATACAATCTTATGACTCGTAACTGACATTCATTGTCATTGTCATTCATTGACAGATGCCAAAACAATGCGGTATTCAATTACGCATCATTTTCATAACATGTGATCAGCAAAAACCTGCGGCAGGAATGTGAACTAATATGTTTCAATATAAAATAGCACAATTCGTTGGTTGTACACATTTAGTAGTTTTAATTATTGCTTCAAGGTTTGCTTGATTCGTACTGGGAGATTTATGGTGAGGATCGTTTCGTGTTTTGTTTATTATTTTTTTTCCTTGTATATATTCCCAATTATTATTTATCTCTTGTTCAATAAATAAAACTAAAACTATCTTTATCTATACCTAATAAACAAGAAGTTTCACTTCTGTCACGCGTGGACTCCACGCGCACACTTTTTTATTTTATTTTAGGTCGTGCAATAATCGATATAATTTGGAAATTTTCCTTATAAACAAATATCTATTAAAATATCTGTGTTTTCTCCCTGATGTAGCTAGCATCTCTTCTTAATCAGAACGCATTTTAATATTTCTGTAAACGTCAAACGTCAAGTGTTCATTGGGTACGCGTGGACAGGTCCTACCCAAGGACCACTAGCCAAATTGTGTGTGACCGCGCGAACTTCACCCCAATCTTTCAACAATGTTTCAACAAACGAAGGAGACGTAAAACAAAAAAAATGTTTTTAAGTTACTTCAAAGCAATTGTCAAAGCATTTGTTTGAGTTAATACTCGGAAAAGACCCGACTTAACGGGTATGTGTAATTAATACCTTTCTTTCCATGTTAAACTGTTATTATTAAATACGGGTTCAAACTTGTCAATGCATTCACCTCATAAGTGAATAAATTGTAACACCCATTTATGTATATGTGACCAGCAATGGGGTGAAATTATCAGCCTAGCAGAAGTAGAAGAAGATTTCAGTTTCATTTAAAGGTTTCCGGTCGCGATGAAAAAGGAGGGTTCCGTTTATGGAGGGGAGAGGAAAACAGAACTGATTAGCTGCTAGTTATGTCAAATTGAACTGAAATCATTAATAAAACATGATATTAGTCCAGTCAATGAAGGAAGTGTAGAGTGCGTTAGCAGGAACCTAAGCGATTCCATCAGAAACATGTTAAGGGTGTGAACATACTAAAAGTCCCGACGTCTAGGTGATGAGCTGGTGTGAGAGGGGGGGGGAGGGAGAGGGGAGGATGGTCCCAATTTTCGGGTTTCCACTTATATCTCGAATATGGTGCGTCGCAGAGGAAAAGCTCATAAAATTATGTATAACTTATATTATATTCGTAATTTTAGAAATCCCAGCCGTTTTTCAGTTACAAGCTCTACGAATGAAGATATTTTCGAAAAAAATCATTTTTGACCTTGGGAATGAACCACGATGACCACCAACCACCAATGACCACCAACTCGAACAGCATTGTAGCAACTGCTACAATGCTGTTCGAGTTGGTGAAAAGGCAATAAATGCAATAGTGGACTTGACATTCTCTATTTTCCAGCAAAGATCTAGCATTCCCAAGTTCTAAAAGAAAATTAAATTCTTTACAAGTTCTTTTAAATAAATTTCATTCTTTGATAAATATTTTAGACGATATGAAGGAATGTTGGATGAAAAATGTGAGGTAAAATGATTTTTTTTTTCGAAAATATCTACATTTGTGGAGCGTGTAACTCAAAAACGGCAGAGATTTCGAAAATTACCTAAAGCATAACAGTTGTAGATAATTTTATGAACTTTTGCTTTAAAAAATTTCCTCTGCGACGCACCATTTTCGAGATATAAGCGGAAATCCTTAAATTGGGACCTTTCCCCCCCCCCCCCCCATTCCCCTCCCTAGCTCACCAACTAGACGTAAGGACTTTTAGTATGTTCACACCCTAAGCACCCTTAACAAGTTTCTGATTAGGTTTCTGCTCACGCACTCTACACCTCCTTTTGGATCATTCATTGACTGGACTATATACAGACTAGACTATTATTTGACATTATTTTCCTGCATACCAAGTTATTAAGTGTTACAAAATTATTGTTTTATATGGCAATAATTTGGTTTTTCTATGATTGGCAGCATTGATTGATGATTGATTGTTTATGAAATCTAATACAAAAAAATAAAAATACAAATGGCGTATACCACGCGAGTGAAATAATTTTAACAAAATTTACATGTAACATGCATATTTTTTCGTCTCCCCGACATAAATACTCACTTTTGGTGGTAATAAATCTAACTGTTTGAATAAGATATATATTGCGTATTATCTTCTTCTTCATTGATACATAAATAATATTTATTAGATATACCATTGATACAACTAACATAACTGTATAATTAGAAAATTAAGTAAAAGCGCAGTATGGCAAAAAAATATTAAACTAGGAATACGATTCTGGTGAAGGGGCGCTCTCATTCATTATATGCCGCTGGTAGCATGCAGGTGCAGAGCGAACTACTGTGATATAGCCGACAAAATATTACGACATGCAAAAGGTTGGGTTCAAATGGAAAGGGATAAATTGATTTCAATAAAATAACATTACATCTTATACTTCTCTTTGTCCTTTTTGTGATAAAAATCACTTTACTTGACTTGCTAGCTGCGGTTCCCCTCAGCGGCGAGTCGGGCAAAATGAAATATGATACCTTTATTTGGAATATTATAAACATATGTATATAATATTATTTTCGTCTCTTTCTCTTCAATAGAAAATATAAGGAAAAGAAAAGAGATATATTATCGGCTTGTTTTCTAAGAAAACAATCTTTCCTAATCTACAGCAGGACGTGAAATGTTTTTAATACTTTGAATATGACGAAACAGTATTGACAATATAATTTTACTATTGTAATATATCGACAGTAGGTATTTTTTAGAAATCCACTTGAAATAAGATGTGAACAGATTTGTTTTTATTTAGGTATAGTCAATTTGGGAGGCGGGTATGGGTACCGCAGCCCCGGGAACCATTTATTGGATAACACCTCTGCCATAGGTCACCCCAAGTGGTTCGCTACGTTTGGTGACTTAGCAGAGGTGCTCGGGGTCATGGGATGAGGTTTGTCGGTGAGGTGTGAGGTGGTTGGTGTATTGGGCTACATGTCATGTCACGTATCGTATGGGTCAAATCCATGAGGTGGTGAGGCGTGAGGAGTTTGAATGAGATTTTTGTACAAGAACCAGGAGGTGGTGTTGGGGTGAGCCATTCATATAATAATACCGCACAAGAGTACTAACTGCTCCAATTTTTTTTTTTTTAATATTTTTTATTGTAAATTATTGTTATGTGAATACCGCACAAGAGTCCCAACTGCTCAAATTTTTTTTTTCTAAATATTTTTCATTGTAAATTATGTATTGTTAAGTAAATACCGCACAAGAGTACCTACCAGCTGCTCCAAAAAATTTTTTTTTTAATTTATTGTAAATTACCGTACAAGCGTCCCAACTGCTCCAAAATGTTTTTAAAATTAAAAAAAAATATATATTTTTATTGTAAATTATTATTATGTGAATACCGCACAAGAGTTCCAACGCTAAAAAGAAAAATGTTTTTTTTTTTAAATTATTGTTATGTGAATACCGCACAAGAGTCCCAAGGGAGAGAGGTTGAGGGAGTGTTGAGATGAGGTGGAGGGGGTTGCTGAGGGGGGGGGATCAGAGGGTGGGTGCAGGGGGGGGTGGATCAGAGGTGGTGGTGGGGGGAGGAGGTGGAAGGGTGGTGAGAGGGGGGGGGGGGGGGCTGGGAGGGTAGGCTTTTTTCATATCCATTTTTCGTATTACAAAACTAACAAACACGGGAGGCGGGTATGGGTACCGCCGCCCCAGGAACCATTATTAGATAACCAACACATCTGCCATAGGTCACCCCAAATGGTTCGCTACGTTTGGTGACTTAGCAGAGATGCCCGGGTTCATGGGGTGAGGTTTGTCTGTTTCTTGATGCGGTGGATGTGTTAGCCGACATTATTTGTGGTTGAGGGAGTCATTTTGACCTCTCCAGCCGAACTCTCTTGCTCTTGACCCATCGACTTGCACCGCATTGAGAGGGATGGATTCACAAGTCCGTCACTACTGGACCCACTGACCCCCAGAATCCTCCCAACCACTCATACTTTTGGCGGGTATGGGTACCGCCGCCCCGTGAACCATTTATTGGATAACCAACACCTCTACAATGGGTTACCTCAAGTGATTCGCTACGTAAGCTGACTTAGCAGGGTGTCCGAGTTCATAGGATGGGGTTTGTCCGGGTCTTGGTGGCGGATGTGTCTGCTCACCAGCTGCGTGGCAGGCCGGGTCGTATGTATGAATCTATCCCTCCCACGGTATATATATATAATACGTAGAGATGGTGTGAAAGATTATAATAATGTACATGAAATCCTTGAGGCAACTAACGTATTTAAGTTAATAAGGATTAATACTGTTTCCGTCTAAATAACTTTTCAATTACCGCAATGCAATTTGGGAGGTCGGTGCGGGTACCGCCGCCCAGGGAGCCATTTATTGACAACGCCTCTGCCATAGGTCACCTCGTTAGTAATATTTGGTGACTAAGCATGGATGCCCGGATTCATGAGTGAGGTTTGTCTAGTTCTTGGCAGCGGATGCCTCTGCCCGCTACAGCGTGGCTGGCCGGATCGGGAGAGACTGGTTGAAGGAGACCATTTGGCCTCTCCAGCAGTATTCTCTCTTTGCACAGCATTGAGAGGGATGGATCGACACGTCCGTCACTCCTGGACCCACTGACCCCCAGATTAATATCCACCTCTCATACCTTTGGCGGGTATGGGTACCGCCGCCCCGTGAACCAATAATTGGATAACCTACGCGTCTATCATGGGTCACCTCAAGTGATTCGCTACCTTTAGTGACTTAGCAGTACCCGAAATCCACCATATTTGGGAGGCGGATATGGGTAACACTGCGCCGCCCCGGGAACCATGTGAAGCGGGGACTTAGCAGGGGTATCCGGGTTCATGGAGTGAGGTTTGTCTAGGTCTCGATGGCGGTTGCGTCTGCCCACCTACTAATGCGTAGCAGTCCGGATCGAGAGAGGCTGATGGAGGGAGATATTTTGACCTCTCCAGTAGGACTCCCTCGATTCATCACTTTGCACCGCAGTGTGAGGGATGGATTCATGGGTCCGTCACTCCTAAAACACAAATTTAGTAATTTGCAACCGCGACCTCCGGATTCGTAGTCAAATATCGTAATCATCAAACACTAAGCAACCGAAACCCATTATGTACTTTTTTACAATATTGCGGGCTTTGAAAAGTTTCTCGACTAGCAATCCGAAGGTCGCGGGATTAAATCCGGGCGGGCCAAACTAAATATTAATTGATTAATTTGTGTTATTTCAAAATTTATGGTTTTGAAAAAATATAAATATGAATAGGTAGGTAGTTTATTTACGGCACGTTCCGGCTAGTGGAAAATACTCTCAGTGTCGCTCTAATGTAAGAGTCTTGTGAGGTGCATACATAAAAAAAAATTACTTGCGCACGCCGTACGCAAGTACAGAGGCGACTTCTGAATTCGTAGCCAAGATCGTAAGTCAAGGCATTGTCGTGGAGTTATACGAATTTGTAAAATAAAATTTACTTGCGCACGCCGTAGGATCGCAATCACTCAGACGCCACTTCCGTATTCATAGACAAGATCGTCGATCCAAGGCATCGTCATGGTATTATACAAATTTATAAAATAAAATTTACTTGCGCACGTCGTAGGATTGCAATCACTCAGACGCGACTTCCGAATTCATAGCCATGATCGTAATCCAATGCATTGTTGTGGAGTTATACGAATTTAGAAAAAAAAATTTACTTGCGCACGCCGTAGGATCGCAATCACTCAGACGCGACTTCCGAATTCGTAGCCGAGATCGTAAGCCAATGCATTGTTGTGGAGTTATACGAATTTGTAAAATAAAATTTACTTGCGCACGCCATAGGATCGCAATCACTCAGACGCGACTTCCGAATTCGTAGCCAAGATCGTAAGCCAATGCATTGTTGTGGAGTTATACGAATTTGTAAAATAAAATTTACTTGCGCACGCCGTAGGATCGCAATCACTCAGACGCGACTTCCGAATTCGTAACCAAGATCGTAAGCCAATGCATTGTTGTGGAGTTATACGAATTTGTAAAATAAAATTTACTTGCGCACGCCGTAGGATCGCAATCACTCAGACGCGACTTCCGAATTCGTAGCCGAGATCGTAAGCCAATGCATTGTTGTGGAGTTATACGAATTTGTAAAATAAAATTTACTTGCGCACGCCGTAGGATCGCAATCACTCAGACGCGACTTCCGAATTCGTAGCCAAGATCGTAAGCCAATGCATTGTTGTGGAGTTATACGAATTTGTAAAATAAAATTTACTTGCGCACGCCGTAGGATCACAATCACTCAGACGCGACTTCCGAATTCGTAGCCAAGATCGTAAGCCAATGCATTGTTGTGGAGTTATACGAATTTGTAAAATAAAATTTACTTGCGCACGCCGTAGGATCGCAATCACTCAGACGCGACTTCCGAATTCGTAACCAAGATCGTAAGCCAATGCATTGTTGTGGAGTTATACGAATTTGTAAAATAAAATTTACTTGCGCACGCCGTAGGATCGCAATCACTCAGACGCGACTTCCGAATTCGTAGCCGAGATCGTAAGCCAATGCATTGTTGTGGAGTTATACGAATTTGTAAAATAAAATTTACTTGCGCACGCCGTAGGATCGCAATCACTCAGACGCGACTTCCAAATTCGTAGCCAAGATCGTAAGCCAATGCATTGTTGTGGAGTTATACGAATTTGTAAAATAAAATTTACTTGCGCACGCCGTAGGATCGCAATCACTCAGACGCGACTTCCGTATTCATAGACAAGATCGTCGATCCAAGGCATTGTTGTGGAATTATACAAATTTGTAAAATAAAACTTACTTGCGCACGCCGTAGGATCGCAATCACTCAGACGCGACTTCCGAATTCGTAGCCAAGATCGTAAGCCAATGCATTGTTGTGGAGTTATACGAATTTAGAAAATAAAATTTACTTGCGCACGCCGTAGGATCGCAATCACTCAGACGCGACTTCCGAATTCGTAACCAAGATCGTAAGCCAATGCATTGTTGTGGAGTTATACGAATTTAGAAAAAAAAATTTACTTGCGCACGCCGTAGGATCGCAATCACTCAGACGCGACTTCCGAATTCGTAACCAAGATCGTAAGCCAATGCATTGTTGTGGAGTTATACGAATTTGTAAAATAAAATTTACTTGCGCACGCCGTAGGATCGCAATCACTCAGACGCGACTTCCGAATTCGTAGCCAAGATCGTAAGCCAATGCATTGTTGTGGAGTTATACGAATTTGTAAAATAAAATTTACTTGCGCACGCCGTAGGATCGCAATCACTCAGACGCGACTTCCGAATTCGTAACCAAGATCGTAAGCCAATGCATTGTTGTGGAGTTATACGAATTTGTAAAATAAAATTTACTTGCGCACGCCGTAGGATCGCAATCACTCAGACGCGACTTCCGAATTCGTAGCCGAGATCGTAAGCCAATGCATTGTTGTGGAGTTATACGAATTTGTAAAATAAAATTTACTTGCGCACGCCGTAGGATCGCAATCACTCAGACGCGACTTCCGAATTCGTAGCCAAGATCGTAAGCCAATGCATTGTTGTGGAGTTATACGAATTTGTAAAATAAAATTTACTTGCGCACGCCGTAGGATCGCAATCACTCAGACGCGACTTCCGAATTCGTAACCAAGATCGTAAGCCAATGCATTGTTGTGGAGTTATACGAATTTGTAAAATAAAATTTACTTGCGCACGCCGTAGGATCGCAATCACTCAGACGCGACTTCCGAATTCGTAGCCGAGATCGTAAGCCAATGCATTGTTGTGGAGTTATACGAATTTGTAAAATAAAATTTACTTGCGCACGCCGTAGGATCGCAATCACTCAGACGCGACTTCCGAATTCGTAGCCAAGATCGTAAGCCAATGCATTGTTGTGGAGTTATACGAATTTGTAAAATAAAATTTACTTGCGCACGCCGTAGGATCGCAATCACTCAGACGCGACTTCCGAATTCGTAGCCAAGATCGTAAGCCAATGCATTGTTGTGGAGTTATACGAATTTGTAAAATAAAATTTACTTGCGCACGCCGTAGGATCGCAATCACTCAGACGCGACTTCCGAATTCGTAACCAAGATCGTAAGCCAATGCATTGTTGTGGAGTTATACGAATTTGTAAAATAAAATTTACTTGCGCACGCCGTAGGATCGCAATCACTCAGACGCGACTTCCGAATTCGTAGCCGAGATCGTAAGCCAATGCATTGTTGTGGAGTTATACGAATTTGTAAAATAAAATTTACTTGCGCACGCCGTAGGATCGCAATCACTCAGACGCGACTTCCGAATTCGTAGCCGAGATCGTAAGCCAATGCATTGTTGTGGAGTTATACGAATTTGTAAAATAAAATTTACTTGCGCACGCCGTAGGATCGCAATCACTCAGACGCGACTTCCGTATTCATAGACAAGATCGTCGATCCAAGGCATCGTCATGGTATTATACAAATTTGTAAAATAAAATTTACTTGCGCACGCCGTACGAACGCAATCACTCAGACGCGACTTCCGAATTCATAGCCAAGATCGTAATCCAAGGCGTCGTCGTGGAATTATACAAATTTTTAAAATAAAATTTTCTTGCGCACGCCGTAGGATCGCAATTACTCAGACGCGACTTCCGAATTCATAGCCAAGATCGTAATCCAAGGCATCTTCGTGGAATTATACAAATTTATAAAATAATTTTTTTTTGCGCACGCCGTAGGATCGCAATCACTCAGATACGAATCTATAAAAAAACTATTTCGAAGCTAATTACAATATCGCGGACAGTAAGGCGCTTCTTTGACATTTTTCATAGAACAGCAGGCATTTATCATTATTAATTATTACTTTAATACCTACATATATTATCAACATTCAAATTTTATAGTACGTAACTAAAAAAAATCATAATAAACTGTAAAAGAGTCATATAAAAGTTAGAAATAAATTAAATCACTTGTGTATGTAATTTTTATTTTATTAATTTAACATTACTTTTAATACACCAGAATATTACGTAAAGTATATAATAAGCATATTAATTTATTGAAATATTAAGAGAAGAATAAATAATATTAAAAAATATTTCCGGATGCCGAGTTTCAGGTGTGAACTTATCCGACATAGGCAAACGAAAAAGATAAACACGTATAGTAAGTAGAGAGGTATCGAGCAAATGATATTATTTATTCATACCATTGACCAAGTATCGAAGATTCCTACCAAATATTTCATAATCTAAGAATGATACCGCCATCGACCAAGTATCGAAGATTCCTACCAAATATTTCATAATCTAAGAATGATACCGCCATCGACCAAGTATCGAAGATTCCTACCAAATATTTCATAATCCAAGAATGATACCGTTAGTGGCATCTATTGAGTATTTTTGTAAACTATGGCCCAAAGTATGCATTCTGCATAATTTTAAAATTGACTTCATTCTAAACCCTGTGTATATTTTATTATAACGGTAAAATGTTACTTTGAGGACAGGTAGATTGGGCCTGTCTCCAAACTATCCAACTGTCCTCAAAGTATAGGCGCGCTTGAAAAACTGTCCTCATTTGATGCTCCCCGCATATATATATATATATATATATATATATATATATATATATATATATATATATATTATGAATAACAATGGACCTAGGACAGATCCCTGTGGAACGCCTTTGCTAGTATGACGTGGATCAGATGTTATTCCACCATTTTTTGTTACTTGCGTTCTTTCTGATAGATAATCAACAAACCAATTAATTTCTTTACCGTTAATTCCAATATTTCTTAATTTTTTTATTAATCTGTCTTTATCGATTGTTTCAAATGCCCTTTTTAAGTCTAAAAATACTGCAATAATTTTACTGTTTTTATCTCTATAATTTTTCCATTCTTGTTTTACATAGTTAATAGCGGTTTCACAAGAAAATTTATTTCTAAAACCCGATTGTCGTCGAACTAATATCTGCTTTGTCTCCATATATTCAGTTAATTGCTCCTTTACAGTGTATTCAAGTATTTGTTCATATTTGGGTAAGCAATTTATCGGTCGGAATTCGTCAAATTTTTTTGGGTTATCGATTTTCGGAATAGGAGTTATTACAGATGTCTTCCAAGTTTTGGGAAACACTCCACTATTCAGAGATTCATTGATAATTTGGACCATCGATTCGCCAATAATATTAATGGAGTCTTTGATTATATTTATTGTAATACCGTCTGGAGATTCTTTCGATTTCATGTTACTTAAGACTCTTTTTAAGTATGGTAAATCTATATTTTTAAACTTAAACTCTTCATCGGTGCATACAGGCCTGTCTATGTCTAGTTTGTTAACAGGACATTCTGGAATACTTTCGCTTATAAGATCTATGCTCGAAATAAAGTGCTTGTTAAATTTTGTCGCTATATTCTCAATTCCTTCTTCATTTCCATTTGGGAAATCAATCGATTTTACAACTTCTTTTTGCTTGCCCTTTATGATTTCTTTTAGTGTTTTCCAAAGTTTTCTTGGCTCATTCTCTTGTGTTTCTAATTTTTGTTTATAGTAATCGCACTTATGTTTTTTAATTTGTTTTGAATAAAAATTGCGAATTTTTTTATATGCATTCCATTTTTCATTGGATGGTTCCAATTTTGCCGCTTTATGTGCATTATCTCTCTGTTTTTGAAGGTTATGTAACGTTATAGAATACCATTTGTAAGTATTTTTAAACTTAACCCTTCTTATCGGCATATTTTTATCGATTGCGGACGTCAAAATTTTGACGAAATTTTCTGCTTTGTCATTTAACGAATTAGACTCAGTAATTTGTGAGATACTATTTTTTTAAGTTTCACAGAATTTAAAGTGATCATAGTTCCTTTTATCTCTATACATAATTTCCCTTGACTCATTTTTTATTACACTCGTTTCAAGTAGTGTTATTATGTTTTCGTGGTCCAATATTTTTGGCGTATCCACAACATTTACGTTCAAGTAAAAATGATTTGATATAACCAAATCAATAATGGTTGCTGATGCGTTTGATATTCTCGTTGGTTTTGTCACAAGTTGTTTCATTCCTAGATCATTCACTAAACTTTGGAGTCTATTACTGTAGGTATTCTTTACTTTCATATCAATATTAAAGTCACCAGCTATGTAAAACATATCTTGGTTTTTCATATTTTTAATACACCAACTTTCGAAGAAATCTAAAAATTTCGAATGGCTTTGGTTTAGTGAGTGGTAAAATACAGAGTAGGTTCCTTTAATCAAGTTTTTTGTTATTTGTATTGCCAGAATCCACGTATTTTTTCCATCAAATACTTCATTTGATATTATTTTGAAAGATATACAATCTTTAATGAACATAATCACTCCTCCCGTATATCGACTATATGAATCGCATCTTACAGTTGAATACCCTATAAATGAAACTTCGGAATCGTATACATCGTTAGTTATACACGTTTCACTTAGCATTAAAATTTCTGGTTTGACTTCTTGCAATAATACTTCAACTTCATTTACATGGGCCAAAAGGCTTGCGATATTTAAGTGGTATACAGTTGCTTTTCTTTTTATCCTAAAAAATCAATTTTTCTCTTCTCTGATTCTATATTTCTTTTGAACATAGGACACTCCTTGCTCCATGCCTAATAGTTATCGTTCAAATTTAATGAAAGTTTATCATTTGTGATTTTGCAGTTAATACATTTCATTTTGTCAATATTTTCCTTACATTCTGACGTATCATGTTCGTTTGAACATCTTCCGCAAGATTTTTTATTTTTACAGTCCCCTGTCTTATGTCTATATCCGTTGCAGTTGAAACATCTCAGAACTGAGAGATGATCGTAGACAGCACATCTGTTTCATCTAATATTTATCTTAGTTTCTTCTAACATTTTGGAGTGTGTTTTTCCATCTACTTCTATGAATACAGTAAAATTATTGTATCTACTACTTTTTTTGTTTTCTTTTATAAATTTGACTGATATTTTAGAGAATGAGTGATGACATGTTTGATGTCATTGAAATACAAAGTAAAGAGCAGGGGCCCCAAATGAGAACCTTGCGGTACCCCCGAGGGAATGGTTATTATCTGTGACATGTAACCTTTTAGGGCAACAACTTGACTTCTATTTTTAATGTGAGATGAAAACCATCTGAGAAGATTTCCACTTATACCAATTTTTTCGAGTTTGTTTAAGAGTATATCATGATTAACTTTGTCGAAAGCCTTAGAAATATCAGTATAGATATACATTTAAAACATGTTACACTGTGAAAATAACAAGTGAAGTTTTTTTGTAAAAGAGTTATTTATTAAAGGACCCTAACAATTTTAACATGTACTATGAAGAGAAATCTAAAAATCACACGTTTACCGACAGTGGAAAAAAACCTATTTTATATCCTGATTGTAACTATTCTATTCTCGAAAAAATAACTAAAACGGCACTTGCTAACTCACAGTGATGAAAAACATTTTTCTTCTCCCGACTGTAACTATTCATGCGCTACAAAACGGTATCTAAAAATTCACACCTACCTGCCTTGTTTTTCAAACTAGTCTTTCAGCACTATTAAACACGCTAACACAATAATAACTTCTTCACTAATTCACGTCAGTCCATAGATAACAATTCACTTCACGAGTCTACGTTAATCACAATATACGAACGAAATTAGAATGACACAATGAATATTTCAGGGAAATCCCCGACTGAGCTAGGAACAAAAAAAAATCATTTTTCGGGAATCCCCGACCAACCAAGCCATAGAGCAAAATAACAGTCAGTGTTAACGTGTAAAATATTTTTTACGACAATTTTGCACTTTCGTAAGTTTTTCTCCACGTTCGAGTGTCACCCCCTCCTCGGGTGGCACCAGGGGCGGTCCGCCCCCCCCCCCCCGCCCCCCCTCGCTACGCTACTGACATAAAAAAGACCCCAGATGTCCGATTCAGAGGCCGATGCTGCAGGAAGGAAATACCTTTTTTTAACATTACCTCCACACAGCAGATCCTGAAGAATATAATTCCCATCAGGGCTTATGTTATCTTTGGGTGTGGAGGGGAGGAAAGGAAAGAGATGCAGTTCTGGGAAGAAAAAAAAATTTAAGGGGCAGGTAAAAATCTGGATAAATATTTCCCTATCGAGTCCACGCTCAAAATACAATTAAAAAAAATTAAAACAAATTGTACTAGGTAGATAATGGTAAGTAATAAGTAAATCAGTAACCGGAATTGAAAAATATTGCGTGTTTTTTTTTTAATTTTAAAAACGAGAAATGTCATTTTCCACCGGACCGCCATGTTAATTACGACGATGAAATATGCATTTTTAAAAGAAAAAAATCACTTAATGTCAGTTAGACAATAATAAGTACGAATTGCAATCAGGGCCGTAGCTAGAGTTGACTTTAAGATAGGGCAGCAGTAATAACAGGTAGGGCGCAAGTAAAATGATCTGATCTGGGTCGGGCGGGGGGGGGGGGGGGTGGGGGGGAAGAGTGGGGGGGGGGGGCGCTCCGTGCTGCACTTTTTAAGGGGCGGCAAAATTTCACAATAAATAATAATAATATCTTGTTAAAATTTCATTTCATATTAATCATTTCTTTCATATTTTTGTTGCATATATGATTCAGACCAATTGAAATGGGCACGGAATTTTTCATTACTTATTCTGTGACAAACCTGGGGAATCCCCTTTCTTCAAATGAATGTATGATAATGTCATCTTGATAACTGCAGCGACTGGCAACACCATCCGGGTCGAATTTTGTTTTGCGCTTGGATTTTTTATGACTAATATTCAGTGAAAATGATTGAGAGAGGTCCGTGGGCGATGCGCGACAATTCTAAGAAAGTTTCATGGATCGTCACGTGTTCCAATGGATCATCAAACCAGTGGCGTAGCGTGGGTTTCGGCCGCCCGGGGCGGAGTAAAATTTTGCCGCCCCCCCCCTAACTTCTACAGGTACTTTTTTCGCAGATTTTCAAGCGCTGACCGGGGGGGGTAGATATCCTATTTTTTATGCCGATTTTTATAATCCTATGTGCCGAGTACTCTTCCAATAAAATCATGCTTATAAATTCGACTACAAATTTATATATAACTGCTCTCAGAAATCGAGAATTGTATGCTTGTAATATAATTTCGCATCTTCATCACGCATACGCATGGAATGCAACTCAAATGCAAAGCTTCACTCGGTACACGATGAATCGGCAACTTATTGATATATTGATAACACAAAACTGGTTTAAATTAAAATAAATATGCGGTTTATCAAAACTACACTCAGAACATAAAAAAGGTTTTTTTTTATTCTAGCGGCACATATATTCTGAACACAAAACTAGTTTTAATTACATCTATATGTGGTGAATTAAAGCTACACTCAGAACATGAAAATGGTTTTTCTTTAATTCTGCCGGCTATTACATTCTAAATATAAAACTGGTTTTAATTAAATCTGTACGTGGTGAATTAAAACTATACTCAAAATATGAAAAGGGTTTTTCTTTGATTCTGCCGGCATTTACATTCTGAACACAAAAATGGTTTTAATTAAATCTGTTTGTGGTGAATTAAACCTACACTCAGAACATCGGGGCGGAGGAAAATTTCACCGCCCCCTTATTTAGGACTTCAAGCGGTGGGGTAGGGGGGTGGGGTTGTATATGGAAATCCAATTTTTTTATTACGACCTATTTATAAATGAGCCGGATTTTTTTAATAATCACATTTGACGAGTATTCTTTCAACGAAAATCATGTATGTATATAAATTCTACTCCAAAGTTGATTGATTGATACTGCGTTAGAGTCCCCAAACAATAGTTACACACGCAACAATCAATTTATCAGGATTTTACAGCATTATTTAACTCAAATGTAAAGCTTCACTCGGTGCAGGATGAATCCGCAACTCGTTATTTAATTTATCGTTGTATTCTGAATACAAAACCAGTTTGTATGTGGTGAATTAAAACAACACTCAGAACATGAAAATGGCTTTTCTTTGATTCTGGCAGCACATACATAAATACAATTTAATAACTGAACTTCGAATAAAATAATGTTTTCCTTTGAATTGTGTCAGCAGATGAATTCTCAAATGGAATTTTACATCCTGAAAACTGGTTTAACCCTTCGAATAATAAGAAAAAAATATCTATAAACTTTTGCCTGTCAATTTCCGGTTCTTCCCATACAATGTTACTTTTTATTAAAACAAAAATGTTCTAAAATCTAGACAAAGTAATTTTTTTCGATGTGCTTATCAGAACATTATTGTTTCTAAACATTAAAATTTTCATAATGGAAATGTGAATTGGCTCAAAAATACACGCCTGCGAATATTCGAATTAAAGTACCTAAAATAGAATAAACTTAAAATTTTAAATACAGATTCCTTTTCTTAAAAAATGTTATAAAACTGTATCTTAACTATTTATTGCAATCACAAATTTATTTAAAATTAAATGTGTGAGACGTAATTTCACAATTTTATTTTAAAATTAAATGTGTGGGATAATTTGCGTCTCCTGTGATTAGACGGGTCAAATTAAATCTGTATTTGCCGAATTAAAACTACACCCAGAAAATGAAAATGGTTTCTCTTTGATTCTGGCAGCACATACATAATCTACAACTAGAATTTTATAACTGCACTTCGAATAAAATAATGGTCTCTTTCGAAATGTATCAGCAGATGAATACACAACTGAAATTAAGTCGTTAATACATTCTGAACACAATTCTGATTTAAATTAAGAGTGAATCTGTTTGCGAGTTATCAGCTTTAATTAGTATTACTCTCATAATATTCGTACGGTTTTCCTACGAATTGCGAAATTCGCAGCTTAAAAAATATAGTTATTGATATTTTTGATGAATTAACAAAAGAGTTGGATTCGTAAACGAAAGGATCGTAGAACATGTTCAAATAATGATTTGAAATGTTTTAAATTTTTCCAAGATAATGTTATTATTTATTGTGAAAATTTGCCGCCCCCCTAAAAAGTGCCGCCCGGGGCGGGCCGCCCCCCCCCCCGCCCCCCCACGCTACGCCACTGCATCAAACCATCCATGTGTTCCAAGTACAAAAGTAAGAGGAAAACCATTTTCCTGTTCTGGGTGTAGTATCTGAGCTTAAGCCGAGGACTTAGCAGATTAACTTCTGGGTTAAAACAGTTTCAAAATTCCAGTAGCGGATTAATCTGCTGACACATTTCGAAGAAAACCGTTCTAAAATTTCGAGTGGAGTTAAAATTTTTATTTCAAACCATTCCACAAAGTTCGTAATTCAAGAGAGTAATACTAATTAAATCTGTGGACCAGCAAGCAGATTCACCCTTATCAGAATGCAAAATTCCAGTTGTGGATTCATCTGCTGACACATTTTGAAGGAAAACGTTCTCTTATTCGAAGAGAATTGGAGGTTATCCACCACAAACCCGTCCGGTGTAAGTAACAGAAGGTTATTATTTAACAAGGACTTTAACATTTTTTATAGAACGACCCTACAATTTTATTTTTTTACAGAATCCGCACAAGAATCTCAACTGCTCCCGTCTGGAGCCAGTGAGACTATGACATCCCCAATTGGGGTATGTTGTGAGGCTGAAGGTAGGGGGGAGGGGAAGGAGGTGGGGAATAGGAAGGTTGGGAAGTACCTGGCTATTCAGATCTGGTCACCAAACACGGCTAAAGCCATTTTCAAGCAACGTTTCAATTCTGAATGGTGGTCTTACACCAGGGCGATACTGATAGTATCTTCCACTCTGGAACATGCCGCAAATATACTATATATTATTTTAAATGAATTAATTGTGAAATAACACAAATTAATCAAATAAAATTTATTTGCGCATGCTGGGTTTGAACCCGCGACCTCCGGATTGTGAGTCAAGAGTCTTACCCACTGGACTACGGAGGTCGTCAAAAAAAACTAGACCCCTCTTGTCCCTGCATACGTTGTTAGCGAGCAGTATGCAAGTGCTTGATCTGATGACAAACCGTTTAGTATGGAGAAGGCCCGAAGATATCGAACTAAGGATTGGTTTATTTATGACTCAACCGTTGAATAACATCCCCAAACTGCTTGGGAATTCCTTCTAAGCAGTGATTGCTATACGCGCACAGTCTCTCACCACTTACTTCAATTACATCTATGGGCAGAATAAAGAATTGATATAATATGATTCTTTGGTTAATTCGAAGCTCTTTAGTTAGATGTCGCTACGCTACACTAAAAGGTAGTTTTTCAATTATGTCAAACAATGAACAAACAGTTTACTAGTATATTATAATAGTCGATGGTATTTCTTAAGGTAGGGCACAGGTATTTTAAGGTAGGGCATTGCCCCCTAATGCCCCACCCCTAGCTACGGCCCTGATTGCAATCTTTGGAAATGATAAATAATGCGTATTAATCATTACTTAATGTAAACATAATATGCCTACCAGTACTTCTAAAACTATTAATGCACTAGAAATCATAGGTACTTGTAAAATTTATCATATCAGTTAACATAATCCAGGATTTATTACTTTTTATATTTTATATTTAAATCTTTGTAGGTACCTTGAGATAGGTATCTTATTTGTACATTTTATTGTTTTATTTCTCTCTTTAAATTTTTATTTTTACTTTTACCTAATAATTTATAGTTTGTACTTTAATACTTTATATTTTAAACTATTTATAGTTTGTACTTAAATTAATTTAGTTTTGTACTTTAATTTATAGTTTGTACTTAATACTTTATATCTTAAACTATTCACTTTATAATTTACTTTTATATATTATTGTTTTTATACACTACTTATTACTATTACCTTACTTTTTACCTTTTTTCTTAAATTTGACTAACATTTATATTGTTATTCTTCATGTTGTTGTACTATTATAAGTATGTCAATTATGTTAATGGCACGATTTGTGCCGTATATGTGTAAATAAATAAATAAATAAATTATTTTGTTCAGCTTCATAAACAAAAAAATCACGCGAGACGTTTGCCGTCGTTATTAACATCATGACATTCCTTGAGAAATGACATTTCGCATATTTAAAGATAACAAAATAACCATTAAAATGCAATATTTTTCAATTCTGGTTACTGAATAATTGCTTATTAATAACTGTAAATATCTACCTAGTACAATTTTTAATGTGTGTTTTGAGAGTGGACTCAATAGGGAAATACTTTCCAAAATCTCGAGGTTGGTGTATTCATAATTGGCGGACATATGAAATTATTCCTCCACAAAGCGATGTTCTGAGAGAATCTTGCTGAAGAAGGAATAGAGCCATTTTTTTAGTAATATTTAAGCCAAGTTCTGCTTTTGTGATTAGTGTTTTCCAGTCATTGGCCTTTAACAGTAACACAGTATCATCAGCAAAACTTATAATTTCCGTGTCTATTTGGAGGTGACGGTGACAAGGTCATTTATATATATAAGGAATAGGATCCAAGCACGCTGCCTTGAGGTACTCCGTAGGTGTAGGTATTTGTTCCTTGTAACTACATGTATTTTCTTTATTTTGAGGTACCTATACTGTGTGCGGTTTTCTTTAAGTATAGTTTTCAATTAATTTGAGTTCTGTTCCCGTGATTCCGATGTTTTTTTAGTTTATTAAATAGGTTTTGATGGTGAATTGTGTAAAATGCTTTTGCCAGATTTATTTTTTTGCCCTGATCTATATTTGCTGTGAGGAAGTTTTTTACTTTTACTTAGGTTATCGCATGTGAAATACTCATATTTTTACTGAATCCAAATTGACTGGGTAATAGATTTAAATGTCTATTTTATTATTATTATTATTTTGAGAAAAGTTAACAGATTGTTTTTGATAAGTTTCTCGAGAATTTTTAAAAGTGTGTTTAGAATAATTGTAATTGGTCTGTGGTTATTTATTTCTTCCTTGTTTCCATGTTTGTAGATTGAATCACTTTGCTTGCTTTTAAAATTTTTGGGAAAATGCCTTCTTTAATGGACCGATTAATCAGTATAGTTAGGGGGATATGACGTGTTTAGTTAGGGGGATATGACGGAGTTTAATATTTTTTAGTGTTATCGGTGATATTTTGTCACTACCTTGTGAGTTTGTATTTTTAGTTTTTTTTTATTTTTTTTTTTTATTGTAATATAAAAAATATGAGATACATATATATATACATATTTTACAAAATTTATATTAAAGGTCGTATTTAGTCATGTATACCTTATCAGAAAAGAGGAGCTCTTGTGCCTGATAACTTGTGCAGTTCGTTTATAAGTTTAAGTGTATCTTTTTGGGTAATGTATGGTATTTTAAATTTGTTTTTATAATATACTAGCAGACCCGGACACACGTTGCTGTGGCTAACGAAACACAACGCCATTACCCAACCTTTATAAAATCCACACCACCCGCTTTCCAGCTGCTCGTGGCCTGAATTGAATATTTGAATGTCTCGACTTTTCTCTACTTTAAAAAGCATGTATTCTAATCAATCACTCTATCTATTCGTGAAAACCGCATGAAAATCCGTTGAGTAGGTTAAAAGATCTATGCGCAAATACATTTTGAGCGACTTCATTTTATATGTAATGATAATGATTTCTTTCGATATATATATGCAAACCGTGTGCACAAATTTCGATATTGTTTAAAGAAATTTATGAGAAAGATATCACATGGGTTTGATTTACATTGTTTGTGAATTGTATGTCTCTATTACTAAAAATTGTTATAAGTCCTTTTTATATCCAGGATTTTAGAAATTTAAGTTTAATTGGAGAATTTTTAGAAATATAATTACAATTAAATTTGATAATGTTATTATAGAGATCTGCAAGTATTTTTTAATGTATTTTAGTTACAGCTGTGCAATATAATGCATTTAAATGAGTCATAGCAATAATGTCATTCTAAATCAATTAAGAAAACTCCTTCACTTAGTGCAAGGGAAATCAAAGGGAAAGATTCCGAATCATAAATCATAAAACTGGTTTTAAATTTAGAGTGAATCTTTTTGCGAGTCCCCAGCTTGGATTACTATTACTCTCATAATATACGTATTTTTTTTACACTAACCCCCCCCCAGACAGAATGCCCTGAAGAAAATATTTTTCTACAGGGCCTATGTCATCTTTGGGGATGCTTAGTGGAGGTGGCTAAGGAAAGGAAGGCGAGGAAGTTCTTTGGAATAAAAAGGGTATGATATGAGGGGTGGATAGTAATCAAGGGATCAGTGTTTTAAGGAGTGACGGATGTACGAAAGACCAGCTACAGAGGTGACAAGGTTTCCGCAAACCAGCCTTTTCTGTTTGAGTCCACCACGCAGATGGTGGGCAAACCCGTCCACCGCCAAAACCTGAACACACTTCACCCGATGATTTCGGGCACCCCTACTAAGTCACCAAACGTAGCCAACCACTTGGTATGACCTTTGGCTGAAGTTTTGGTTATCCAATAAATTGTTCACGGGGCGGCGGTACCAATTTCCCCCTCTCAAATTGTTTTCCTACGAATAGTTTTCATTCGAATCATGATTTTTTGGGGGGGCGGCACTTTTAAGGGGCAGCAAAATAACAAAATAATATTTTTTTCACATTAGCTCCTCACAGGAGGCCCTGTGGAAAATAATTCCTCTCATGGTCTATGTCATCTTTGGGGATGGTGTGTGGAGGGTATTGTTAGGGAAAGAAAAGAGAGGAAGTAGTAGGAAGGAAAACGTACGGGGGGCTGGTAGGAATCTGGGGTCAGTTTGTTCAGGAGTGACGAAGGTATGAATCAATCCCTCCCACTGCGGGTAAGGCGATGTTCCGAGAGTCCTGCTGGAGAAGTCTACAGGTCTTCCTCAATTAGTCTCTTGCGATCCGGCCTGCCACTAAGATCCGGACAAACCTCACTCCATGATCCCGGGCATCCCTGCTTAGTCACCAAACGTAGCGAACCACTTGGGGTGACCTATGGCAGAGGTGTTGGTAATCCAATAAATGGTTCCCAGGGCAGCGGTACCCAAACCCGCCACCCAAAAGTTAAACAACAATTTAATTTCGTTAAAAATGTATGCATTTCATTTAATGAATCGATGTTGTCGTAATCCATGATTGAATCATCAAACCATACATGTGTTCAATGCACAAAAATTGGATGAAAACCATGTTTGTATTCTGTGTGTCAATTAAAGCTGAGGACTCACGAGCAGATTAACTCTTGGTTTAAACCAGTTTCATGTTCCGAATGATCTGTCAAAATTCCATTAGCTGATTAATCTACTGATGCATTTCGAGTGGAGTTACAAATTTTGTTTCAAACCATTCTTCAAAATTCGTAATTCGTAGGTAAACCATATGCAGACGTTTTAGATTTAGCATGTATCGAGTGAAGCTTTACATTTGAGGTGCAAGCTATATGCTGCAAAATTTTGAGAAATTGATTTTTCCGTGTGTAAAAATTATTTTGGGACTCTTACGCAAAATCAATCTTAAGTTTAAACCTGCCTTGTGTTCTAAACACAGTATAAAAATTCTAGATACGAAATCCTATTCCATGCAAACCATTCTCGATTTCCGAGAGCAGTTATAGCCGAAATTTTGCTCCGCCCCGGGCGGCTGACACCCACGCTACGCCACTGAATATCATGTGGTCCAATTGAAAAGTATCTGCAAATTATTTAATTATTCTATTATTTTAATTTGTTTTATATGGGTAATGACGTATGCAAATTGATATATCTATCTATTTGTAATTTGTTTTACATGTGTTTGCAGTAATCCAATACTTATAATCCATTTTTTTTAGTTTTGTTTGAATTTGGTCTTTGATTCAGTTTGTCTAATCGTAGTAGAAGACATACTTCTTTGTTCGTAATTTCATTTATAATATTCCATGTTTTTTATAATCATTTATACCTTTTCATTTTGTTCACTATAGTATTTGTTTATAATTTCAAGTGAGCCAATTGAGTAAGTTTCTGCCCTTAAATAAATAAAAAAAAATCATAAAGAAACATAATTCTGACGTTGGTTTTTTAGGCTTTTTGTCAATTAAACATTTCTCTGTATAGTTAATCTCTTTGTAATGGAGAATATTAGTCCGAAAGTGATCCAAGGTTTTTTTAATTATTTTCTTTTCGAGTTAATAATTTTATTTGAACTTTTCGAAATATAATCTCAGAGTTTTATAAAAAAATTCTAATGCTGACCTGTGAGTTAACTGTTGATAGTATTTTCCCCATTTTTCTGAATGAAGTAGATTGTTTAATGTCAGGTAATAATTTTTTCAACAGTATCAGAAATTGTTTGTTTAAAATTTGTGATTAAGATGTTGTGTCCGTAAAATGTTGGGTAGTGGTCAGTAATGTTTTTTTTAGAGTTAAAGATGAAGCTTTAACTTTTTTTTTTATTTTTTTTTTATTAGAAGAAAAAAGTTATACAATATTACAGGAAATTAAATAAAATAAGATATTACAAAAAAAGAAAAGTCCCATTAAACTACTTTTAAGTAGTTTGTCAATGGGTGCTTTTACTTCGAAGTTTTTTTTTTTTTTTTTTTAAATAAAACTTATAATGCAGTTAGACATTTTTTTGTGTTACTACAAGAATGTTAATACAAACTTTTTCTTTCGGCGAGCCAATTTTTCAATATTATATTTGTTCTTACATTATTTGTACATTTTTTAATTTTAGCAGGTAACATATTTAAGCATGTAGGTATCATGTAGTCCAGCGTTCTTTGTCCATATTTGTTTAAGTGCTTAGGTACGATTACTCCTTCATTTAACGTAAATCGAGTATTGTAAGTGTGGTCCAGTCTATTTATGTATATAGGGCTATTCATATGCTGAAAAATAATTTTATGCCACAGAATTGCTCTTACTTAGAGAATTCTGATTCTTAAAGATTCTGGTAAAAGTACGGAACATTGTGTATTTGCTCGTATAAACTTTTATGAGCTAATAATTTAACTAATGAATTTTGGACTGATTGAACATGATTAACATTTGTCTTACAGGAAAGTCCCCAAGCTGTAATTCCGTACCTTATAATAGACTCAGCTAATGATAAATAAATTATTCGAAGTGTGCATATTGGAACTTAGAATTTAAGTTTATATAATCTACTAACAATAGATCTCAGACGTTCACAGACTTTATTTATTTGTAAATCCCATTTGAAAAAGCAGTCAATAATTACACCTAAATAAACATATTCTTTAACCACTTCAATATTTTCGCATGTACACAATGCTGGGATACCAACATGTAAGCAATCTGAACCGTGTGTTTTTATTTCTGGTGTAATAATATTTGTCTTGGCATTGGGTGATCTAATATGTATCAATTTGTTTTTTTTTTTGCATTTATGATTAAACCAGAGTCATGAGACCATTTCAAAAGCTCAATGTAATCCTTTTGTAAGAGTTCAATACATAATTTTAAATCACTGCGAGAAATCACTAGTGCAGTATCATCCGCATACACAAAGTGTTTTACATGTTTAAAGATGTACTTAATAAAAGATACATAAATGATATATAAAATTGGACCTAATATGGAACCTTGAGGAACGCCAGCTAAAATTTTTCTTTTTTTACTTAAAGTGTTCAATAGCTTTATTTTCATGCAACGGTTGTTCAAGTAATTTTCAAATAGTTTTAGGAGCTTTCCTCTTATTCCTATGATTTCTAGTATCTGCAATAATTTTCTACGATTAATAGTGTCAAATGCTTTAGAATAATCTATAAATAAAACTAATACATGATTTTTACTATTTAGTTCATTATTTATGAAACTGGCAAATTTTTGAAGTAGCATTTCGGTACCCTTTTTTTTCTGGAATCCATATTGATTTGTATCAATAATAGAAAAATCTTCTAAATATTTTATTAATTTCAACTGAATGTATTTTTCAAGAATTTTTTCGAGTGATGGCAAAATACTAATCGGTCTATAATTTAATTACCCAATAGAGTGTGATCACCTCCTTTATAAATGGGTCTGATAATACTACATTTTAAGTCATCTGGAATTTTTGCTTCAAATAAAATTCTATTTACAAAATGGGCTATGATTGGAGCTAAAATTATTATATGTTTTTTAATATCGCTCATTCTGATATTATCAATTTCAGGAGAAGAGCTTTTAAGTTGCCGCACAATGCTTTCTATATCAGCAATTTTGGCCCTTGGTAGGTACATGCTATGAGGCATCTTCTCTGGTTCAAAAGCAGTTGTCCTGTAATTACATTTATGTAACATATTGCAAACACTGTCAGAGAAATAATTAACAAAATCATTAGTTACATTTTCTTTGGTCCGATCTTTCATCAAATATTTGGAGGCAACTTGGTCACAATTATTTTTACATTTCTTACCTAAAATTTGATTACACTCGTCCCATGTCTTTTTTGAATCTTGAAATAGATTTTTGAATTTGTCATTATAGTATGATGTTTTTAATTTAAGTAACAATTTATTTAAAACATTTCGATAACACTTATATTCTTAGAAAAATGAAATAATTTAACTTTGTATAAACCACTTATTTGATGCGCAAATCCGACCGGTTTCGGAACAAACGTTCCTTCGTCAGGGAAAGCTTATACTAATTTGACAGTTTCGAACAATGTTTTATTATGGTAGGGGTGGAGCTGTTGCTAGATAATAATGTAGATTGGGTAGGTAGGTATTAGTGTAGAGTGGGTGGGTAGGGGAACAAATCCATGATTGGGCAAAGTTAAATTTATAAAAAAATTTAAATTAAATTTAATTTATTAAATTTATTTAAATTTATACAAAGTTAAATTATTTCATTTTTCTATAATGGATAACCACAAAGTAATAGCTACATTCAAAAATATACTTATATTCTTTTTCATAGTATTTATTTGTTGGGGCATTTTTCCAACGCTTATATAAATAATCCCTTTTTTTAATTTTATATAGTGCATCACTAGATATCCAATCATTTATGGCATAAGGTCGGCTTTTAGGTTTTTTGCTTATTATAATGGTGCTGTTTTTATACAAGTCGTCAAAATAATTTTTAATTTTTAAATAAATAACCGAACATTCGGTTTCCTTTAGAAGCGACTTCCAGTCATAATTACAAATACGTTTATCAATCTGTTTTTGCGAAAGAATTTTGACGTTATTAGAATCGCTAGAGTTGAAATTATCTACCGACTTATAGAGTATGCTTACGGCTGTTGTATTATGATCGGCAATATTATAATCACATACGCACGCGGAGATTGTACTGGTTAATCCAGTAGGTAACTTTCCGCTAACTCGCACAAAAAAGTGATCTAAGCAAGAACTAACAATTTTCCCTTGAACTATTACTTCTCGTGTAACATAATTTATACATTTTTTTAAATAGTTATTAGTAAGAATATTTTCATATTTTATAATGATAGCATCATTTTTATGTAATAAATTTAAATTTACATCACCGAAAAATATTACACTTTCATTTTTATTTAATATTGTTTTCAAACACATTGGATATTTCTGACAAAAATGCTTGCTTATTTAAATTCGGGGGTCGGTATATTGCCAAGACATTTAAAGTACTGTTATTTGGAAGTGTTAATATTCCAAAAACGTTCTCAAAATATTTACTGTCCAGAAATATTTGCGAAAAGGAGAGGTTATTCTTTACATATAACAAAATGCCTCCACCGGATTTATGGTTTCTGCAATAGTGGTACGAATTGAAACCGGGAATATCATAAAGATTAACAAGTTCCGAACGAATTGCAGTTTCGCAAAGCATTAGTACGTCAATGTGATTTAAACAGTCTTTAAAATAAACATGAAATAGGTCCCAGTACCTACCTATAGATCTAATGTTTAGTTCCACAAAATTGAGTTTACTCGTTTCACGTTTCATTGTGTCTTGCTTACGAAGCCATTCGCACAGGTTATTTATCTTACAAAAATTTATGTCATTATCATCATCTATGAAACTAAAAGACATAATGTGTGTAACTAAAATACTTAATAACTAAAATATTAGTATGCAATTTTATTCCTGGCATTGGCATTTCATACTGATTTACGCAATAGGCCACTTGCATGGACTTCATAACGACTTGGAAAAAATCGTGTGGATAGAGTTTTTTACTAAGATTACGAAAATGTTAGTAAAATTTTTTAGAAATGTACAGTTTTTTTTATTTTTAAATAAATTAATCCATTATTTGGGCTCGTGACGTCACTACATGAAAATGTCCCGTCGCCGAAAATGTTCCTATTAATTTTATAAAATTCCACACTGGTTTATTTTTTTATATGGCATCACTTTGATTTCAGGCGAATTTTTGAATTCGTTCACTAGATTTATTGTTTGTTCTCTGCGAACTTATCATTTGGTTTGATTTTTTGACAGATGTTCTGAAGAGAACCCCGTACAATTAATGGGTACGGGGTTCTCTTCAGAACGTGAAGAGGATGTCGGTACATGTTTTAGAGGTATAATGATTATGGTGCTGATTTTAACAAAATAAAATTTTATAATATTCTTATTATTATTACAATTTACAAGTTCAAGTATATTACATTGAATTTAGTAATATAGACGCTGTACATTATAATGATTTATGATCAATAAGATGGATCAAGGAACAAAATATTAATGAGATGTAATATTTTTGGTATGCCTCGTTATTCTCCTGTGCCATTCGTGTGGAAAAAGTTCTTTTTTTTTAAATGATTTTCGGCTATGTAATTATCGTTTTTTCACACCTATAAAATTATGTCCCGTCTTTCCGGTTTATAAAAAATGGTCTGATTTTTCGGTTTGAAATTTTCAAAAAATCCCCAGGGTTTCAAAAATACGATTAAAAAAAAAAAAATACAGAATGTCTTAGAATATTTGCCTATACCGGAAAAAATTTTTTAAAAATGTGATGCAAGTGGCCTATTATAATAACTAATTGTTAAAATTGAAATTGACATTGAATGCATATTTAAATAAATTCGCAGCAATAATAATATCACGAATAATAATGAATAATAATAATTCATGCCCAAAAATAGGTTGACTTCAATTTGTTTTGGTGACAGTATTGAATAAACTGTCATTGTATTTCTAGTGATAATGTTATAGAGAAGAAACATAGTATAAAGTATATAAATTTTGTTTTGTGTAAATAATATTTCACAAGCCTTAACACTTTGAGAACAGGCTAAAATTTGAATGCATCGTTTTTGTTTTAAAATTTTACAGAAAAATATAATTAAATAATTTTTTAATATTTCTAACGAATCTTTAACACTTTGATGGTAGGTTAATAATATTATAATGATTCTTTTTGGTTTTAAAATTTTACAGAAAGTTATAACTAAATTGTAGGAAGATTCAGAAAACAATCGCATTTTATGCAAACATATAAATTTCGATATTGTGTTTTTAATATTTGAGCATACCATGAGACTGTTAAGAATTTAAAAGAAGGTGCATACCTATTCATAATTTATACGCCCTTGTGCAATAGTCATCATTTTTTTTTAAATACGAACAATTTTTGCTGTTTGCTTTATGATTTGTATCGTTAGTTGACTTGAATGTGTTGTTTTGGAATTCACAATTTTTGCATTTTTCTTCTTTGTTTTTATTAGGGCAGTCTTTCCAGGGATGATCCACGGCGCAGTGTAGACACGTGGCATTCTTGTCCTTATTTAGGCAGTTGATAGCTGAGTGACCAAATTTCAAGCAATGAAAGCATTGCATAATTGGAATTGCGTCCTCCACCCGTACTCTGTAGTATCCAATATTTATTTTCTCTTTAGACATGAGATATTTCCTTAGTTTTCCACTTGTTTCGATTATGTAGTTCGTAAGATTATTTTGTCCTTTTGGTTTAAGCATTTTCACTAATTTAACTGAATTTTTTGGATTTTCATCGATTATGATTTTGATTCCATCATTTTGTGTTTTAAATGATTCTATTATATCTTCTTCGGATAAGTTGATAGGTAAGTTTCTTATGAATAATTTTGGGTTCTTTTTTTCCAGTTCTTTTGCGATCATGTTGTTTTTGAAAACCGTATTTATTTCGTCCGTTAGTTTTTTTGCGTGATCTTTATTAGGGCAAGATATAATTAGTTTATTGTTTGATGCTTTTTGTACCCCATTTACTGCAATACCCAAATGCGATGTTTTAATTTTTTTAACTATCAAATCTCGAATATCATCAGATGTTGAATTTGTATTTTCACTTGCAACTATTAGTGAGTATTTGGCCTCTGGAATAGGTATTGAAAAGGTTGACTTATTATATGTTGTATTAACTGATTCATTTTTTTCCTTTAAATAATTTTCAATTTTTTCTGAATGTTTTTCTTCATTTAATATCAGTTTATTTTGTAGCTCAATTATTTTCTCTTGTAATTGAAGTTTTTCCTTGCACCATATTTCTTCTAGTTGGCTTATATCTTGTTCTATAATTATTCTCTGCTTCGCCTCTTTGATACTTGAGCATTTTTTAATTTCAGTTTTAATGGAGTCAATTAGTCCTTGTACGTTCCGGTCCATAATGAGTTATTTATTATGCGGGCTGTCTGGCGAATAAAAACGTCAGTCAGGCTGCTAAGTTTACAACAATAATTTGTTTAACTGCTTGGCACTGTACTTAGGTGGTTACTGTGTTTATCGTAATTTCTGGGCGTGCGGTCTGCACGGCGACAGAAACTGAACTTTTTGTATGTGTTGACAAACATGTGATCTAGAGTAGTGGATTTATTCAGATTTTCTCATGTTGGTGAGTTTATGTATGACTGATATCCTGCACATGATAAATAATGTAAGTATTCATTCGAAAAATTTGTTCTTTTATTATTTTCGTTTATGTTTTTATTGATATCACCAGTAAATATTTATTGTTAAGAATGGTGACATCTATGGGATGATTGCTGTAGATAAACATTGATTTAATCTTGATAAGGTTATTAAGAAATAATGAATACTAGAGACATCTGGGTGATTTTTATTGAAGCTAGTGTTACTAACTAACTAGAATAGGCCACTTGACTCGGTAGGTGCCGACCGCCATCTTTATTATTATTGTCTGTTTTCGTAAGCCTGAAGACGGGTATTTTATATTTTTTAATAGTATAAAAAGGGTGTTGTTCAAAATACTTCTCTCTCTCGCATTAATCGATACCTAGGGTACAGTTCCCTAAAAGCCCCCAAGGCGGTCATTATTTATAAAGTGTTGATTTCATTGTTGTAAAGTCAAAATGATTGTAAATAAAAACGACTCCATATAAAATTACAATATAAAAAAGTCCACTACCCCGATGAAATGAAGTTATTGACATTTATTTTTTTATTAATTTTCGGGAAATTGACAGCTTACATTTATTTCAGTTTGTACATAGTATTAAATAGCCAAAATAAAACTAATAATAATCTTCCTTGCGACTTTACTTCTACTTAGGCAGCATAATAAGAATAAGTAAATTAATTTTATAAAAATTTTATAATATATTTTATTGCAAAGGTCAAGTTATTTCTGTTAGTATCTTTTAAAAACGAATTCAGTTTATAAGTGAAGAGAGATTCATTTAATGAAGGTGAATTAAAGATAGCTTATACCAGATAATTACAATTATTGTGATTAAATGTTAATTTAATTGCATTTGCTGTTTAAATCAAGAATTTCGAAGATAGTTTTCTTAAAATAATTTAAAAAAAAAACAGTGATTGCATCATGCCCAGTAAGTTTGCATTCGGATGAAATGGTTAAATATCCTGGCAGGTAGAGAGGATAACCTCTTTCATCTATGTTTCTGCTATAATAACAATACTAGGAGAAAAAACAAAACTATCGAGAAGGATGCAGAGTTCATCAAAGTGCTTTCTTAAGCTTCGTATATTCATGGAAGAATGGAAAAGGAGACTAAAGGAAATTGCTGCAAACCAATCCCAGGATTGAAACCAGAGAGAGAGATATTCATATTAAAAACTGAAAAATTAACTCTTTAAAGTGATTACTTAGCTCACTTGAATTTTTACAAATTGGCACGAGAGAGCGGCTTTTGCACAATGTGGCTAATTATGTGAATATTTAGATATTTGTTTCGAGAACTATTCATGTTCTGCAGTCGGGAGACGAAAAAGGTTTTACTTCACTGTGGGTAAGCATGTGACTATTAAGATTGCTTTTGGTAGAACACGAATAATTGCAAATGGCACAAGAAAACGGCTTTTGCACACTGTGGGAAAACATGTGAATTTTTAGAATGCTCTTTTGAGTAAATTAATAGGTGGAGTCGGGACACGAAAAAGGTTTTACCTCACTGTGGGTAAGCATGTGACTTTTAGGATTGCCTTTGGTAGAACACGAATAATTGCAAATGGCACAAGAAAACGGTTTTTGCTCACTGTGGGTAAACATGTAAATTTTTAGAACTCCCTTCCGAGTACATGAATAGTTGCAGTCGGGACAAGAAAAAGGTTTTTCTCCACTGTGGGTAAGCATGTGAATTTTTAGTTCTCCCTTCCGAGTACATGAATAGTTGCAGTCGGGACAAGAAAAAGGATTTTCTCCACTGTGGGTAATCATGTGATTTTTTAGGTCTCCCTTCCGAGTACATGAATAGTTGCAGTCGGGACAAGAAAAAGGTTTTTCGCCACTGTGGGAAAGCATGTGAATTTTTAGTTCTCCCTTCCGAGTACATGAATAGTTGCAGTCGGGACAAGAAAAAGGTTTTTCACCACTGTGGGTAAACATGTGACTTTGAAGAATGCTCTTTTGAGTACATTAAAAGGTGCAGTCGGGACACGAAAAAGGTTTTTCGCCCCTGTGGGTAAACATGTTATTTTTTAGATCTCCCTTTCGAGTAAACGAATAGATGCAGTCGGGACAAGAAAAAGGTTTTTATCCACTGTGGGATAACATGTGACTTTTTAGATATCCCTTCCGAGTAAATGAATTGTTGCAGTCGGGACACGAAAAAGGTTTTTCTCCACTGTGGGTAAACATGTGAATTTTTAGATCTCCCTTCCGAGTAAATAAATTGTTGCAGTCGGGACAAGAAAAAGGTTTTTCTCCACTGTGGGTACGTATGTGAACTTTTAGTCGTCCTTTTTGAGTACATGAATAGGTGCAGTCGGGACACGAAAAAGGTTTTTCTCCACTGTGGGTAAGCATGTGAATTTTCAGTTCTCCCTTCCGAGTACATGAATAGTTGCAGTCGGGACAAGAAAAAGGTTTTTCGCCACTGTGGGTAAAAATGTGACTTTGAAGAATGCTCTTTTGAGTACATAAATAGGTGCAGTCGGGACACGAAAAAGGTTTTACCTCACTGTGGGTAAGCACGTGACTTTTAAGATTGCCTTTGGTAGAATACGAATAATTGCAAATGGCACAAGAAAACGGTTTTTGCTCACTGTGGGTAAACATGTGAATTTTTAGAACTCCCTTCCGAGTACATGAATAGTTGCAGTCGGGACAAGAAAAAGGTTTTTCTCCACTGTGGGTAAGCATGTGAATTTTTAGAACTCTCTTCTGAGTACATAAATAGTTGCAGTCGGGACAAGAAAAAGGTTTTTCGCCACTGTGGGTAAACATGTGATTTTTTAGATCTCCCTTCCGAATACATGAATAGTTGCAGTCGGGACAAGAAAAAGGTTTTTCTCCACTGTGGGAAAACATGTGATTTTTTAGTTCTCCCTTCCGAGTACATGAATAGTTGCAGTCCGGACAAGAAAAAGGTTTTTCTTTACTGTGGGTAAACATATGATTTTTTAGATCTCCCTTCTGAGCACATGAATAGTTGCAGTCTGGACAAGAAAAAGGTTTTTCTCCACTGTGGGTTAACATGTGATTTTTCAGATCTCCATTCCGAGCACATGAATAGTTGCAGTCGGGACACGAAAAAGGTTTTTCTCCACTGTGGGTACGTATGTGATTTTTTAGTTGTCCCTTCCGAGCACATGAATAGTTGCAGTCGGGACAAGAAAAAGGTTTTTCTCCACTGTGGGTTAACATGTGAATTTTCAGATCTCCATTCCGAGCACATGAATAGTTGCAGTTGGAACACGAAAAAGGTTTTTCTCCACTGTGGGTAAACATGTGAATTTTTAGTTCTCTCTTCCGATTACATGAATACACACAGTCCGGACACGAAAAAGGTTTTTCTTTAGTGTGTGTGCGCAAGTGGAGTTCTAACGTTAACTTACGTGGGCAGGAATAGTCGCAATGAGAACAAAAGTATTGTTTCTCCACATGATGCGTCTTCATGAATCCGCCTGAAAAATATTATTATAATGTATGTTTTAATAAAATAAAGCAGATCCAATTAAGTGTAAGTAGACTCAGTAAGATCATAAAAAAATAAAATGAGAACACGAAGTGTTGACATAAACCATACCTTAAACTAGGGGTGGGGAATCTACGGCCCAAACTCAATTCGGAACTTAAAAACAAATTCTAATTTCGTACGATTTTAGATTTTCACGGCCAAAAGTATATATGTTTTTAGTTTTTGGGATATTATGCCGTGTTGCGCTATCACCTTCTTTAACCAACGTTTTGGACAGCGTTACAGTGTCCATCGTCATCACACAGCTGCCTTGATGATGGGCACTGTAACGCTGTTCGAAACTTTGGCTAAAGAAGGAGGTAGCGCAATACGGCATAATATCCCAAAAATTAAAAACATTAATTCTAATTTCACTGCATTTTGAAAATAAATCTGGTTTCTACTTAAAACCTGCCTCGTGTGCTAAATACAATGTCAACATTCTGACGCAATTCAATAGATACCATTCTCGATATCCAGATTGAATCTGTTGGCGGATTCAAATTACACACAGAGCTCTTTAATGTTTTTCCTCGGAATTTTCCAGCATAGTCTGCAACCTGAATTTTATAATTGCATGAGAATGTTTTCCTTCGAATTGCGCATGTGAATGTAATGCCTCCTAAAATTGGTTTTATCTTAAGAATGAATCTGGGTACCAGTCCAGTAGTTTAAACTAAAATTTAACTTATTCTTCATAAGTGCGCAACGAATATCAAAACGATTTAAATTTATGAAATATTTAACTATTTTTCTATTTTTTCATCTGAATACCTCAAAAGAGTACCATCTACTCCCGTCTGGTGCCAGTAAGACTATGACACCCCCAATAGGGGTATATTGTGAGGCTGGGGGTAGTGGAGAAAGGAGATGAGAAAGAGGAAGGTGGGAAAGTACCTGGCATTTCAAGCAACTGAATTCTAAATGGTGGCTTGAATTCTGAATGGCGGTCATAAACCTGGGCAATATTGAGATTATCTTCCATTCTTGAACGTTCCGCAAATACACTGTATATTATTTTAACTGAATTAACTGAGAAATGAAACGACCTTCAGATTGCGAGTCAAGAGTCTTTCCCCTCGAGGGGGCCACGGAGGCCGTGAATTAAAGTTTTTTTTTATTAAAAGTGTAACTGATATACCGTGAAGGAGAGCCGTTCTCACGTTCTGAATATTTTTGGCGGTGCTTCCAGCATGACGTACAAAAAGGCCTCGCGGTCCACGTTTACTGTTCACCTGATCCTTACTAAACAAAAATCAATTTACCTGCAGTTTGTATAATTCGTTTAGAGCGCTCTAGGCATTCCTTTTTTATATCCGGGAGATGTACGTCAATTTGTGTACAAGGAATTCCATCTATAACTTTTTCTCGGAGTTGTGGTTCTACGTTGATGGAAATAGTCTCCACAATAATGTTACCTGGAGAAAACAAAAATAATATTGATATTAAAATACGGAGAAGAACAGTGTACTTATTACTTTTTAAATTACGGTCATCAATCGCTAAGATAGTACGATAACGAATTATATTGTTTCCGTTAAAAAAAGCTTAAATCAAAATATTGACTAATGAAATACCATTAAAAACGCGGGGAAATAGAAGAGAGACTTAAAGGTACTAAGCACTACGAAATAAAGCAAAATCATATATTTTTAGTTTGGAAATTTGATCGCTTAGTTCTTTTAGGTGGCTGGTGATAGGCGGGAAACAAAATTGCCATCTACATAAGAAGTATTATTATTGGCGACCCTAATCTAAATGTTACACGATGTAGTGCATCGTCGTAAGTATAATTTAAGATATAAGAAGGATCCCAGATGTCAGGTGCATCAGGAACCGATACAAAAGGAAGGAAATATCATTTTCTCTGAAGTACCTTCATAACGGAATTTGGTTGTTAATTGTCAATGGAATAATATTTGTAAGTATGGTGATACACGTAATTAAACTTGGGGAATCAGGAACTTTTTGAGCATTTTAATTAAAGATGTTCTTAGTTTGACAGTTAACTGAAAAAAAAAATGGTTTATAGTAAAAACCCAAAATAACTATGAACGGCAAGAGAAGACGTTCTTTACAAGCAAATGTATTAAGTATCGTGATTTATTTGTGTTATATTATGCCGCGCTGCGTTACCTCGTTCTTTAGCCAACGTTTCGGATAGCCTAAAGACTGTATAAACGTGAAACGAGAAACTCCTTGCAACTGTCCGCAATTGAATGAAATACAAACAATAAAATACCTTGGAATAATAATTGATCACAACCTAAATTGGAACTCCCAATTGGAAAATGTGAGCAACAAATTAAAAAAAAACTAACCTAATTTTTCATAACAATAAGAAACATTTTAGATAAAGAAGAGCTAATTAAAATCTATTATGCCTTAGCCCAATCTCAACTACAATATGGTCTTATCGGATGGGGAAGCTCATGCGATTCCACTATAAAACCAGTCCTCATAGCACAAAGGGCAATTCTGAAAATTATACTTAGAGTACCCATCAGAACCCCTACAGACTATGTTTTTAAAGCGCTGAATTTAATGTCACAAACAATTATATACAAAAGATATTCTAATGTACGCATTAAAAAATGAGGATAACGTTACACAAACAAACTCGGGCCGGTTCACAAGATCTACATTACAACATACATTCTACCAACCTACAACTAAAACGACTTTTGGACAAAGAAATATGGAATACTTCTCTGTAAAATTATTTAATTTACTCCCTCTTGCAATGAAAACCATAAAAAATAACCGCCTTCAAAAGAACAATAAAAATATGGATTATGGACATGGGAAGGAAGAAAATAGATTCAATTTTGCAACCTAACAAAGAATCGTGCTTGTTTTGTACTTTCTTTTATTGTATTTTCCTTGGTAATATTCTAATAGGTATTTACTTATAATTCAAATAATAAAACGTGTACAATGTGTCCTTAGAACGGGGTACCCCAATAAGGACACATTTTCTATAAAAAACCGTAAAAAAAAATAAAAATAAAAAAAATAAAAAAATAAACCCTGAAGTATGGTAGTAAGGCGTGAACTAGCATCAAAGTGTATATGTAGATTGAAGTTTGCGCTATATACGTAGATGATAATAGCCATCGTAGATCGTAATGACCTCTGCCATAGGTCATCTCCAGTGGTTTTCTACGTGTGGTGACTTAACCGGGGTGCCCGGGTTCATGGGGTGCCCGGGTTCATGGGGTGAAATTTGTCTAGGTCGTGGCAGCCGATGCGTCTGCCCACCTGCCGTGTGCTGGGCAGGATCGAGGGAGATTGGTTGAGAGAGGTATTTCATACTCTCCAGCCGGAATCTCTCGACCCATCGCCTTGCATCGCGATTAGAGGGATGGATTCATACTATGTCATCTCTGGATACTCCTGGTTTTTTAGTAAGGCTGAATATGTCAGAACATTAGAAGTATTCATAAGAAATTTGCTGAAATTGGATAGGTACTTATAAAGCTAACCGCTGCCTTAGGGTGGATTGGTTACCCCACGACATATTGGGTAAATAATAAGAACCAAATCAACCCAAGACAGAATTAAACAGGAGTCAAAAGGCTGAGCTTTCTTACCTCATGTTTACAATGTAATGGGCAGAATAGCCAGGATACTTAGAAAGGGAGGCTTCAAGACTAGCTTCATAACTACGACAAAAATACAAGACCTGCTGAGCCTTGTAAAAACAAAGACAGATGGAGTAAATAAGTCCAGCTGTTCTGGATGTGATAAGGTTTATATGCACCTGACAGAACGGAACACCTACAAAAAGACATGGGAATACTTTCAAGCATGTAAACTCGGCCATCCTGACAAATTGGATATTGCCAAGCATTTAATTGACACCTCCAATTACTTGGGATTTCTTCTGAAGTCCTGGGAAGACCGACAGACAGAAAGAAGGCTTAATCACAGAGGCAATTGAAAATCACAAAAATCCAATAAAATTAGTACGGACGACGGAACTGATTCTCCGTATCCGTTAATTGATAGCAAAAACAAAACTAAACGCAGATAAATATTCCAAATCATACTGATACCAGCTCTTAGAGATTGGAGCTGGCAACACAAGAATTCACACATCTGCCCTGATGATGGACACTGTATTGATATAAGAACGTTGGCTAAAGAAGAAAGTAGGGCAACATGGCATAATAACCCATAAATAAATCACGTTAATACTTTTGGCCTTGAAAATCTCAAATCACATAACACTGTTCTTGTCCGTAAAAAACATTCCAAAATGAATATCAAACACCTGAAAACATTTTTTTACTTTTGCAAAGCAACTTACTGACTGTTGGAGTAGATGCCGCATACTGCAAACATTCCTTCTTCACATCCGGGAGGTAGATATCTATATCCGTATACGGCATTTCACCTTCACCCTCTTCCTGGGACCCTGGTTCCACCTTGATGGGAACACTCTCTGGGTTGGGAAGATCCATGGCTTCCTGTGATACCGTTCCACTTTAATATAATGATGATAATTGGTCCAGGGTTTCAAATAAGTAATACCTGCAGCAGAACATTAATAGATAAATCCTATTAATGAGTGATCTGAACCACCCCACAATAAAGTAAGTGTACGGTTATTTGACCTCGTGCTACAAATATATACAATGTCGAGGTGGAGACGGGATAAACTCAAAGTTAACTGGCATTAAATAATATTAAGATCTAGATTGAGATGTGCATTACTTCAATAAGGAAGGAATGCTGACAGCGAAAATTCTACAAAAACGTCGGCGTTACAATGAGGATTGACACATTCTATTAACAATGAGTAAAGACAAGACCAAAACATGACTTTATTTTATTTTTTATTTATTGACGCCCTATTGGGCTTTTACATATCAAATACAAATTTAATTTATAACAACAGTACCTATAACATAAATAAAAAAAGATTACAAAATATACAAATAAAGCATAAACTCAAAGTAAAAAAAATAGGAATACATCTAATGCTAATTCCACGTGGATGAATTTAGAGAACTCGTAGTTATAACAATTCATATAAACCTACGAGCAAAAAAACATTAAAAATAATCAAAACACATTACACATTAAATTACACAAAACACATTACACATTAGTATGCTTTTGGAATAAGACCAATAAAAAAAACAATAAACAAAAGAAAATCGAAATAAAATAAAATGATTTCTCATTCATTATTTACATCTAAAAAGTGGTGGACTAATTTGACTTTAAGGGCCGGTTTTATAAACGAAGTACCAAATTTAAGTTACGTAACGAACCGTTTTTCGTTAAAGGACCGCTATCCGTTCGTTATCTTATTTTACGTATTATAAACAAATGTGCATTACTAGCGGTCATCGGTTACATTTAGTCCCAAAGTTTTATTACTTGGGTCACTCTCCGTGTAACGATGCACTACTTGCATTGTTATACGGGTGCGTCGACTTGGAGATTCCTGTAAAATTGCCACCTGCTTGCAGCATTGATCCCAGAGCTTAGAAACCTAGTGTTAATAATAACTTATTTATTGTTATTAAGTTTAATTTGTAGAACCCCATTTTAATTTTAATTTCTTTCATATATTCTAACATTAATAAAAAAAAAGTTTATTTATAAAATGGAACACTAGTTCATCTATGTAATTATTAATTATTATTACGCGTGACAGTTGTTTCGCCTTCTGAAGGCATTATCAAACTAGGCAAAACAGCTGTCACGCGTAATAATAATTACATAGCAGAACTTGTTTATAAATAAACTGTTTTTATAAATTGAATAATAATATTATTGAATATATAAAAGAAATAAAGCTTGACTGATTTCGATAATAAATAAATAACCGAGCGCCGAGAACAACTTCCTACTTACAACTGTCAAAAAAACGTCAGAAAACGGGTCGTTATCCATTTAACTGCTCAAAATCGGTCCGTAAAGCATTAACCGCTACTTAACCGACCGGTAGCCTTGCGAATGTTTATAAAACGGCAAAATCAAACGGTAGACCAAATATTAGTGAAAAATGGTATCAAGCGTGACGAACGGATGGTTATAAAACCGGCCCTAAATGTATCGAAATTTAAATTAAAAATGTCAGCGACATCAGTTAGTTCATTGCCCAACCTGTGTATTCTTTCCATCACAGAATTCGCAGCGAAGTTATTGTTGTAAAATAAAATATTTCGTCTAGTATATTTTGGAGGTATATGTAAGGATAACAAGTTTATAGCGTCAGTCCAACCTTGAATGAACAATTTTATATAATGTGTTGTCTTGGATCGGGTAGTAAATATAACATCAGTTAATGTTACAATGTTTATTGGTTGCCAGATTAATATGGAGAGAGCGCTCAATAGCGGTACATCCCTTTTATACTTCCCATACTCGCTATCTCGCTCTCATGCCGTCACCCTCATACACATACGTCACACCCCCACACTTAAAACCTAATTACATACATTTCTTTATTCACAAATTTATACAAAACAAAATATCTAAATATTTCCATTCCATAGTATATGTAATTATTCTTGTTCTTCACGTGTAGCGTGGGCGTTGACCTCGAGGGCGTAACCTCCCCTCCCATGGTGTAGGTGACCTGCAAAAATTAGAGGAATTAGGAAATTTGGTCATGTCCACATCCGAGAGTGGACCCAGGTCCAGCAAATCATCAGACCTGTCACACTCCCCCCACCTAACCTTCCTCTCTAAAATCTGATCATGGTGGCGTTTCCAAATTTGTCCCGTAGACATAATTTTAACTAAATAAATCCTATTCCCCAATCTTTTAAAATTTTTTCCTAAAATCCATTTATTATCATTACATCTTAAATCCCTGGTTAAAACTTTAGAACCAACCTCAAAGTACTTTTTAAATTTTCTTCCTCTATAATACTTTTTCTGTTTATGCTGGCTCAATAACATTTTGTTTTTGACCGTGTTGTCAATTCCTTTAAAACCTTGACTCTCAACATTATCCACTATTGGAATAATCGTATTAAAAATTGATCTAATCTTCCTACCCAACATTAATGTACTAGGCATGGGCGCCCGCAGGGGGGGGCAAGGGGGGGCGCTTGCCCCCCCCTGGATTGATTGAAAATAGTCAAATAGTATCAGGTATGCCTTACTAGTTTTGCTCACATTACCAGCAACATGTACGGTGAAGCGATCGTTCAGTACATTACGTCGTGTAAAAACATGGCTTAGATCTACAATGGCAGATGAATGTTTGTTTGGATTGAGCATGTTAAGGGCGTTTAACCAGCCAGCGGCCGATAATCCACATTTCGTCGAAAGATGTTCTTACGATCGTTCCAAAGAGAAACATTAATTAGTCTCCGTATCAGCTTTTAATAATAACTCAATTTCGATTTATTTCATTCCAAATTTGCTTTAATTTATACCTACATCCAAAAATGCTGAAAGGCGTGACGAAAAAACTATTAAAATTATCTACTTTTTGTAATTATTTTTTGATCATAAGTATTTACCATTTTTCAATAATGTCTAAGCAAAATAAGAATGTTAAAAAAATCTTAAATATATTAGTTCGTAAGTGCGCAAATAAATACACAAACGGACCAATTTTCGTCAAGAAACACATGTATGTATATATGTATTAATAATTTTATTTAAAATAAAATTAAAATTGTGAAATATACGTTTACCAGATAATGTATTGATTTATTTTACTGCATGATTTATATGATTTGAAATGGGTGTTTTAAAACACAAAATCTTTTTTGAAAATTTAACAAATCTGCCAACGACCTATGGTTTAACCTTATTATACCAAAAAATTAACATTTTTTCTCAAAATTTAAAACATACGTTTAATAGATAAAAGAACGATCTTTCGAAAACAATTTTTGTGGAAAAGAGTTAAGTGGAACGTAAGTGCGGCCCATTTCTGCCCGTTTCATACAAAACTTAGATTTGGATTTGAGGTCGAAATACCCAACCAAACTGAAAAATTATTTTTGTAATCAAAAGGTATACTAAAAATCTAGTTAGGATGTGAGCCACTTTATTTATTTTTACTTTAAATTATAAGATATAGGCCATTAAAGATTTTAATGTTTCTCGATTTTCGAGGCGATTTGGGCAATTATTTGTGAGTAAATAAAAAACAATAAAAACATTATTTTACTGTATTTATCATATAAATACGATGAAATCAAAAAATCCCCCCCTCTCCCCACCCTCTAACCCTACCACTACCCCCTCCTCCTTCCCCCCACCCTCCTACACCCCTCCCTGAGTTTGTTCCTTACCGCCCCCCCCCCCCTCCCTTCCCTCAATCCTTCCACCCCACCCTCCTCCCCAAACCCACACCCTCCCCCCTCTCCCCCCACCTCTCGGTTTCCACACATTCCTTCCCGGTACATCAGTTTTCAAACTGCTAGCGTGCCACCTATTACATTTTTTTATACAAATTTCATGATTCCAGAGCTCAACAGTATACAAAATAACGAACAAAAAAGAATTAGCTAATTTGGTGCAGTCGTTTGGAAGTTATGCGCATACATACATATCGGCGATGCCAGGAAAGCACTCTTTTTAGAGTGAATTGCCTAATAAAAAAAAAACATCTTTTCCAAGGCAACAATTTGTTTGCTTTTCTTCTGACGTTTGCAATTTTGTTATTCTGAACGATCCAACAATGACAACCATCAAAATATTAAAATTTAAATACGCGATAATCCGAGTAATGTAGATATATGTATATTGTCGATTAAAAATCCTTAATTTAATACGTGCTTCAATTCGATTGGACCCGAGTCTGCCGTGCCGAAGGGACGAACGTCAAATGATTGGCAGGAAAGTAGGCAGAACAGTTTGTATGGAAAAATGAAATTGTTGTTTTTATTATGTTCCCCGCAATTTTTCCATATTTTCTCACCGTTTAAACCTTTCCTGGATTACGACAAACATTTCAAAACTAAAATCAGCCAAATCGTCACAGCCGTTCTCGAGTTTTAGCGAGACAAACGAACAGCAATAGATTTTTATGCATATAATAATAGATAGATAGATTTATGTTGTAATATTTTTTGTTATACATACATGTACATATATTGTGCTAATAATTTTTTTTTGCTACAGTATGCCCTTCATTACTATAGTGTCCTGTTCGTTCGTTCACCATACGAATACGCTACAGTAAATTAAAATACATTAAAACATTACAAAAATATTTTGCCCCCCCCTAGAAAATTTTCTGCGGGCGCCCATGGTACTAGGCTCAATGCCCGTAGACATTGAAGGCGTATTTCTAATATCAACTAAAAATGTCAAAAGTTTATCTTCAAAATCAGTAGGAAATTTATTATTTACCATAATTTTTTTTTAAAAATTCTTCACTGTTTTAACCCCATTTTCAGCTAAACCGTTAGAAGCAGGATGCTGTACAGCTGAAGTCAATGATTCTATATTATAATTATGACAAAATTCCTTAAAAACTGACGATGTGAAAGCTGTACCATTGTCACTTACAATTTGTTCCGGGATTCCGAACATAGAAAATAATCTTTTCAAAACTTTTATTGTACAAAACGAATCTACCTTATTTACAATATGACAGTCTATCCATTTTGTAGTTGCATCAACAATAATTAAAAAATTATGACCTCCCAACGGTCCCATGAAGTCAATATGCAATCTACTCCAGATTAAACCATTTATTGGCCAAGGTGCCAACTCAACTTTACACGGAGTAGGTAAACATTCCATGCATCGAGCACACTGTTTCACAGTTGCTTCTATATCATTGTTCATTCCGAGCCAAAAAAAATAATTTCGAGCAAGACTTTTCGATTTTACAATGCCTAAATGTGATTGATGTAAAAAATTCAATATAATTTCCCTTAATTCCCTTGGAACTACAAATTTATTATTATAAAATAAACATGAATTATAACTAAACTAAAATACCAGAATTTCAATAAATCATCCTTTAAGAACTTTTATCCGGCCAACCATTTGCTGTGAACTCGATAATGCTCGCTATATTTACATCATTAATCGAAAACTGTTTCATCGTTTCCGCATTTAATGTTGTTTCTGACTCGATTATGTTCACAAACTCTGACTCAACCGTATTCACGTTTAAAGAATCAATATAATTTAAAAAATAATCGCTAGCATCAATATCATCGCTACACACATCTAAATTATCCTTATTATTAATCGGCATTCGTGATAAGAAATCCGCTTTGTTATCACCTGACTTAATATGCTCTATACTATAGTCAAAAGTCTGGAGTATTAGGGCGTACCTCTGCAGACGGTTAGCGGCCAGCACAGGTACTTGCTTATCCGTGTTCAAAATGTGTACTAACGATTTATTGTCGCAAGCCAAAACAAATTTATTGCCGTATAAATACTGAAAGAATTTCTTCAACCCAAAAATTATAGCACACGCTTCCTTATCTAAAATAGAGTACTTTAATTCTGTTTCTGACAATAATCGGCTAGCAAATGCGATAGGTCTCTCTAAACCATTATCATATACATGGCAAATCACCGCTGATAACGCTTTTTCAGATGCGTCTGAAATAAGTTTAATTGGTAAATTAGGATCAAAATGCACTAAAATATTATCTGACGACAGCAGTTTCTTAACTTGCTCAAACGCAATATTACATTCCTCAGACCACACATATTTTACTCCTCTTTTTAACAAGTTATACAATGGAGACAAAATACCTGAAATATTATGAACAAAAGTTCTATAATATGAAATAACCCCAAGTAAACTCCTAAGTTCCGAAACATTTTTCGGTACTGCCATTTGAGTAATCGCACAGATTTTATTTTCTAAAGGCATAACTCCTTTCCGCGAAATTTTAAAACCTAAATATTCTATCTCAGTTTCTAGAAACGAACACTTATTTTCATTAATAGTCAAACCACAATCACTTAACTTGCTAAGTACAGATTCACAAATAGAGAATAATTCCTCTTCAGAATTTCCAAACAACAAAATATCATCTAGAAATATACGAACGTTACGAAGTCTACCTACTACCGCCTGAATAACTTGCATAAATATAGCCGGGCTTGTGGTCAAACCGAAAGGCAACACTTTATACCTGAATAAACCTACATGCGTACTTATCACACATAATTTTCTCGACTTCTCGTTCAACGAAATCTGACCAAAAGCATTACGCAAATCTATTTTCGCAAAAAAATTCGCACCATTTAAAGATGAAATTAAATCTTCTATACGAGGCAATGGATATTTCAACTTCGCTAACATGGGGTTTAATGTGGTTTTAAAATCAGTACAAATTCTAATTGAACCGTCTTTCTTTTTTACAACAACAATCGGACTAGCCATATCACTTATTTCTACCTTTTCAATTATATCTTCACGTAACATCTTATTTAATTCCTCCTCTACCTTTCCACGTAAACTAAAAGGTAACGATCTTGGATTCACAAACTTTGGCCTGAACTCCGAAATAACTTCGATGTTAGCTTCATAACCAATAAGCCTACCCGATTTTTCTGAAAACACATGAGCATATTTTTTTTTTAAACTATCACGAAAATTTAATTGATTATCACAACTAGTCTCACTGGTATTTACCGCATTTATTCCACTTAATCCGATACCGAAAACTTGTAAAAAATTTCTACCAACAATCGTAGAATTACCGTTTTTAATTATTATAAACTGCGTATCTACACTTTTATTTAAAAATAACACACTTAAATTAACTTTACCTACAATATTTAACCGTTTCCCGTCATATCCTGACAATTGAATATCGCATCTTTCCAATGTACAAGAAACAAAATCTTTTAAATACACTTCATATGGAATTGCATTAATCTCAGCGCCGCCCGGTGTCAACAATCGCTCGCAGAACAGTGTTACCAATAATGAGATCTACGAATATCGGTTCCGGCCCCGTGCCGTCATGCAACATAAAAACCGAATTTAATCGTTTATTCTTATTACCTACATTAATTTTACTGTTTTTACACACATTACTAGGATGACCCGATTTATTGCACCGATTACAAAAAATATTCTTCCAACAATCTTTCTGCAAATGATTCGTTTTTCCGCACAAAAAACATTTTCTTAATGCAATATTTACTGGCGTCTTACTACGCACTGCACTTTTAAATCTGATCGGACTATCCGACCTGGATTTACGGACAACATTACTATCCTTATGCACAAAATTTAAATTCGTATCAACTTTCTTAAAATTAACAACATGTTCCCATGAAGCTGCTAACTGAATGCATTCCGAAAAAGAAGTATTTACCCCCTCAACGAACAACTTATGTTTCAATTTTTCATTGAAAATTCCAATAATGAATATGTCTTTTAAACAAGATTCCAGCCTCAATTCAAAATCGCACGTCAAACTCAGTCCTCTCAACCTAGCAGCGTAATCTTTAATAGATTCGTTAGCTAGCTGTTTACACTTATAAAATAACTCACGCGACTCGAAAATATTTTGAATAGGTTTGCAATGTGAATCAAATAATTTACATAAATCATCAAAAGAACAAACAGAAACCTTTTTAGGGAAACATAGATCACATAATAAAGAGAAAGTTTCTTCGGTGAGGCAATTCAGCAAAAATGCTCTTTTGCGTTCTTGTGATAACACTTTGTCATCATGTAAAATGAGGGCCTGATCCAGTCGTTCCTTGAACAATGACCAGTTTCCCGTTCTGTAACAGAACGTCCCCAAATTCTTACAAACACCCTCCATTGGGGGAAGAGCTGAAACAAAATAATCAAGACTACTTATCTCAGCACTTCCAAGAAGGCTACACTCCGAGGTCCACGTTTCACGTCCCACGTGCACGCCACCCAGAGCCGTAGATCACCGTCCCCGTCTGGCTCCGTCTCCCGACAGCTGCGGATCCAATCCCTCTTCTCCGAGGTCTTCCTTCCCAGACTGCAGCGACGGAAACCAAGTCCTGGTTCCCGGCTAATCCACACGATGATCCAGTCCTTGACCCGATCCTTGATCCGGTCCTTTTGTACCCCGTTACACGGTGTACCCGAACGACAATAATTTTGTAATTTGTCGGTCCCACACACGCGAATAATTGCGTGTGGCTGCTCCAATTTCTTCTTAATGCGATCGCTTCCTGCGATCGCTTCCTGCAATCCTGACAACAATCCGTCAGATCCCGAAATCTACCGCGTAGATTCTTCCAATTTACGTAAAAATTTGCGAACTACCGAGCTGCGCCAACTGTGTTGTCTTGGATCGGGTAGTAAATATAACATCAGTTAATGTTACAATGTTTATTGGTTGCCAGATTAATATGGAGAGAGCGCTCAATAGCGGTACATCCCTTTTATACTTCCCATACTCGCTATCTCGCTCTCATGCCGTCACCCTCATACACATACGTCACATATAATAAAAGGAGATCAAATATTTTTCGCCTTTGACATAATTGATTTCAATAATAGGAATACCAATTTTGAAATTAATAAAACGTAAAAATTTATTTTGAATTTTTTCAATTTGTGAACAATGAGAGTTGAAATGAGGATTCCAAATGCTTGAATAATAACTTAGGAATTGAATTGACTAAATGGAGCAAGTTAATATTTTCCGCTCAGGGAAAAGGTTGGTAAATATCGGTTCGGACTGGTCACGCTTATTACGAATAATTTTTAGAAAAAAACTTTAGATTCGCCAAACTATAAAAGGAAACTTTTTTGCTTTGGGGCGGCGGCAAACAATGTATTTTAATTTTCAATTGCGAAAAATAAAAATTCACTTCGCGAACCGACACGACGAAAATCCGCGGCCATTTCGGTCACTATTGTGTTGTGTTGGTTTCCCTGGTACAAACAAGAGCTAGATACGACTGTAGCCGACTTCGTGAATACATGAAAAGGCGCGTAATTATGAAAAACAGAATTAATAATAATATAATGTAAACTAACCTCTAATCAGAATCACTTCAGAGTCTTGCTGAGGCACTGGAATCATGTTGGATTTCATCGTCATTATAATTGAAGAATAGAAATAATAATAAACAACAAAAACAAATACGGTTTGTACATTTCAGCAGCCATTAGGAAAAATGAGTGGAGTCGGTCTTTGTTTTTGGGCACCGATCTTTTCCACAGGAATTCGCAGAGATATCCCTCATAATGGGCCTTTTTCTTCCAGAATCTGGGTACATTACCCCTCACATCTCTCCAGCACCGCTCGATATTTTGAGTGTGTGCTCCGGTTTCGTGATCAACAAAATTTATACTGTGGTTCACATTTAAATGGACGAAACCTTCATCTTCGAGGCAGTCATACGCCTTCCAACAATCGCATATGATCGTGGTGCCCGGCAGTATATATTCTTTGATTATTTTCAACAAAGTTTTCTTGGAGCGATCCTCTACTCCGCAGACAAATAATTTCTTTGATCCCCTCTCGAATCCACCGAAAATCCATTTTCCTTCCACTCTTCTCCCATGGTTGTTTTTCCTTTTTCCGATATTCGCTTCATCTATCTCCACGGTAATACCGACACCTCCAATCTGCTGCTTCATTTTATCGCACCACAGCACGCAAACTTCCCGGCAATATGAAGACCAGTCCACGACCGTTTCATATGTCCATTTCTTCCATAACGAAGGTGGTTCTAGGAGGACGCAGCATCGTCCAAAATGTGACGAAGTTGCATATTTTGGCGATGGTGAGAGTTGATTGGCCGAAAAATATGCCTTTTCTTATAGAATCCGAAAAACTACACCTTGTTTTGATCCCTTTGTGGCCCGAACTTACGACGGAAGTTTTTCTACAACGGTGAATAGGATTCGAGAAGCTACACGCGTTACCACAAATATCACACATTTTCTCCCGGGGAAGCACTCCGTGGCTTCTTAACCACTGAAACATAGAATCATCGTTTCTAACGATATCGGCAAACTCAAAGATTCCAATAGAGCACGTTTGGCAAGACATTTTTTGTTGTTGTAGAAAGCTGTTCGGCAATAGGTCTGTGCGAAACAAACAGTCGGAACTAATTAAATACATGGCTACCGGAAACCATAAAACCGGAAGGAAGAAATTAACGCGTAGAGACAATAAAATGAAATTACTAAAATTAAATTGATATAATTGAATTTAAAAAAAATACTCTGAAACCAGATACGTTTATCATCTCACACCTGTCGGATCTGCCCTGATGATGGACACTGCAACGCTGTCCGAAACGTTGGCTAAAGGAGGTAGGTAGCGCAACACGGCATAACACCTCAAAACAAAAATATTCTGAAACCAATTGTGTTTTAAATGTACAATAGGTTTTCAGACAAGTTTTTTTTTAACTTTAAATTTTTTTTTTTACTTCGAAATTTTTTTTTTACATTGAAAAAATTTTGTTTACATTGAAAATTATTTTAAGTAAAAAAAAATGCGGCGTTTTTTTCAATTTTCAATGTTAAAAAAAAAATTTTTATGTAAAAAAACTTGCCTAAAGGCCTTTATTCATTTAATATTCTAAATTTCGTAATAACAAATATATACGAATAGAGGTTTGTTAACATAATAATTCTGCTGTGTTTTCATAATTTCGCGGTATTTCATGTAGGTATCCAACGAAGTCGGCTACAGTCGTGTTAGCTCTAATTATTATTTTAATTAAAATGTAATTATAATTAATTTATCAAGGATACCAACATAACAGTGACAGGTGCGGCCGCGGATTTTCGCTGTGTCGGTTCGCGAAGTGAATTTTGGTTTTATGCAATTGAAAATTAAAGTGCATTATTTTCCGCCGCCCCAAAGCCAAAAAGCTTCCTTTTATAGTAATTAAGCGTATATGATACCCTCGTAACATTTCGTAATCTGTCAAAATGTGTTTATTTTTACATCGCAAGATGGCACTAGGGGTGTCTTCCCAGATTTCAAAAGGTCAACATTATACTTGCGTTATGATTGTTATGAACATCCAAGCACAGTATTTTTAAATATCGAAGTAAAAAAACAAACTAATAACAAAGTGTGGTTTGTTTATGGAACTTATTACGTTGGTAGAATATTTAGTATGATCCTTTTTATCAATGTTTCATAATTTGCTTGTTCATGGTCCTTTCAAATGGTCCTTTCATCGTTTCCATAATAAACAACGTTTGGAATCTCGTGGTTAACATTTGGAGTCGATTTAATGAAGTTTTTTTTTTTTTAAATTTAACTTCTAAATATTCAGTCGTTAATTGATTTTAAACTATATTTTCTAGAATTCATCATTATTATTACTATCCCCAAATTGGAAACGTATATTTGATAGAATATCTATACATATTAATAACATCATTAATAATATTGACTTCGAGAAATAAAATAAAGTTTCTTTTTTATCTATATACTAGCTGGTACCCGGCATGCATTGCTATGCCATTTAATAAAGAAATCATTTCTCCCTTCGCGTCCTTTCCCATTCGTCCCGTTCACCTTGCTCCTCCCCTTCATCTCCCGCGTCCCCTTCCCCTCTCACGTTCCCGCTCATTCTCCTCCTCCACCTTCCCTCTCCTCACTCTACCCCCCCTTCCCCCGTCCCGCGAACCCCCCTCCCGAGTTCCCCTCCCCCCTCCCGTATCCGACCAACACACATCAGCTACTAGCCAGTACCTTGGCAAATCAAAACCCGAGTCGGGGGGGGCGGGGGTTGTCGAACTTTGAAACAATGTAAGCAGTCAAATTATTCGAATAATCACATTTACACAAGTACGCAGTCACCTGATATGTAACACTAATCCTCGAAATGGCTCGAAAAAAGTGAGTTCGTGCACGAAGCGGCAACACCGCACAAACTAAGTAGGGATAGATTGCGTCAAATCTGACAGTTGAATCGTTTATTAGGGAGAAAAATTAATCAGAAAATACCGAACCGAAACCGAACAAGGTGCTAAAATACCTGGCAACCCTGGCTACTACAGTGATTATCGGCGTTCCGTTCTCGTCAACATCGCCGCTTTGAATAGCCAGTTTTTTTCTTCGTCGGCTTCCGCAGTCATACTGGTAAATTTGGTTTTCTCCCACCATTCACAAACCTTCAATGGCATTATCCATATTCAGCAACAGATAAGGACTGAACTTCAATGGTGGCACATAACTCTTTCATGCCCGAATAACCCAATCCTATGCTCATTATTCCCGATATAAAAGATTCGTTGATGCCAATACCTTCTTATAGGCTTTCGGACGTTTTTAGTTTAAAAGTTTTACCACATAAAACGCATTTTAAATTAAAAGTAGAGTTCAAACCATTTATATTTTCTGAGGTAATTCGTAAGTGCTCTAAATTGCAGTTAAAAAGGGAATCATGTTGACTAATACATTGGAGTTGCTTAAAAAAAAAAAAAAAAACATTGAAACGCAATATTTTTCAATTCCGGTTACTGAATTACTTATTACTAACCATTATCTACCTAGTACAATTTGTTTTATTTTTTTAATGTGTGTTTTGAGCGTGGAATCGATATGGAAATATTTACCATATATTTTATGAGGGCTAACGCAGTGCATGTAACAAGTGTTCCGATATATTAGGAATAAATGTAAATAGGTTATGAGAAATCGCCTTTTCAAACTTTGACATCTCGTATCTCAGAACAAGTTGTGAAGTTAGAACCCTATCCAAATGAGGTGACGAATAGTAATTGCGAGATATAGACTACCATAGTACAGGCATTTGCCTTGGTAGTCGAAAACCATGTAAAACAAACTGCAACAAACAAAATTAATAAAGAAAAAAAAAATGAAGTCCAATAGGAAGATGCTCCGAGGAACTAGCATCATTGATCCCTTCGGCACCGGCGCATAGTCGGGAAACACGCCAAACGCGTGCCCAACATTTGTACAAGGTTGATATTTGTCACATGAGAACGGGTCGTTTCTTCGACTCGTTCTTGTGTTCAACAGCTCGGCTGTGGAATGATTTGCCGGCCTCTGTGTTTCCTCCTTCCTACAACATGGGTCTCTTCAAGACCAATGTTCATTCCTTCCTCTCCTCAAAAAGACCCTCCACACAGCATCCCAGATGACATATGTGTGGAGTTAATGTAAAAAAAAGTATAAAAGTACATTTTCGAGAGTAGTGGCTGATGAACCAATAATAATATCCTAGTACAATCTTCAAGTTGAAGTTGTATTTATTACCAAACACCGCGTACATAATGTACCTACGACAAATGTTTGGCGAGCGAAATGCCCGGATAAGCTAATACCCATATTCCGAAAGGCGCCACGAGCCACGATACGTATATTATAGCTGTGTGTGTGTACGCAGCCCAATGAATTCTCACACACATACTTGCAAAACGTGCGCATCGCCACATACGTGAACAACGTACTAACCGTTTTCGGACCTGCAACGCACTTTAAACGTTATGTTTTCAATGATTGAAGCAAATATGGCGGTCGAAAAGAAACATTTTGACAGATTTACACCAAAAAAGTGAATTTTCGAGTACCTACTGTTTTTGTAGCTTGCTGAGATTATTGCAATGCTTCGAGTGTGTCGGTATTCTATATTTAGAGGCATAAATGAAACATTTTGATGGCATTTTCAAAATATATACGTTATTAAACGAGGAGCGTACAGTTTCACCGCCTGTCAACGGGAGATCCTAGCCCGGAATGAGTAAAAAGCTCGAACTGTGTAAGAATTTGGTGTAAAATGAAGTATTTATTTAATTGTTAATATCCACAGATATCATAACGATAATAAGAGGCCGTAATTCTACAGATGTATGTATTATGTACATATTTTAAATTTAAAATATTGTGTAAAATCATTATTAATGCGACAATCATAGATTTAAGTTTAAAAAATGGGTTGTATGGTGTATCAATGTTTTTATTTTTCATGGTCAAATGCCTACATCAATTACAAAAAAAAATAAGCAGATTGAAAAATAAAGGTCCATTATTTGGTAACAAAAAATATCAAGTCCGAGAATGACACATGAAAGGTAGTATTAAGCCGTTTTAGAGAGCCGTTTTTCAGAAAATAACCATTCTGCCCCTATAACACACTCTTAAGGCGAATCTAAAGTTTTTTTCTAAAAATTATTCGTAAAAAGCGTGGCCAGTCCGAACCGATAATTACCAAAAGGTTTAATAAACGACTCCAGATACTAATATCTACAGCCTGTGTGTTTGACGAATATCTACAGCTCGTATGTTGAACTAATATCTACGAACTTCAGAGTGTTGATTAATATCTACAGAGCGTAGGTTGAACTAATATCTACAGAGCGTAGGTTGGACTTATCAGCTAAATGTGTCCAATAGTCCGATATTAGGAATTTTTACGTACATACTTACATAAATTAAGTTTTTTAAACTGCATACGCAATATTACGTTATTCCAATATGCTATACATAATTGCAAATCCAACCTCTGCCAGTGCTGTAGATATTCGTCAACACTTTGGTTCCCATAGATATTAGTCAACAGTTTGAGCTGTAGATATTCGTCAACACTTTGATTCTCATAGATATTAGTTCGATTTTTTCAGTATTTGGAATTCCTGTAGATATTAGTAGACGCCTCCTAATAAACTTACTAATCCCTTGGTTTGTGACAACGACCGTAAATCTACAACGGACAACTCATGTACTCTCGTATGTCGCATGTTAAACCGGTTGGTGATATAATTATATTTCCAATGTTGTAAAATGTGACAAAATGCTTACGATGCACAAGCACCGAATAAGGGGTTTAGATATTAAAATAACATAGGTCAATATTATACAAACAAACTTACGTACAAGGCGAAGCGGGGCAGTCAGTTTCACTATGGTGAAGAAACTTCACTAGAAAAGTAAAAGTGCAATAATTGTGTGGGAAAGAAATGTGATGGTTATTATAGTGATCAAAACTCTTTAAATGTAACGCAAATATTGTCCAGTTAATATAATATTAGTTCAGAAAAGCGGATCTAAATCGGTATTGTACAAATTCGCTGACGCGATGGAAACGTCACCGTTACGAGAATTCACAGATAATTCAACACTCCACGAGTGCATGGACATTTCCATAGACAACAAAATATCGAAGAAAATAATCATAAAATAAAGTGCCTACTTTTGATTAACAGTTCCTAATTTTCACTGGCTATTTACTTTTGTTTGAAAATGATATATGCTCGCGACTTATGTTGAATTCAAACATAAACCATTAAATTAAAATTAAGGACAAAACAATTAAAAGATCTACTGATAAGCAATAACTGTTATACTATTTATATAAAAGGGTAAGTGTTTTATATATTTTTTAATCTAGTTAGATTTTTCAGTCTTATAACTACTAATGAATTAGTTCCTAGAATTAGGGTGTATGTTTGCTTAATCGCACGTAAAAGTCCTTAATTGTACAAAGTCTGATCACTTCAACCGTTAATTTAGTAAAATGTACAGCCACTTTTTTGGTTTGATGATAGCCTGGGGTCTCCGCGTAAAACTAATTGTCCTATACGGACCACCACTGGCACTTTACACTTTAGTTTAAATTGCACAAATTGAACGGGTCGAAATTCGCAAATTTGGTAAATATTCGGAACAAACGTCAACGGTTATCTAACGGGATTCTGTATGAAATCTTTACTTTAAAAAATAGCCTACGTTTTTGAATGGTTTGTCAGGCAAAGCAGGGTTTGTGTAGCGGGCTTGTGTGTATGATCTTAATTTTAAAAATTTTATCAAAAAAAGTGCGTATTAACCGTTGAAGTTTGTTCCGAACTGCAAACAGAGTGATTTGACAGTGTGAAAGCAAATTTTCAATTTACGTAAATAAAATTAAAAATGTAACATTTTCAACCTCCCCGAATGCAAATTGTTGTCTTTTATGGCAATTAAAAAGAATCTAAAAGTTTTATCAAAAAAAGTGCGTATTAACCGTTGACGTTTGTTTCGAACAATTACCGCAAATTTTCTATGTTGTTGAAACTTAGTGCAGTTAGCGGTCATTTGGAATCCACTTCGATGAGCGAAGAAAGCCAGCATCCTGGTCGGACGGAAAACTGTAACTCTTGTCGAGGAGTCTCGATGTCACTCCGTAGCGCTGGGGTCGTCAATTCTGACGCCAGATAAAGCGTCACGAGGCTCGTTTACCCCGACAACCTAAATTTATTAAATATTTGAAAAAATCTCTAGTCGGCCTAAAGTGAATGTTAAACTTCCCCATACTAACCATACAAAAATTTCGCCTGGTCCGAACCGGGGGATCACGTAACCCCGCTCGTATTTTTGTGCAAATAGCAAATCATCGTATATTTTAAGTGACGTCTTGTCGACCACCTGGCCCGGCTTGGAATATGACCGAAGCTATGTATTAGGCACTGAAGCTGTAGCTAGCCAGCGCTTTCTATACAGTGGGCAGGCCCGGACTGGGGCCACTTGGGGCCCTCCGCTAAAACCTGTAAAGGGACCCCCTAAATTGGGGTGGGGGGGGGGGGGGGGGGGGTTTAGAAAACGGGGGGTCCAGGGGCCTCCCCCGGATAATTAAAAAAAATTAAGTGCTTGAAAACAATGAAAACGCGTTTCTACGCTATATTGGCACCTATAAAGAAGAAGAAATTCAATAGGTTTTTATACGAATATTATGATTTTCGACTTTTGTTTACTTTATTATTTATTGAAATAAGAAATTTACAGTATTTTTAGGATACCACAACACTATTAAACACATGCCGTAGAACTGCCAATAATTATAACGGAGTTCAAAATAAAGGGCAGGATTTTATTCACACCAAAGCATTAATGTATTATGTCAAAATTATTTGTGTAGTAAAAATAATGACAAACGGATTTTAGGGATTAGAAAAATAATACTAACATTTAAAAAAAATCCTGTGTGTTTAACAGTTTACAATGTTGTATACTAGAATAGAAGGGGCTTAACTTAACTGAAATGATTCGTCATTTTGCTCCCCTAGCCCTAAAGTAACAGTTTCTTTGTAAGTAACTCACTTGTTAAAGCTACTTCATCTATTATTTTATTTTTGTCCAAATTATAAAATAAATCCCTGTCAACATTAATAAAAAGCAGACTGGACATAAGGTATTGGCCTAAGGACGACCGAAGTCGATTTTTGACGATTTTAAGTTTAGAAAAAAGCCATTCAGCACGAACAGTACACTTTGTTCTGCTGAATTGAACATGATAACCATTTTCGGTGTATTTTTTCACTACTTGGCAAATATCGGTAATAAAGTTTAGAAGGCTCAAATGGAAATTTTGTACCTTTTCCTTCTACAACTTGAATAGGATGTTTTTCCATGAAAGCTTTTTTAATCGTGATTGGATCACTTTCGTATGGACAAATAAAACACTCAAGTTGTTATTTATCTGCATCCCAGGTCTCCTGATTTTCTTCATCATCTTCTGAATCGGAATTGGAGCTCGATTCGCCGACAAGAGACGATGGATGATGGTCTGTAAGTGGCTGATTGCAAGCAGGCGCCTCACCCCTCTCAACTGTACAAGAAGAAGTTGATGCTGTTCACTAGGGAATCCCCTTTACTATACCATACTGTAACTAGAATTAATTATGATTTTCAAAATCATAACTAATTGAAGTTACAATAGCTCGAAATAATTATATTTTGACCATTGATGAATAAACCGACAAACTACTATCCATATTTTGCATAAAGTACCTCCTAATGACGTAGGCCTTAACACATTTCTATTGTGAATTTATCCCCAATGTGAGAACGAATTTTTATACAGTTCATTTTGTTTAAATTATAACAATTTATTAGCCCTATTAGTAAAAACCTTTAAAGTAAAAAAAGCAAAAACTAATATTGTTAAGTACGTGACGTAAAAATGTAGAATAAATAGAACAAAATTTCAAAAAATTACAACCCATAATAAAAATAATAATCTAAAATTTCGATAACCTTACCTACAGTCGTGTCATCGTTTATCTCTGAGGTAGAGCTTGATGGTTTTAACCGCGTAAACATTGAACTGGCACACTGGAAATCATCTCGTTTCTTTTTCTTATTTTCCTCACTTTTTTGAAAACCACTCTTGTAAGTCGTCTTCATTGTTTTTGTTCCGTTCGTAATATTAATTAATCAAATAATGTAGGTACCTCAACTCAACTCTAAACAAAAAATTTAATTTAACAATTTAACTAAAAAAAACTGTAAATTTAGCAAACCGCATCGCATAAAATCGACTTGTAGTGTCTTGAAAACAATTGTGTGGGGTGGATGTTATTATAAATGTAGGAAAGGGGGGGGGGGGGGGGGAAGGACGATATGCGCTTGCGCGGCCCTACTGAGTGATCAGCTGATCTGATAGGACATCGCGGTGCAGTTGTCGGTATTAGTTCATTTATGAGTTGTCTGCTGGACAGTGGACACACGTCACCGCGCAGATGATGCGGATGACATTGGATCGTATAAAGCTTTCGTATACACGGCTAGATATAAACAGTTGTTGGACATGTTCTACTTTTGAAAATGTAATTTTTTTTCGAAAATGTAAACAAACATTACCAAGAACACAAAATAACTAGACATGGCACGATCAAGTGAATCAGATACTTGAGACGGTCCATGTCAAAAGTCAGAATAATAGAAGAGTATGTATGAGACGATGTATGAATGTGAGTGAGGCAAAGAGTGTGTGCAAAGACCGAGTTGTTTGGCGGTCCGTCCTCTCTGCCTACCCCTGCGGGGAAACGGCGTGATGGTTAGTTAGTTAGTTAGTTACAAAATAACTACTAACAAGACAAAAACTTTTTTTTGTACGTTCTGTGGGGCCCCTTCGGGGCCCCCTCGCGCCGGGGGCCCTCCGCGATCGCGGACCTGCGGACCTGGCCAGTCCGGGCCTGACAGTGGGATATATTTTTAAATAAAAATAATTTGTGAACAAGTGCAGTTTTAAATGTTGTTTTTTTTTTCTTTAAGCTTACAAGCGTTTCGATATATATAAAAAAAAATTTAACATAAGAACGTTAATTTCTTTATATAGATAGGTAACTTTTGCAAATAGTTCAAAGATTTGTCTGTATACTTTTCAATTTTTTGTTTTTGTTTTTATTTCTTGCTGGAGCAATCCTGATGAGATACCAAAACTCATTTTAGGACAGGAGGAACATACAATACATGGGTGGGAGGAAATAGTTACAATTTTGCTGGGTTAACCTATTCACAGCTTCGAAACATTCCCGTCGGCCCGTCTTGTGTGACCAAAGGCGAGGGTTTTATTGGTCTCGGGGCCGTCTTTGGCAATTTTAGAGGTTGGGCTTTATTCAGTGTTACCGAAGCTCCCGATTTCGCGGGAGATCTCCCGATTTTTCACTTCATCTCCCGATCTACCGGAATGGCTTCAAAATCTCCCGATTTTTCAAAGTTCCCAGCGATTTGTCGTTTCTCGTCAATTCTTTGTTTATGGTCCGCTCAAAAGGCAAATAATGGGCCGTTTTCGCACGATTTTGGCCGCTAGGTTCGCTAATGTCCTAGCGGTCCAACTATTTCATTTAACTGTCAGATCCCATACATTTTTTAGGCCGTTTGACGCAATTTGGTGTTTTTAAATATTACAATAATGCCGTCAACCTGTTGTAGTGTTCCAATGTGTAGAAATAGGGGTGGACACGAGTTTCCCAAAGATTGAAAGACTTGAAAGCGAAATGGATTCATTCAATTAGGCATTCCAAATGGGTACCGACTCCTGATTCTGTTGTCTGTAAAGCTCATTTCAGGGACACAGATTATGTATTCAATAATATTAACTATAACAGTAAGTACATGACTCATTCAATTAATATCTTACTATAATTGAATCCCCAATATAATATAGAGAGTACTTGTATAGTTTAATGAACACGTAAAGAAACATTTGACATAGAATGCACAAAATTTTATACACAATGTTTTGCCTTCTTTCGCATTTGACAAACGTACCTTTAAATATTAGTGTAGTCAACCACAACTAACATTAATAATTACGGTAGACATAATATCTTATTTCCTTTTTTCATAAAACATTTTCAATTATTACAATAATTTTATTACATGGTTATCAAACTGTCTGGCATGAGATTTCTGGGCGGGTGATTCTTCATTGTTGGCAATCTAATTTGCTTTGCATTTCTCGTCCCATGTCTGTATATCTCGTGATTGTAATTTAATTTTCAGTGTTTTAGGAAAAAATTCAAATTATTATTATTTCAACATAGACCGTTTCGTATTTTATATCATGTAAGTATGGAAGTTTGAGGCTAATTTTATTTTTCAGATGTAGGTACTGTACAGGCAAAAGCTACTGAAAGGTGTAGTTCCTATATTTCCCTGGATAAAAGTAGAAGTAGGTAATTTAGAATTAAGAAACAGACAGGGAAGGTGTCTGATACGTGAAAAAATATAGGTATATGAATTCTACAAAACCAAAACCACAAGATGAAGCGGTGTTACCTGTGAATCTAGAAGACGTGGCAGTGGAAGTCATATTGCCTTTTGATACTCCTGTGACAGACCGACTCTAGATACAGACACTCAGATAGATAGATAATAAAAAGGAAAAGTTAACTGTTTATATTAAAATAAACTTTTTTTCCATCGCAGGGGAAGCTTATGGCGCAGACTACGCAAGTCGAAGAATACCATCATCACTTCCATGGTTGCCTGGATGGAGATGGAGTCCCCCTGATGCCCTTCTGGAAATGGGAGCCTGTCAAATATCCCCCATGAACGGATATTTGCATATTTTTTTGGATTTGTTATTATATACTATATTTTTCATTTATTTTCTGTTCCATTCTATGTATGAATGCATTGTTATTTTGTCAATGTTTGAACTATTTCAAAATATGGAATGTATTGCATTGCACAACATTCTGAAATAAACGATCATTATTATGATACGTTTTAAGATTTTCACGGCGAAAAGTATTTTCGTTATTTGTTTTTGGGGTGTTATGCCATGTTGCGCTACCTCCTTCTTTAGCCAACGTTTCGGACAGTGTTGCAGTGTCCATCATAAGGGCAGATCTACCGGATCACTGCAACATTGCAACGCTGTCCAAAACGTTGGCTAAAGAAGGAGGTAGCGCAACACGGCATAACACCCCAAAAACAAATAACGAAAAGATCATTATTATATTTGTTTTATTAAAATAAAGAGTGAGTCGCTGCAGTTTTGACATGGTTTTCTGCAGCCTTGCACGACAGCTACTGCCATGGTTAAAAAATATTGTTGTTTAATTGTACTAAGTACTTAACACAAAATAATTTAACAAATATATAAATAAATAAAAAAACTTTCTTTTATTTCTCGAGGTATGAAAAGAACAAGATTACAGACATAATATAAATGTGTTGTAAAACATTTACAAACATTATACACATAGAAGAACATATGAGTACAACAAATAATTAACATTATAGGTACATAAATTATTTATTAGTTTGGCATTTATTTTATTTTTTTTTTACATTCTAATATTATATAGTTGTGATAGCATCGGTCAACGCGTGAGCAACTTTGTGAACAGTCAACTTGTTAAAATAAAGAATATAAGATTAGAAAATTAAATATGCAACTAGTGTAGAATAAATAAGTCAGTTTTTTCTCAATTTCAAGTCTCAGAGGGGTAATAAATAGCATTGCACACTACGTATTTCGACACATATTTATTTTGGGGTAACTAATCGAAAAGATCTCGCAACCCCCATACTATACAACATTAATTAACATTTATTTACTTGATAAACCATTGATTTTTCCTATGCTAAAATTTTATTTGTAAACGTTCAATAGAAATATAATCTATTTCACAGATGAGGGATATCAAAATACAAAGGTGAGAGGTAATATAAGTAAACCTATTAAAACTTCTATTCAGCCGTGGTTTCGGTGAAATTTGGGTCCTTTTTGATGATGAAGATGGAGTCGTTCAGCCAGTGGTAGGACTGGTTGAAGTCCCCCTCGCAGAAGTAGGGCAAGCGTGACCACTGCATGACCTGGAGTCCCACGGTGGTGGCGCAGTAGCTGATGAAGGATTCCACGTGCTCATTGAATGTGTGGCCTCGGATGGGCAGACGCTCCTTCGCCATGTGGTCAGATTCGTCTGAAAATTATAATTGAATAGTACAAGGAATCCGAGAGAAGACAACCAGTGCAATATCCTAGACATAGTTGGGAGAAATTAAAGATTATGCTTTAAGCTTTGAGTTTAAGCTTGAATGTTAAGCGATTAGATTTTTGCCTCGAGCTTTATGCTTTGAGATTTAAGCTTTGCCTTACCTATGTCAAAAATAATGAAAAATTAAGAGTAACAAAACAGCAGCTTTTGAGTCTGGAGGAAATTGGTAACTAGCTGGTTATTCAGATCTAGGCAATACACGTAGCAGATAATGTTAATAAATTGATGAGATCCCTTTGGTATCGGTTCACCAGCAAGAAATTCGCCGGACAAGAGCTGAACATCCATCCACAGTAGATGACAGCAGCATTCGACTTGTTCTCATGCAATATTTTCCTACATACTAGGAATATTTCCCTCTCCTCCCTTATTTAATAGTGGTCTTTTCAAGATGTTTATTAAAAATCCATTCTTTAAGGCCCTTCCTTAAACAGTCGGTGAAAAATCACCATTTAGAAGGGATACATTGCTTGACATGGCAATAGTTGTGTTAGGTGACCAGGTGTGAATAGCCAGGCATTTCCCAGCCTTCACATTTCCCATATTCTTTCCTTCCCCATTCAGTTCAGCTTCACAACATACCCTGATTGAGGGTGCTATAGTATCACTTATTTAAAATTGATCACATTTAAAAGACCGGTTAAATCCCCGGTTAAAGTATTAGAGGTATAATAAAATCCATATCTTACATTCAACGTATGGTTTGAAGGGCAGAACCAGCGCTACGATAAGGAGTCCATCGCCGTTGAGAGCCTCGTCGAGGCCGTTGAGCAGCACGGTCTGTGGCTCAGAGCAGCATCTTACTTTTTGTGCATTTTACTTACAAATCGAGCAAACTTTGTTTGGCTAAACTTGTCGGAAAACAAATTGCAAATTATCGAAATGACAGATCAATCATCGAAAGACGTCAGTGCGTCAGTCCATAGATTTGGTCCACAAATTAGATGACAGGAGGACCGCTAAACACCGTGCTGCCATCTCGTGGATATTTTGGAATTACTCAGAAAACGGCCCATTGTGTGTGGTTAAAAAAAAAATATTCCCCGGATTCGGGTATTGACCAGAATAATTACAAAATTCTGCAATCTAAGCATATCTCTATTATAGACCCATACAAACCGATCACCGATCATTTATGAATTATGAGCTGGAAATAATAATTTATTACGTAACGGAGGGGTGTCAAAAAGGATTTTATAGACGATTTATAAGATTGTGCGTGTGTAAGCGGGCCAGTCTCAAAATTAAAACCCATGCTCAATTGTTTAAATCTTTATTTAGTTAAATATGTAAGTACCTAGTTATTATAAATTTTCATTCAAAGGATGGTAAAATGGTAAATTATCTTGAGCCAGACACCTGACTTCTCTTATTTTTTAAGTCGGGTGTCATATTCGTGGTAAGTAGTTATTTTAAGAATCGATTGGAGATGCTCATCCGTAAACCTTGAGCGATGTTTGTTCTTATTTATTTTCAAAACGGAAAACATCCGCTCGCTTAAATAGGTACTACCGAACACACACAGAATAAGTGCTGGATGCTTACTTATATTTGGATATAACAATTTGGGAGGCGGGAATGGGTACCGCCGCCCCGGGAACCTTTATTGGATAACCAACACCTCTGCCATAGGTCACCCCAAGTGGTTTGCTACGTTTGGTGATTTAGCAGGGGTGCCTGGGTTCATGGGATGAGGTTTGTCTAGGCCTGATGACCAGGACACACTAAACCCCAGATTCCTGCCCACCCCTTACACCCTTTTCCTTCCCAGAACTCTCCTCTCCTTCCTTTCCCTAAAAAAACCCTCCACACAGCATCCCCAAAGATGACATAGGCCCTCAGGGAAATTATTTTCCTCAGGGCCTCCTGTGTGGACTTCATGTAAAAAAAATATATTAACAACATATTTAAAGCAATTTTTTAGGTTAACATTTTGGCAAGGATTAAACTTCAAACATTCATTAAAAAAGGTTTTTTCCCCTGTGAGACGGCTTGCGGACTTTTAAATATTCCTTTTGAGAACGTGAATAGTTGCAGTCGGAACATGAAAATGGTTTTTCTCCACTATGAGTTCACTTGTGAGTTTTTAAAGTCTCCCTTTTAGCACATAAATAATTGCAATCGGAACATACAAAAGGTTTTTTTTCCACTGCGAGACGGCTTGTTGATGATATAAAAATTGTCACTTTCGAGGACATGAATAGTTGCAGTCGGAACATGTAAAGGGTTTTCTCCACTGTGAGACGGCTTGTGGATTTTAAATTGTCACTTTATAGAACATGAATAGTGGAAGTCGGAACATGTAAAAGGTTTTCTCCACTCTATGACGGCTTGTGAACTTTTAAATGTTCCTTTTGAGAACATGAATAGTTGCAATCGGAACATAAAAAGGTTTTTCTCCACATTGAATTGTGAATATTAAATTGTGACTTTCAAGAACATGAATAGTTGCAGTCAGAACACGAAAAGGGTTTTTCTCCACTATGACACGGCTTGTGGACTTTTAAATGTTCATTTTAAGATAAAGAATAGTTGCAGTCGGAACATGAAAATGTTTAATGGTTAAATTTTAATCTAATATAACTCATAAGTATTTCATAACAGTAATAATTTCAATGACAATTTTAATATGGTCCATGCACTTTCTTTTTGTTTTTGATGATTAGACTGATATATTAGTAGGTATTTCGATAAAGGATTACTAAACAGTGTATCGTTATCAAGTATCTGTCGCCAGGTGAGAGGTGTAACACCTGTAAAACAAATTACAAATTGACAGATATATCAATTTGCATACGTCATTACCCATATAAAACAAATTAAAATAATAGAATCCTATATAACAGGGATGGCCAACCAGTCGATCGCGATCGACCGATCGATCGCAGCCATTTGTCCAGTCGATCGGAGGCACGGGTCCGGCCAAAGACTCGAACCCAATAGAACATGCACCCGCACAAAAAACTCGGACCCGTAGCTGGACAAGAACCCCACAAGAGTTGCGCGTATCATATTGTATGATTTTCAAATGCTGATCCATGTTTATTGTATTTAATAACAAATTTTCTTTAAGAGAGGGGTGATGATTGTCAGCAACTGTGTGATTTAGACTGGTAATGTGATTTAGCATTTTTAGCACATTTTGATGAAATACTTTCTTTTTAAATTTATCAAAATACTTGTAAGTTTAAATCTTAATAGGTATATAAAACAAAGTCGGGTTAGTTACACTATTTATAACTCGAGAAAGGCTGGACCAATTTTGATGACATTTGATTTGTTGGATTTGTCTCCGCCCCGGATAACAGAATAACTATTAAAACATTGCAAAAATTCACGAAAAAGAAAGTTATGAAGAAAATTCATTTCCTCATACATTTTGTATGGAACGAATTTTCTTCTTTTGAAAGAGCTGTTGCAATGTTGTGTTAGTTGACGTTTGCGTGAATTCCAAAAATTCGAAAACGTCAAATGTCAATGCGCTGATGGTTTCGCTTTTGTTTCTTAACATATAATGCTGCCTCTCTTTCTTACACACTATGTCAACAGTCGAAAATGAGACAAACGGTTAACGTGTGTCTTCACCCTTCCAAAGGAAAAATACAATAATTATAATAAATTTCCCTCACACCTAAGAAGAAAATGAAATGCAATTCCCGTAAAGAGGCCATCCATAAATTACGTCACACACTAAGGAGGAGGGGAGGGGAGTAGGAAGTGTGACTAGAGGTCAGCTCTGTGACGTCACATGTAAAAAAAATTGAACTACTGTTTTGATTATTTTTAGATGTCACAATAGGGGGAGGGGTCTCATAAATGTGACGATGTACGACAGGGACGGGGGAAGGGGAGGGGGGGGAAATAAAAAAATCATGAAATTCGTGTGACGTAATTTATGGATGGCCCCTAAGTACGTGGAAAAGTAAGAAAATCACAAAAATATAAATTCGTACACAAGGCCGTCCCTGATACTGACAAAAACAAAACACGGACAGTTGCGGATCGATAATCCTTCATTGTTTAATTTTGAACTTAATAAAAAAACTGAAATTAATTCAGCTAATAAATTAAAACAACAGTTATTGATTCTGAGGGGATACGAAGTTCGCCGGGTCAGCTAGTAAAATATAAAGAACAGTCAAAACTGCAATGTTTACAAAATATTTTTATTTAAAAATATATCACACTGTTAAGAAAGCGCTGGCTAGCTATGGCTTTAGTGGCAGTTACAGCTCCGGTCACATTCCGCATCAAGCCAGTAGGTTGACATGACGTCACTTAGAACACATCATATTTTGCGATTTGTACAAATACGAGCGGGGGCTTGCGATCCCCCGGTTCGGTGCACGCGGAATTTTTAGATGCTCAGTATGAGCATCTAAAAATTGGATAAAGAAATTACATAAAATATGGAAAAACTACAATTTTATTCCTAACATACCTGTACACAGCAGAAATAAAGGCAGTGGTATCAGACTTCGAAAATTGCATTAGTGATTTCGAGAAAATCTAGAAGTTGGTGGAATTCATCAGTTATCCTTTTAATAATTCCATTGATCATAGTGATATTCATGAAATAGCTAAAACATTTGCAGATACTTTTCAAATGGACCACATGATATTCAGTGGCGTAGCGTGGGTGTCAGCCGCCCGGGGCGGAGCAAAATTTCGGCTATAACTGCTCTCGGAAATCGAGAATGGTTTGCATGTAATAGGATTTCGCATCTCGAATTTTTATACTGTGTTTAGAACACAAGGCAGGTTTTAACTTAGGATTGATTTTGCGTAAGAGTCCCAAAATAATTGTTAGACACGGAAAAATCAAGTTCTCAAAATTTTGCAGCATATAGCATGCACCTCAAATGTAAAGCTTCACTCGGTACATGCTAAATCTAAAACATCTTCTTTAATTTATCGTTATATTCCGAACACAAAACTGGTTTAAATTAAATCTGTTTGGGGTGGATTAAAACTACAATCAGAACATAGAAATTGTTTTTTCTTTGATTCTGGCAGCACACGCATAGACTGTAACTAAAAAAAATTATCACTGCACTTCGAATAAGAGAATTTTTTTCTTCTAAATGTGTCAGCAGATGAATCTATAACAGATATTTTAAATTTTGAATACAAATAGTTTAAATTAAATCTGTATGTTGCGAATTAAAACTACTCAGAACTTGAACTGTTTTTCTTTGATTCTGTCAGCGCATACATACGTAGAGTCTGCAACTAGAATTTTATAACTGCACTTCGAATAAGAGAATGTTTTCCTTAGAAATGTGTCAGCAGATGAATCCACAACTGGGATTTTACATTCTGAACACAAAACTGGGTGTAAATTGAACGTGAATCTGCTAGCGAGTCCTCAGCTTTAATAAGTATTGCTCTCGTAATGTGTGTATGGTTTACCTACGAAATACGAATTTTGAAGAATGGTTTGAAACAAAATTTGTAACTCTCTTCGAAATGCGTCAGTAGATTAATCAGCTACTGGAATTTTGACAGATCATTCGGAACATGAAACTGGTTTAAACCTAGAGTTAATCTGCACGTGAGTCCTCGGCTTTAATTGATACACAGAATACAAAAATGGTTTTCATCCAATTTTTGTGCTTTGAACACATGGATGATTTGATGATTCAATCGTGGATTACGACACCTAGATTCATTAAATGAAATGCATACATTTTTTACGAGATATAATTGTTGTTTAAATTTTGGGAGGCGGGTTTGGGTACCGCCGTCCTGGGAACCATTTATTGGATTACCAACACCTCTGCCATAGGTCACCCCAAGTGGTTCGCTACGTTTGGTGACTAAGCAGGGATGCCCGGGATCATGGAGTAAGATTTATCCGGATCTTAGTGGCAGGCCGGATCGCAAGAGACTAATTGAGGAAGACCTGTAGACTTCTCCAGCAGGACTCTTGGAACATCGCCTTACCCGCAGTGGGAGGGATTGATTATATAAATACAGATTCCTTTTCTTAAAAAAATGTAATAAAATCTTATCGCAATCAAATAATTTATTTTAAAATTGAATGTGTAGGATATAATTTAACAATTTTATTTTAAAATTAAATATGTGGGACAATTTGCGTCTCCTGTGATTAGACGGGTTAAATTAAATCTGTATTTGGCGAATTAAAACTATACTTAGAATATGAAAATGGTTTCTCTTCGATTCTGGCAGCGCATACATAGTCTGCAACTAGAATTTTATATGCACTTCGAATAAAATAATGGTCTCTTTCGAAATTTATCAGCAGAAACACACAACTGAAATTCACTCGTTAATACAATCTGAACACAATTCTGGTTTTAATTAAGAGTGAATCTGTTTACGAGTTATCAGCTTTAATTAGTATTACTCTCATAATATGCGTACTTACGGTTTTCCTACGAATTGCGAAATTTGCAGCTTAAAAGATTATAATTATTGATATTCTTAATAAATAATTAAAAAAGAGTTTGATTTTTTGCGAGGCAGTGGGAAGTTTAGATCACGTGAAATGAAACAATTTTAAGTTTAATAAATAAATAAAAATTAGTAAAACTTTAAGGGTTAACCAAAAAATTGCTTGCCTAATATAAACACATTTTTCTTGTTAAAAATTTGTCTTTTGGGCAAAATAATATCTAAGTACACATTGAAATATTTCATTAACCTCGTCGCGCGTCGTTTTTAGCACCTACGATTTTTCAGAACAACATAATTTACCCTAAGAAGAGTGCTTTGCGTAGTGAAAACTTCTTTATCACCGTTGTGATTTGAAACTCGATGAAACGAAAAATAACGACACTAAAAAGAGCAAACACATGCATCTAAAGGAGAACTAAGAAGTATGTAGAAGTAGTCTGCGAGAGAATGAGATAGTATAAGCGAGAGTTTTTTTTTTTTTTTGGAATTAAAGGAATGAATAGAATGAATCAATTCAAAAGGCCGAGGGAATCACAATGAATCGATTCACTCCTGGGAATGAGTCTGCCCATGTCTACTGATTAGTTTTGACGTAATATATCACCTAGATTAGAATATTTTATCTTTAATTATATAATGGAGAAATTTGATATAGTATCCTGGTGTTATTGAAGTAAAAGGGTAATAAATGTCGACAAGATTTATTTAACATGGATACGATAAATTGAATTAATTCAGGACAGTCAATTTTGTAATGCACTATTTGATGCAATAGTATTAAATCTGTAGTAATATGTAATGTTGCTTCTCTCAAATGTATAAATTGTTATCCTCGGAACAGGCTTTGTTCTGGTGAGGTTGATTATCGTATGAATAATTATGCTTTATATTGTGTGGTAAGTAATAAATAAGTTCATAAGATTTTATTGCCTTTTATTTGAGCATAATATACAGACGCCAAATGCAATCGAAAATAAAACTGCCTGTTTGAACAAGACTTAATCGACATACTCATTCCTGTATACGCTGTTGTGCTGGGTCATGTTTTCCATATTTATTATCATTTTCAAGAGATACATGCCACCTCCCTAGAGTTTCCCTTTCTGTGCGGAGTGCAGACCAGGAAACAATTAATAATACCGCACCTCGGTTGGGAGACATTGTAAGGGGAATCTAGGAAGTGGGTGTGGGTGGGGACTTTTGTAATTCGGATCTTGAAGAAGCTTGTATCAAATGGTGTGGGAAAGGTAGATGCCAGGTAAGTAGACATTAACTGTGAATGGGTTCAGAGAGGAGTGAGCATATTAATACAGTCACGCAACAAACCTTTAGTTATGTGACTGTATCATCCAGTTTATTGGTTCCATTTTGAGTTCAACGGAGCCTTCAAAACCAGAGAGTTTTTTTATTGAAGCAAGTGAAATTTCTTTACTGAAACCAGGTTTGTAACATTAAAAGGAATGCTTTGATCACTCTAAAACTCTAAAAGAATTCACCAAACGGAGCGGTACGGGTAAGTTAAACTAAAGGCTTGATGACACACGGCGAGTTTACAAGCTACTATCTACTAAGTTTAAAAGCGTGTAAATCGGCGGGTGAGATGACACACAAAACTGTCCACTCGCTCAGAAGCGTAGGAAACTGAGGACGCTGCTAGCGTCAGTAACAAGAATAACGACGCCTGCGTGAACTAATTCTTCAGATGTTTGACAGTCGAAATCAGCTGTTTATCGGAAGCCATGTTGGATAAGGCGGCCAACCGTCCCGCATTGACAGTTGTAGTCCTGCATTCCAATATTTACAAAAATAGTCCCGCAAATCGTCCAAAGCGTCCCGCATGTCCCGCATTCCTATATTTTTAAAAATACTATTTATGGTAGTCAAATAAACTTCCTCTATCTTTAGTCTATTTAAGCCATTTGGTTAAGTTCAAAACAAAATTTGTCCCTGGAAAAGGCCCGAAGATATCGATCTGGGGATTGGTTTATTTACGTTACAAGCAAGAGTCAAAGAGCGCCAGTGTAGTAGTAGTGATTGAGTTGTTTTGTTTACGAATTAGTGCACGCCGTGATACGTAATACTTATAACCTATATTTATCATTCAAATCAAATAATTTCTTGACCATGCCGACCGCGAAAAAGCGGTGTTGTAAGTTAAGTGAAGAATCGCAAAAAGAATTTCCTTTTTGGCAAAAGTGTTTACATTCATTTCTGAATGTAGTTTTAATTCGCCGCATACAGATTTAATTTAAACCAGTTTTGTGTTCAGAATTCAAAATTCTAGTTGGATTCGTCTGCTGAGATATTTTGAAGGAAAATATTCTCTTATTCGAAGTGCATTAGAGGGGACCCAACCACTTTCCAGTAAAGAAAATATGCTCTTTTTCGAAGTGCATTTATAAAATTCTAGTTGCAGACTATGTAAGTGCTACCAGAATCAAAGAGAAACCATTTTGATATTCTGAGTGTAGTTTTAATTCGCCGCATACAGATTTAATTTAAACCACTTTTGTGTTCAGAATATAACGACACATTAAATTACAAGTTGCAGATTCATCCTGCACCGACTGAAGTTTTACATTTAAGTTGCAAGTTCTGAATGTACAATTTCGATTGCTGACATATTTTGAAGAAAAATATTCTCTTATTCAAAGTGCAGTAATAAAATTCTAGGTGGAGACTATGTATGTGCTGCCAAAATCAAAGAGAAACCATTTTCATGTTCCGAGTGTAGTTTTAATTCGCTACATACAGATTTAATTTAAACCACCTTTGTGTTCAGAATATAACGATACATTAAATAACAAGTTGCAGATTCATCCTGTACCAACTGAAGCTTTACATTTATATTGCAAGTTCAGAATGTAAAATTTCTTCTGCTGACATATTTCGAAAATTCTAGTTGCAGGCTATGTATGTGCTGCCAGAATCAAAGAGAAACCATTTTAATGTTCCGAGATTAGGTTTAATTCGCTGCACGCAGATTTAATGTAACCCACGTTTGTATTCAGAATGTAAAATTTCTGCTGTGGATTCATCTGCTGACGCATTTGGAAGGAAAACATTCTCATATTCTAAGTGCATTAGAGGTTATCCTTCACATATTTGCCCTGGTATAAGTAACAGATAGTTACTACTTCAGGGCTCTCACAATGACCCTTTTTTATAGAACTACTCTACATTTAAATGCAGGAAGCTAGACTTATTCTAAATGCAGGTATGAAATTCTAGATGAATACCATGTATGTATTGCCAGAATCAAGGAGAAACCATTTTCATGTTCTGAGTGTAGTTTTAATTCGCTGCATATAGATTTAATTTAAACTAGTTTTTGGTTCAGAATATAACAACCAATTAAATAGCAAGTTGTATATTCATCCTATTACATGGAAACTATTCTCGATTTCCGAGATAGCAGTTATAAATTTGCGGCAGAATTCATGAACATGATATTTTTGGATACCCTGTCTCTCAACTATGTGAATAAAAGTAAGGTCGTAATAAAAAAAAAAGATTTTTCCCCTCCTCTCTTACCTTAAACCTCACAACATACCCCAATTGGGGATGCTCACAGGCTCCAGGCAGTTGGGACTCTTGTACAAGATCAGAATAGCCAGATACTTCCCTACCTTATTCTCCTCATCTCTTTCCACTCCCCACTTACCTTCAGCTTCACAACATACCCCAATTGGGGATATCACAGTGTGACTGGCTCCAGGCGGTTGGGACTCTTGTGCGGTATTAACATTAAAGAAATAAAACGCCCGTGGGATGTGCAATAGAAGCTTCTCTATATTGGGCATATTTATAAAAAAACTATGATAGGAAGAGAATGAATCAATAAACAACAAAAAAACTTACCTATATTGTAAATAGCAAAATACAACAAAAGAAAAAGCGAAGTAAAGGTTTAAACTCAACTAGAAAGTGTGTTACAGATTTACACTAATGATAATTTAAAAAAATTATATACATATATATTATTTTTTTTTACACTAGGTCCACACAGGAGGCCCCGAGGAAAATAATTCCCCTCAGGGCCTATGTCATCTTTGGGAAGGCTGTGTAGGGAGCCTTTTTAGGAAAGCAAGGAGAGGAAGTTCTGGGAAGGAAAATGAAAATGATGAGAGGTGGGTAAGAATCTGGAGGTCAGTGTGTCCAGGAGTAACGGACGTATGAATCCATCCCTCCCACTGCGGTGCAACGCGATGTTCCGAGAGAGAACGGCTGGAGAAGTGAAAGGGACTCCCTCAACCACTCTCTCCTGATCCGGCCTGCCATGCAGCTGGTGGGTAGAAGCATCCGCCGCCAAGACCTGAATAATTTGGCAGGCGTGAATGGATACCGCCGCCCCGGGAACCATTTATTGAATAACCAACACCTCTACCATAGGTCACCCCAAGTGTTTCGCTACGTTTGTTTGGTGACTTAGCAGGGGTGTCCGGGTTCATGGGGTGAGGTTTGTCTAGATCTGGCGACGGACGACCTGGACACGCTGAACACTAGATTCCTACCCATCCCTCTTACCTTTTTCCTCCTCATAACCTCCAAGACCCGCTGCACAGCATACTCAAAGATGACAAAGGCCCCGAGGGAAATAATTTTTCTCACGGCGTCCAGCGTGTTGCTGTTGTAAAAAAAACCTCACCCCGTGAAGATGTCCTATTTGAGAACATGAATACATACAGAAGAAAAATTAATAAGATTTAATATTACTATGGCAGGGGTGGGGAACCTTTTTGGCATCGGGGGCCATTTGGATGTTCGTGGTATCACTCACGGGCCGCACATTGATTTTATATCGCTCTTTTTAATTTTATTTATTTATTTTTTTTATTGAGGAAACAAACAGTCATACAGTAAAATAATTTTAAAACAATAAAATTCATATGTTGTAGACCAATTAAATTCCATTATGTTAAATATTGGTTTAGTATTATTACCTACTCAACTTATTAAATGACAAAAAAAATATAAACATAATAAAGAAAAACATAAAAAAGAAGAACATAAAACATAATAAAGAAAAACGTAAAATTATTAAAAACATGGTTATACTATTTACTATGGTTGATAATAATATAATTTTCACAAAAAAGAGAAAAGAAAAGTATTTTAAGTTATTAATTTTCAAGTCATGGTTGAAAATGTCTACATCTCGTAAGGCATTGTAAGTTTCACAAATACGTACTATTACAGAGTTTTGCGCGTATTTAGATTTACTGTGTGGTATTCTAAATAAGTCGTTCGATCTGGTGTTTATTTATTTATATCACATGTGACGAGTACTCCAAAAAAAAATCATGTACACAAATTCTGCAATAAATTTATAACTGTCTTTGGAAATCGAGAATGATATCTCTTGAATTGCGTCAGCAGAGAATTTAGCGTCTCGAAATCGTGTTTAGTACACGAGGCAGCTTTTAACTTAAGGTTAATTCTACATAAGAGTTCACAAGCTTAAATAATAGTTACACACGAATGGTTAATTTCTCAGAATGTTTCAGCATACAGTGTGCAATTCAAATGTAAACATTCACAAGGTTCATATGGCTTCCTTTAATGAATATGCAACTTATTAATAAATTTCTAATTATATTTTGAACACAAATCTGGTTTAAATTAAATCTGTTTACATATATCTGTTTTATATCTGTTTACATATATCAAAACCATAGGAAAATTCGATACGGTAACTGAACAAGAAATTGTTGATATAATAAAAAACCTAAAAACTGAATCAGCACCAGGGTTTGATGGGATCACTGTTGAAAATCTAAAGACACATCTTAACTTTTTGAAAAAGCCTATTACATATATTATAAACAATAGTCTTAAAAAGGGTATCTTTCCATCAATATATAAAAGAACTATTATTACACCGATTTATAAATCAGGTGACTCTAAAGAAATTAATAACTACCGACCTATATCAGTATTATCAAATATCTCAAAATTTTTTGAAAAGGTAGCTAAAAAGCAAATACAAAATTTTATTGGAATTAATAATATACTGAGTGACCAACAATTTGGTTTTCGCGCAAAAATAACCACACAGGACGCAATCATAGATTTAACAACAAAAATACATCAAGCACTAGACAAAGGCAAAAAATCTCTTGCAATTTTCATAGACCTAAGGAAAGCCTTTGACAGCATAAGTCACAAAAAATTACTATACAAGCTTAACGAAATCGGAATTATAGATAACGCTAACACATGGATAGAAAGTTTCCTGAACTCTAGAAATCAATATGTAAAAATAAAAAACATTCTTAGTGAACCGAGTACAAGCGACTTTGAAATACCACAAGGCACGATTTTGGGCCCTCTTCTATTCATCTTGTATGTTAATAATATCTTTGAATTACCAATAACAGGAAAACTTGTTTCATATGCAGATGATACTGCAATTATATTCCAAGCAAATTCATGGAATGAACTTGAAATAACTGCTAATCATGATATTAATATCTTGAAAGAATGGTTTGACGAAAATTTATTAACATTAAACATTGAAAAAACCTATTATATACCTTTTAGTATAAATAACAAAAAATCTCCTCCTATCGCCTTAAATATTAAAATTCATTCAAAAAAATGCACCACTAAAATATTAACATGCCAAAATAATGACTGTCTATTCATAGCAAATAAAAAAGAAATAAAATATTTGGGTGTAATAATAGATAGTAACATTAAGTGGAAGACTCAAATTACCAATACTATAAATAGATTAAGAAAACTTATATACATATTTATTAATTTAAGAAATATACTTAACTTAAAAATTCTTAAAAATATATACTATGCTCTAGCCCATTCGATAATACAATACGGTATTGTTGCATGGGGAGGAGCTTACAAAACCTCAATTTTACCGTTGGAAATTACTCAAAGATTAATAATCAAAATTATTACTAAGAAACCATCAGATTATTCAACCTCTCAACTTTTTCAAGACTTTCAAGTCCCACCTCTAAAAAATACATATATAAAAAATACACTGCTTCAAATACACAAAGACTATTCTAATAATTCGCACCACGCCATGGTCCGCGTTGAGAGCAATAGGCAAAACACAGTGGGTCGCTTGTGTACGCCATTAATGCATACCAGTTTTGCACAACACTACTACACGTACAATGGAGTGGTGTGGTTTAATGAACTAGCAATAGAGCTGAGATTAGAACCTGACTACAATAAATTCAAAAATAAATTAAACAATAATATCTTAAATAATTTAGCCACTTAGAACCGCATTAACCTTTAATTAACAATACTTATTAAAAAATTTATTTTATATTATTATTTTTTTTTTAATATTATTTTATTTTTTTTACACATTCGATTTATGTGAGTACGTAAATATAATGTATGTGTTATAATTTTTAAATTTATTTTTTTTTATTAAAAAAATATTTATATATTTTTCTCTTCCCTTTACACACGAGTAGTTACACTCTCGTAAAGGTTATATATTATATACATATATATGTTTATACTGTTTCTAATCAATGTTGCATGTTAGTATTTAATGATTTGAGTTTAATCCGTTTGTAACCTGAAAATGTAATTACTCATGATTATATTACATGTATATGTATATAAAAACTAATTAAAAAAAAAATAATAATAATATACTTTTCTGCTATGTTATACCTGTAAGCTATGTTATACCTGTCAGCTACGTTATAACTTGCTCTGGGTTTTGTAATAATAACTTTAAAATGTCGCTGATACACTGAGAAAGAAAACCGTTCTCGCTTTCTGAGTGTAATTGTTTTGTAGTGCTCTCTGAGTCATTTTTTTTCCAGCAACCCGCCTCAAAAGTGCTCGCGGGCACACACCAAAAAGCTTCGCAGGCCGCATGCGGCTAATACAGCTCGCAGGTTCCCCAACTCCTGCCCTATGGATGCGAAAGTGCCTTGTGAAACCTGATTTGTTTGAAAAAAAGGTAGTTACGATGAATGAGGTTTTTCTCCAGCATGGGTGCGTGAGTGCCTTTTTAAATTTGAATTGTCTGAGCAGGAGTAGTTACAATGGGGACACAAATAAGGTTTTTCTCCAGTATGTGTGCGTAAGTGTCTTTTAAAACTTGATTTGTCTGAGCAAGAGAAGTTACAATGGGGACACAAGAAAGGTTTTTCACCAGTATGGGTGCGTAAGTGCAAGATTAAACGAGATTTGGTTGAGCACGAGTAGTTACAATTGTGACACAAAAAAGGTTTTTCTCCAGTATGAGCGCGTACGTGCTTGTTTAAACTTGATTTGTCTGAGCAGGAGTAGTTACAATGGGGACACAAATAAGGTTTTTCTCCAGTATGGGTGCGTAAGTGCACTTTTAAATCGGACTTGCGTAAGCAGGAGTAGTTACAATGGGAACATGAGTGTGGTTTTTCTCCTGTATGGGTGCGTGAGTGCACTTTTAAATATGATTTGCTGCTGCACGAGTAGTTACAATAAGAGCATAAATGAGGTTTTTCTCCAGTATGTGTAAGAATGTGACTTTTCAAAATTTGTAATCGAGAAAATGAAAAACTGCATTGGGAACATGAATAAGGTTTTTCTCCGGTATGGGTACGTAAGTGCACTTTCAAATCTGAATAGTCTCTACACGAATAGTTACAATGGGAACATGAATGAGATTTTTTTCTAACATGGTTACGTAAGTGCCTTGTTAACAAAGACTTCTGTATGGAGGAGTAGTTACAATGGGAACAAGAATAAGGTTTTTTTCCAGTATGGGTGAGTACTTTTTTAGCATCTGACAGGTCTATGTCTATTTCTGTAAAAGGGTTTGCCCCTCTATCTTCTTTTTGGGGTCCTGGTTCTGCCTTCATGGGAACACTCTCCACATTAATGCAACCTGGAATAAAACACATAGCGATACAGTGATAATAAGTACAACGACAAGCTAGTATTACATCAAAAACTCGCTGTGATCGGATCGGTGCTATTTATACGATTATTTCTATTTATTATTGATTGTATTATACTCCTATACTTTAACAAAGCCCTTGCTGATAAGCTATGTGCAATAGGTATATTGCACATCCCATTGTATAAAAATATATACATTGGAAATAACATCGAAAATATTATTAATTTCAATTTGGGAAGCGGGAATGGGTACCGCAGCCCCGGGAACATTTATTGGATAACCAACGCCTCTGCCATGGGTCACCCCAAGTGGTTCGCTACGTTTGGTGATTTAGCAGGGCTGCCCGGGTTCATGGGGTGAGGTTTGTCTTGGAGGCGGATGACCAGGACACACTGAACCCCAGATTCCTACCCACCCCTTAAATCCTTTTCCTTCCCAGAACTCTTATATCCATAATTTCCTTTAAAAAAAACCCTCCACACAGCATCCCCAAAGACGACATAGACTCTGAGGGAAAACATTTTCCTCAGGGCCTCCTGTGTGGAGCTCACGTAAAAAAATATTTCGTATTTTTAAAACGCACTTTGTTGCTCGCCATAATTTACATAAAAAAATACAAAAAAATGTTATATTAATTTTATTCACACTCTACCGGTTTCGAAAGAATCTTTCGTTCAACAGGAGAATAATAAAACTGACTTAATATTGTCAGTTCTATTTACCGGTGAAGTGTGATAAAAATTAAAGTGGTCTATTGTTTTTATTGCATATTATTCACGAATTTATTTTAGTGAACTTTGACAGCAAATCTTTAAATAAATGTGCTTATAATAATACAAATTGTTAACCAGGCCAATTATGAACTTTCCACCGCTATTAGTGTGATGACAGAGATGTGACAAAATAAGGAATGTGACACTGAGTGAGAGGGTGGGTGGGGGGAACATAGTATTACGATAAAGTAACGAAGGACGGAAGGAAATGGGAAGGTAGATTTAGTTCACGTCTGGTTTTGTAGTGAATGTGCGTTTTATGTACCGTAATGTCCATTCAAAATGCCAATGTTGTAATAATTGTGGATCTGTAGATCAAGGAGGGTCTTACAAAGAGGGAGATGAAAAGAAACCGACTGTCTGTTGTTGCGATTTGGAATTTGAAGGATCGTCGTTGCTATGGTGCAAAGATCTCTAAAATTCTGGGTATACGGATATTGCTAAAGATATAAGCATAAACAGGTGAATAATTTTTCATAGTGAATACATCTAACAAAATAACTATATCTTGGAATACGTGCGTAATCATAAGGTAATCCTCAAAATATTGTTTATCTTAGATCCTGCTAATGACAGTATTTTTTTTCTATAGATATTGGTTGCGGCAATTCCAACTCGAATCCGTTCGCAAAGCGGATGTGCTAAATTAAATAAACATTCACTAAATAACTGCCCAATGAAGGAAGGATTAAAAAAGGATGCCAAAACTCAACAAACTGCACGTTCTATAGTCAATCTCAGGCCACTGGTTTAGTCTCTTATAACAGTTAAACAGTTCACACAAACAGTACAGCGCTTCACGAGGGGTTCCGTTTACGGGTTCACAATTAACAAACAAAAAAACACAGCTGCTGTTTGCAGCCGGGGCGAAAACGAAAAATGAACAGTTCACAAATTGAACTGAAGCGGGTATTTCAATATCACAAGTAAAATGTGCGGCAATCGTACTGCGAAGCTGGGTACATCCTTCATGTGATCGACAGCGCGGGCAGCGGGAACAATCTGGAATGAATCTCAGCGTACATCACACGCGGCCAGAGAGTCCCGTGTAACAATTCTTAGGCGCAAGTAAAGCAAGCAAAGCTGTTTTGTTTTGGCATATGATGTAGGTAAGAATTGGAATAAGTCCTTCATTATATAAATGTGGAAATATCCACCTATTTTGAAAGTAACTCAATAATATACCAATTAATTCAAATAAAACTTACACAGAGTGTAACTTTTGTATATAATTATTAACAAAAAGTATACTTTATGGTAGGTAGGTATAGGTAAATAAAAAAAAATTACTAAAATTTCCTTCGTTTTAATCAAAATGATAAGAAGTAGAGATTGCCGTCTTTGTTTTAACACCTTCATATATGTATAGTATACTAAATCGATATAAATCCGAAACATATATTAAACGGGTGAAATTCATTTCCTAGAAGGAAATAGACGTTAAATATGCAATATAAATAAAGATGAAACAAGAAAAATGAGCAATCAACATGGTCTTACCACACACACTCTCAGATATCATTTCAATAACATTCGGTCTACTTTCAACCTTCCTCTGCCAATTCCATGCCTCATTGCCTTACATCTGGGTTGGTATCCATTTCCAAAACAACCAGATGTTTTGACTGCGTCCATCGGAAACACCTCTGTGATATACGCAATGCAACTTACGAGTTGACTGAGCACTCTCAGCATATTCCTTCTTCACATCCGGGAGGTGGATTTCTATTTCCGTATGCGCCATTTCACCTGAGCCTTCTTCCTGCGACCATGGTTCAGTCTTGATGGAAACACTCTCTGGGTTGGGAAGATCCATGGCACTGCTGTGGTAGCTTCCTGTTATGTGATGGTAATTGGTTTTAGTTGGAAACAAACAAGGCCTATAAACATCATGTTTACTTGAAAATAAAACCCAAGTCTACTCAATACCAGGCGCGCCTGTTGCATACCACGTTTGATGGTGCACCGAGGAATAAATCAAAACGCAATATGTAAATTAATTGTGGGTAGGAATCTGTTATATTTATAGAGAATAAATAAATAAACTATTTCGGTCCTTTTGCCGAATAAAAACTTCATTTTTCCAATGTTTTGAATAAGCATCTTCCTTCCCAATACCCGGTGAATCCATTGATATTGTATATCTCTATGGGTGAATCGCATTTTAAACGAACGCACATAATATACTCGTATTATTTTTAACAAAAAGAACTAATTTTAATGGCAAATAGGTTCCAGAAAATCTCAGGCATAACAAAACCCGATGATTCATGGTTGGATTTGGATAACTCAAGATAACTATTAGTATCCTGATCCAACTAGTAAGAGTAAATATTTCACTGGAGCGCTTTCTTCGGAATACTTCTATGACAGCCCTGATACCATTTCATAAATCCGTGGAAGCCCTGCAACGCGCAGTGACTAACGAACATGCTAGAAGTTACGAAGGTATCAAGTTTCGCTGATAAGCAAATTCCAGACGCTCAGCGATTAGTGCTGACCTTCGAATCTTTACAGGAACAGTCTCGAAGATTCTCTACAGCGCAAGCACCAATATAAACAATGCACCTGGCACCTACCAGTCAGTCAGTACTGAACTCACAGTGATACGAATCGCAAGCCTTATGATGGCCTTGATTTACCACGGATCGCGACACGCGTCGCCGGCTTCTCAATGGATCTCGCTTACTTCCAGAAGCCTCCGCCCGCACGACAATGAACTCATCATGGAATATTATTGAAGATCCGAGATCTTCGCTTCTAGAAGAAAACCGAAGGACCAGCAAGTTATATCGAGACGCGACTTCTATTTTCCTTAAAAAGAGCAGCACTCAGTGTCAGTGTTACCGAAACCAAAACTTCAAAATCGGGAGAATTTTCGCCTAAAAATCGGGAGAAAACGGAAAAAATTTGAAGAAATCGGGAGATGACTAGAATTATTTTAGTAAAACTTCTCCCTTGTCAATAATTCGAATCCCTTTTATTATTGTGAAGCAGAACCTTAACAACAAACGAAAAACCCATAAGCAGCGCCGTCATTCCGATTACTGTAGATGTTGCCTGTGGAATAACGCAATTTTCCCTAACGTTCAACGGGGACTTATTTCACGTCTGGCAACTCAGCACGAAATTTTGTGAACTGTCACCCGTCACTTAAGCTGAAGTCACACAAGGTTCACTCGGATGAAGGTTTACTCGATGAAATGTTCCATTCTCGTTCACCGAGTGTTCACACGGTTCCTTCGAAGGAAGAGTTCACTCGACATTCTCGCTACGAAGTCGTCGAGAGTAGTCGCGGCCGCATTGGAATTCGTCCGGCGCTGACGGCTAAGTTCGGGAATATTTACGATTTCAATTGACATTTCCGATAACGTCGAACTAAATTACGAGAAATTGGCGATTCTTGTAAACAATAAATAAATTTCAGCACCATAAAATGATCATATGGTTAAATAATAACCTGAAAACTGATATCTACCAGTATTTTTGCACCATGAAAATATTTTTATTCCAAAATAGGCCTCGGCTTGCAATAAAATCCATATAAATGGAATATTTATGAACGTATCCAAAAACTAAAAACTGTTTTGGGAAGGTGATGAAATATGCTTCCAAAATTTATTATTAGAAATAACCACGTAATTTTTTAAATAGAATATTTTTTAATGTAAACTTTTAAAAGTTTAAAAAATGGCTCTACTTGCTTTTATTCTAACTAATATTACTGGTAACAAAAAAAAATGTAAAAACACACACTTATTTTGTTAGACAAATAAATTATAAACGTTTCTGTCACCTCACTTTTTTGTCGTTTCATATAAAAATAATTCATAAAAAATTCACAATGTTTCATAATTTCTTTTTCAAATTCGATCAGCAACTTTGGTTCCATCGAAGTGTACATTCGTATTCTTTTTGTGGTTAATTGTTATATTGGATATATAGAACATTATTTTCTCTTTCCAATACCGTTTAGATCATATTTTTCACTATGATAGTAAGGGAGAAACAACGATTTCTATGAGACGTGTAGGAGTTATTTCGAAAAGCGAACCAAACGGAGCATTTTGACGTTTAAGCCGCTCCGGCTACTCGTCCTCACGACAGAACATTTCGGCCGACTGATTTGCGAGTGAAAGACTGTTCACTTGAGTGTTCACACACATCATTCGCGTCACGTGATGTTAAATTCCGGTTGCGAGGGAACAGTGCCGAAGGAAGCATTCCAACATTGTTGGTATGCTTCATTCGGAACTGTCTCTATTCACTTTCGTGTTCACACGGTTCATTTCGAGGGAAAGAGGCGGAATGAAATCACGAAATGAACGATAAATGAATGGTGTGAATGGGCTATTAACGATACGCCAAATTCATTTAATACTTACTTTCTTTTAAAAGTGAACAACATTCATATAAGTAACAAACTTTTAATCAATAAGTAATAATTTTAATTTTATTAACGAACCAATAAACCACCTCACGGGCTTTTTCAAAACACCTCTCACCTGGCGACAGATACTTGATAACGATACACTGTTTAGTAATCCTTCATCGAAATACCTACTAATATCCCAGTCTAATCACCAAAAACAAAAAGAAAGTGCATGGACCATATTAAAATTGTTATTGAAATTATTACTGTTATGAAATACTTAGGAGTTATATTAGATTAAAATTTAACCATTAAACATTTTCATGTTCCGACTGCAACTATTTCTTTTCTTAAAAGGAACATTTAAAAGTCCACAAGCCGTGTCATAGTGGAGAAAAACCCTTTTCGTGTTCTGACTGCAACTATTCATGTTCTTGAAAGTCACAATTTAATATTCACAATTCAATGTGGAGAAAAACCTTTTTTATGTTCCGATTGCAACTATTTATGTTCTCAAAAGGAACATTTAATAGTTCACAAGCCGTCTCACAGTGGAGAAAACCTTTTACATGTTCCGACTGCAACTATTCATGTTCTATAAAGTGACAATTTAAAATCCACAAGCCGTCTCACAGTGGAGAAAACCTTTTACATGTTCCGACTGCAACTATTCATGTCCTTGAAAGTGACAATTTTTATATCATCAACAAGCCGTCTCGCAGTGGAAAAAAAACCTTTTGTATGTTCCGATTGCAATTATTTATGTGCTAAAAAGGAGACTTTAAAAACTCACAAGTGAACTCATAGTGGAGAAAAACCATTTTCATGTTCCGACTGCAACTATTCACGTTCTCAAAAGGAATATTTAAAAGTCCACAAGCCGTCTCACATTGGAGAAAACCTTTTACATGTTCCGTCTGCAACTATTCATGTTCTCGAAAGTGACAATTTAAAATCCACATGCTGACTCACTGTGGAGAAAAACCTTTCTTATGTTCCGACTGCAACTATTCATCTTCTCAAAAGGAACATTTAAAAGTCCGCAAGCCGTCTCACATGGGAAAAAACCTTTTTTAATGAATGTTTGAAATTTAATCCTTGCCAAAATGTTAACCTAAAAAAATTGCTTTAAATATGTTGTTAATATTTTATTTTTTTTACATGAAGTCCACACAGGAGGCCCTGAGGAAAATAATTTCCCTGAGGGCCTATGTCATCTTTGGGGATGCTGTGTGGAGGGTTTTTTTAGGGAAAGGAAGGAGAGGAGAGTTCTGGGAAGGAAAAGGGTGTAAGGGGTGGGTAGGAATCTGGGGTTTAGTGTGTCCTGGTCATCAGGCCTAGACAAACCTCATCCCATGAACCCGGGCACCCCTGCTAAATCACCAAACGTAGCGAACCACTTGGGGTGACCTATGGCAGAGGTGTTGGTTATCCAATAAAGGTTCCCGGGGCGGCGGTACCCATTCCCGCCTCCCAAATTGTTATATCCAAATATAAGTTAGCATCCAGCACTTATTCTGTGAGTGTTCGGTAGTACCTATTTAAGCGAGCGGATGTTTTCCGTTTTGAAAATAAATAAGAACAAACATCGCTCAAGGTTTACGGATGAGCATCTCCAATTGATTCTTAAAATAACTACTTACCACGAATATGACACCCGACTTAAAAAAATAAGAGAAGTCAGGTGTCTGGCTCAAGATAATTTACCATTTTACCCTCCTTTTTGACTTGAATGAAAATTTATAATAACTAGGTACTTACATATCTAACTAAATAAAGATTTAAACAATTGAGCATGGGTTTTAATTTTGAGACTGGCCCGCTTACACACGCAAAATCTTATAAATTGCCCTTAAAAATCCACTTTGACACCCGTCCGTTACGTAATAAATTATAATTTCCAGCTCATAATTCATAAATGATCGATGATCGGTTTGTATGGGTCTATAATAGAGATATGCTTAGATTGCAGAATTTTGTAATTATTCTGGTCAATACCCGAATCCGGGGAATATTTTTTTTAACCACAGACAATAATTTGCCTTTTGAGCGGACCATAAACAAAGAATTGACGAGAAACGACAAATCGCTTGGAACTTTGAAAAATCGGGAGATTTTGATGCCATTCCGGTAGATCGGGAGATGAAGTGAAAACTCGGGAGATCTCCCGCGAAATCGGGAGCTTCGGTAACACTGCTCAGTGTTAATCCTACTTTGGTAATCTGTGTAACCTATACAAATAAATAAACGGAGATCAAGACGAACATCTTTAATTCATCTCTACTACATTTCCCAAACATAAAATTTTTTTTTTTTAATATTTCTATTTTTGAGAGTGATATTTCATGGTGGAATTCCATTATAATATATTACAATAAAACAAATATAAAACTTTGTTCCACTTAATTTTATTCGACCGTAACCGGTTTCAGCTCGTCAAAGCCATCTTCAGACTGGTACAAATGTTTCCTAGTCTACGGTTTATATACACAACATATTGGGGAGGGGTGGTCTACAAGGATTTTAATCAATTACAATAATTATATTTGTTGCTAAGTCATTTTAGACTATCGAATTTCTGAATATTTTGGTTATTCCAGTAAGCTAATTACATTGTGTTTGCAGCTCACTTCAATGATGATTAGGGAAAAACCTTACAAGTAATATGAGTTACTAATGACCTAATTTTATTGTCAAATCGTTATTATATTTATGAAGTCTGGTATTTTTTATTGCTTTTTGAAGGGATACATGTTTACATTGGAGTTGGAATGGTCTAAACTAATTACATATTTTAATATCGAAATTATTATGAAAATTATACTGGATACAAAAGCGGGGACTTAGCAAATGAATCTAGTTGCTTTATCTTTACAAAGTTATTTTATGAAGGGGTACATGTTTACATTGGAGTAGGAATGGTCTAAACTAAATACATATTTTAATTTCGAAATTATTATGAAAATTACAATGGATACTGTTAAAATATACAATGTAATACATTATTTGAACAATAATAATGTTGGTTTAAGGGTTGGCAACATTTTGTATGTGGCGACCCATTTTGGTTCTTTTGTTTTTTCTCTGTGCTCCAAGCGTTCTTCTCTTGTTTTCATGTAATACGTACATCTTAATAAAACCAGTTATTAAAAGTGTTATATTTCTTTTTATTAACTCAGTAGATTACAACAGATACAAAAGCGGAGACTTTGCAAATGATTCTAATTGCTTATTCATTACAAAGTTAGATTCTATTTTTTTTGGCGGGTAATTTCTAAAGATTCTAGTGTATCCAGTTTATGACCTTTATTGCAAATATGGAGAACTTTAACATCTCTGTCTTTATCAAACGAGTGTTTATTTTCTAATAAGTGTGATGCTACATTCGACAATTCTCCTTTGTCATTCACCCAGTTTGTAAAATGTTCTTTAATTCGGGTTTTGACTGACCTCCCAGTTTGTCCTACGTAATACGATGGGCAGTTGGCGCAATTCACTTGGTAAACGCCTGAGTTTTCAAGTTTTTCTCTTTTATCTTTATTATTAATTAAAATTCTCCCTAGAGAATTCACATTATAAAAAGCTGTTTTACATTTATCATTATTAGTTAATCTGGATATTTTAGTTGATATTTCGCCAATATAAGGGATTTTAACCCATTGTTTAGTACAATCTTTTTCATTTTTATTATCGAGGCCTTGTGAAATTATTGTTAATGTAAGTTTTTTATTCTTTTTCTTTAATATACTGTCAATAGTTTCGCTCTTGTATCCATTATTCTGTGCTATGGTTTTTATAATAGTTAATTCATTATTATAATTTATATAATTCAAAGGCACATGTAAAAGTCTGTGAATGAGTGAATAGAATACTGATAATTTATGTGAAATGTGATGTCTAGATGTATTGTGTATGATGTTATCACTATATGTAGGTTTTCTATATATCGAAAATTCTAATTTTTTGTTGATGATTTCTATACCTATGTCGAGAAAGTTAATCTTATTTCCCCCCATTTCCATTGTAAATTGGATCGATTTACTAATTTTATTAATTTATTTTAGAAAAATATCTAATTGCCTGTGTGTTCCTGTCCAGATAATCAGAATGTCATCTTCGTATCTCCGATAGAAGGCAATTTTTTTAAACGATTTTAATTTTTCGATGGATTCTTCGATATAATCCATAAATAATTCAGCTAGCACCGGTGAGATCGGGCTCCCCATGGCCAAGCCACTAGATTGAATATAATAGTTATTATTGAATCTAGAGTAATTTTGTTCTATACGTGTATTTAGTAGTCTTGTTATTTCTTTACGTTTCTGTACATTTCTGTGAATGTTGTACCACACAGGACATGAAGAAGAAATGGTACAACATTCGAGATAACGTAAATAACTATTTATTTTATGTACCTACACACTTCACTCACATCACAACTTCACCCTGTAGAATTTGATTGTCTTTATAATGACACTACACTTATGGTTTACAATAAAATCCATACAACTTACCAAAAACAACTTAAAAAACTCACACACTGGACACAAAAACAATTAAAATCAACGCCAACAGAAAAAACTGTAAATTCACCCATACCATCCTTTTACAATAAGTTAATAAACAACACAAATTTAGAATTTACTGAAATAAAAATGCTTGATAAAGGATTAAAATACTCTCCAAACTTAGCAATTCACTTAAAAGATCTCGAGAACCTCGCGATAGATACAGATATTGCAATGTCAGATTACGGTAATAAATACCTATGCACTAAAATAATAAAAAACGCAACGTCTGAGGGGAAATTTTCTAGCGAAGCACGTACCGTAAAATCAATAAAAATAAAAAAAAACAAACAAAACAATCTGATTATTTCTTCATCAGATAAAGGAAACAGTACAGTTATCTTAAAAAAATCCGATTATTTAGAAAAAGTCCAAGATTTTCTGGACACCAGTAACGTAACCTTATTAAAAAAGGACCCTACCCCTAAATTTGCAGCAGACGTAAACGCAATCTTAAATTCGTGCCAAACATTGATTAAAAATAAATATCACAAAAATAGCCTTTCTGTTATGAACCCCCAATGTCCACGTCTATATGGACAACCAAAAGCACATACAAATAATATGCCAGTAAGACCAGTAGTGTCATATAATTCAGCTCCTGCCTATAAATTAGCAAAATTTGGAAATAAAATCATTAAAAATACTCTTAATTTTAAACCTAAATATGGAATAATAAATTCCCTACAACTTATAGACCTTATTAAAGACATCTAATAATGCTGCATTAGTTTCATTTTATGTTGTTAGTTTGTTCTCAAATATACCAACAAAAGAATTAAAAATTATTATTAATAATTACATGGAAAAAATAAACATTAATTTGATCAAACGTAAAGAAATAACAAGACTACTAAATACATGTATAGAACAAAATTACTCTAGATTCAATAATAACTATCATATTCAATCTAGTGGCTTGGCCATGGGGAGCCCGATCTCACCGGTGCTAGCTGAATTATTTATGGATTATATCGAAGAATCCATCGAAAAATTAAAATCGTTTAAAAAAATTGCCTTCTATCAGAGATACGTAGATGACATTCTGATTATCTGGACAGGAACACACAGGCAATTAGATATTTTTCTAAAATAAATTAATAAAATTAATAAATTGATCCAATTTACAATGGAAATGGGGGGAAATAAGATTAACTTTCTCGACATAGGTATAGAAATCATCAACAAAAAATTAGAATTTTCGATATATAGAAAACCTACATATAGTGATAACATCATACACAATACATCTAGACATCACATTTCACATAAATTATCAGTATTCTATTCACTCATTCACAGACTTTTACATGTGCCTTTGAATTATATAAATTATAATAATGAATTAAATATTATAAAAACCATAGCACATAATAATGGATACAAAAGCGAAACTATTGACAGTATATTAAAGAAAAAGAATAAAAAACTTACATTAACAATAATTTCACAAGGCCTCGATAATAAAAATGAAAAAGATTGTACTAAACAATGGGTTAAAATCCCTTATATTGGCGAAATATCAACTAAAATATCCAGATTAACTAATAATGATAAATGTAAAACAGCTTTTTATAATGTGAATTCTCTAGGGAGAATTTTAATTAATAATAAAGATAAAAGAGAAAAACTTGAAAACTCAGGCGTTTACCAAGTGAATTGCGCCAACTGCCCATCGTATTACGTAGGTCAAACTGGGAGGTCAGTCAAAACCCGAATTAAAGAACATTTTACAAACTGGGTGAATGACAAAGGAGAATTGTCGAATGTAGCATCACACTTATTAGAAAATAAACACTCGTTTGATAAAGACAGAGATGTTAAAGTTCTCCATATTTGCAATAAAGGTCATAAACTGGATACACTAGAATCTTTAGAAATTACCCGCTTAACTAAAAAATAGAATCTAACTTTGTAATGAATAAGCAATTAGAATCATTTGCAAAGTCTCCGCTTTTGTATCCATTGTAATTTTCATAATAATTTCGAAATTAAAATATGTATTTAGTTTACACCATTCCTACTCCAATGTTAACATGTACCCCTTCATAAAATAACTTTGTAAAGATAAAGCAACTAGATTCATTTGCTAAGTCCCCGCTTTTGTATCCAGTATAATTTTCATAATAATTTCGATATTAAAATATGTAATTAGTTTAGACCATTCCAACTCCAATGTAAACATGTATCCCTTCAAAAAACAATAAAAAATTCCAGACTTCATAAATATAATAACGATTTGACAACAAAATTAGGTCATTAGTAACTCATATTACTTGTAAGGTTTTTCTCTAATCATCATTGAAGTGAGCTGCAAACACAATGTAATTACTTCTTCAAACTTTGCAAATAAACTTTGTGGTATCATTTTTCATATAATAAATAAAAAATCACTTTGTTTAAACCACTATTTTTAAAACAATATCAACATGTTTCGACAACAATGTTGTCTTCATCAGGATATGTTACTATAATGATATAACTATGATATTGTTTTAAAAAAAATGGTTTAAACAAAGTGATTTTTTTTATTTATTATACAATGTAATTAGCTTACTGGAATAACCAAAATATTCAGAAATTCGATAGTCTAAAATGACTTAGCAACAAATATAATTATTGTAATTGATTAAAATACTTGTAGACCACCCCTCCCCAATATGTTGTGTATATAAATCGTACAAACATTTGTACCAGTCTGAAGATGGCTTTGACGAGCTGAAACCGGTTACGGTTGAATAAAATTAAGTGGAACAAAGTTTTATATTTGTTTTATTATAATATATTTTTTTGTTCTTTTACGGTAATTGACAACACAGATTGTTAATAAGCCTAATTTTGACGAAGCTGGTTACTCAAAGATTAGATACTTAGTATCTATTAAGAGATGGGTTCATGACCTCACTTGTAAGATCACGAGCATAAATGAGGCAATCGAATACTCTTACAATATAATAAGGTACTCAAGTCCAATTTTTTTTTAGTGAATTGAAAATTACGGTGAGCAGCGACGTCACCACTAAACATTTTAATAATGCCAACTTGACGGTGTGTTTCAATGACACGATGGAAAATGGACTTTAAAATAATTTTTTAAAAACTCCGTTTAATATTATTTAATAAAACTTATATATTTAGAATCAGCGTTAATTGGTCTATAGTCTATATAGCTATAGTCTATATGAGCATATTTTTTTAAAGCCATAACATTTTTCACTGGAGTTCTTTGTTGACAAAGCAATAGATAGCTTTGTACCCCTATAAAAATATTTCAAATCTAAATTCCTTAAAAGATTCGATATCGAACTAATCAATCTAAGTTTAAAAAATTGCCCATAAACATTATAAAATAAATATAACGTTAGATGTTTATATAAAATCGCCTTCTCCAATTTATATACTGATAGTTCCAGGAAATCGAAATAATATTTTAAGAAAAACACCAACATTGTTGAAAATTTTGTTTTAACAAATATTCATAAATTTCTAACTCACTTCGAAAATAAATTAGGTACAATGTTCTCGGAAATAAAGTGAGTCATAACAATAGCCATATTGTAAATTTACTTGAAGATTTCTTTAAAATTGACCTCAAAGATTAAGACAACATTTTTTTTTATAAAAAACCCAGTTTACTGAGAGCTTACTCAACTTGCACAAAATCCATGTGGAAGTAAATGATATTTTAAACTTTATCAAATATCTGGATGTTAGGTCGAACTCAGGGCCAGATTTGATCCCCTCAATACTACTTAAAAATGTGATCATGTTCTAGCTCTTCCTTTTACTGTCATTTTAATTGTAATCAACAATTTTATCTTTATCACTGGTTCCTTTCGTGAAATTTGGAAAAGTAGCTTTATAACATCCATTTTCAAAAAAGGAGATAAAAATCAAATAGGAAATTGTTGACCCATGTGTATTAAGTCAACACGACCTAAACTTTTGGAAAATATTATACTGAGTAAAATCATGCAAAAAATTAAACAACTTATACTTCATAAACGGGACAAAAAAATAATGGTCAATATTTTATAATTTGAAGTCATCCCCGCGCAGTAAGCCGCAATGCAGAACATTCAGTAAAATACACAGAGTTAACAGTAGAATTAATTGTTTCATACACGAAACACATACTATTATCATTGTAAATGTATCCCTATATTGGTTCTATAATTTTAAAGGGCCGACATCTATTGTTGATGTTGAGTGTAGATGCAAAAAAAAAGATGTTGTAAAAATGAAATTAACAAAATGGGAGAAGAAATAATTCACTCAGAATCAAGATTAGATGAACTCATTAATTGATTTATTGGCTAAAGTTCGATTTAGGGGCGAGAGTCCTAGATAATTTTTTTTCATTTTTTATACTAATTATGGGCCGAAAAATCCAAAACTGAAAGAATTAGGCGTCGGCAAGCAATATTAACTGAATTACACGACTTTAAAATTTTCTATAAACACAAAGGAAAACACGTCATTTTGAATGTATTGACATAACAAGTCATAGAAAAACAAGAAAGATGTTACACCACATAAAATTAAGTGTTGCCATTAAGCAATAATATCAATAACTAATTTAAGTAATTATTTTTTATAAATTTTACTTACTTTTGTATCACAAACCATATTACATAAACCTAGCGTAGCCGCTAAACTATTTGAAAACTGGGATGTTTTCTTGCCTTGACGCGAGTAGGCGCTATGAAGGGGGCACTTTCTTTTCTATCATAAACCATGTTACACAAACCCAGCGTAGCCGCTAAACTACTTGAAAACTGGGATGTTTTCTTGCCTTGACGCGAGCAGGCGGTATAAAGGGGCACAAACCATATTACACAAACCTAGCGTAGCCGCTAAACTACTTGAAAATTGGGATGTTTTTTTGCCGTGACGCGAGTAGGCGCTACGAAGGGGGCACTTTCTTTTCTATCATAAACCATGTTACACAAACCTAGCGTAGCCGCTAAACTACTTGAAAACTGGGATGTTTTTTTGCCGTGACGCGAGTAGGCGCTACGAAGGGGGCACTTTCTGTTCTATCACAAACTACATTGATATTGGTGACCGATGTACGTCCCAACTTTTTAAGACTACGAATTTTCATACTTTTGGTCTAAGAATACGGCCGTTGAGATAGTCATAATTCATCAGGTTAATGTGTTATGTGATGAATTATCATGTGAGGAAGTATCGTGTCGGAAAGTTTTACGTTATTGATATTATTGCTTAATGGCAGCACTTAATTTTATGTGGTGTAACATCTTTCTTGTTTTTCTATGACTTGTTATGTCAATGCATTTTTTTTTTTTTTAAAAAGAAAGACAAACATTCCCGGGTTACGAATAATCCAACAATGTTTAAAAATCTCCTACTACCATCACAGAAAGCCGAAAATGTTGCTTGTGTTGTGATGGAGGACTTAGCCAGCCGAGGAATCGAACACGCGACGCTCGGGTGAGACCCAAGCGCTATGCCCACTCAACCACCGACCAGACAAACGACGTGTTTTCCTTTGTGTTTATAGAAAATTTTAAAGTCGTGTAATTCAGTTAATATTGCTTGCCGACGCCTAATTCTTTCAGATTCGGATTTTCCGGCCCATAATTAGTATAAAAAAAGAAGAAAAAAAATTATCTAGGACTCTCGCCCCTAAACCGATTTTTTTCCGATTTATTTAATGTCCGACAGCAAATGTAAATCAATAATGAATAAACTTGTGTACTCTGTCACGTGCCCTAGTTGGTGTCCGGTAGCTCAATATATTATAACACGAAACGGTAAAACAAATCTATCACGTGTTGTGTTGCGATATATTTTTACAATAAACACGCACAAATAAGGAGATTAGATGTTAGGTACTTAGTCAATATTACATATTACTAGAACGTACTTACATAGACGAAGCGCGCCGGTTAATTCCAATGAAGGTCACTAGAAATGTAGAAACTCCTTTTTGCTATAAATATGTGTTGGTTGTTGAAATAATCTTAAGTGGTACAGATTTAAGACTAATAAGGTGTAGTAAATACAATATTACTTTAGAAAGACGGAGTAACAGTAACCATTAACTGCGAAAAGAAAGTAAAGGACACTTGACGCGTCGGACATTGCTATTTTGACATATCCACTATCCACTAGAGATGTAGATATTCCAGTCCCGGTTACAAGGAAACGGTTCCTTTGCTGTCACTGGAACCGTCTTTGAAGAACTCGTTATCGACCTCATCTTACTTGTATCGATAGATTATATGATGTAATAAAGAAATGATGTGATAAAGAAATAAAACAACCGACTTGTTCTGCTTGTTCAAGGCAATATGATAGACAGAGATTTTATTCATAGAAGCATAGATAACTAAATACACAACAGTACAACAAATGACGTTAGGTACTTGGTTTATTTAATGTAACCCGGAATTAATTCCAACACCCCAACTACAGTAAATAAACTAAAATCTCTAAAATTAAATACAGTGTTTTATTATATACTAACATTGCAACTAAATATTCAACTGAATCATACCAATATCATTCACACATTTATAATGTTTTAATGGACATAATGCTTTCGTTAAAACATCAGCTGGCATGTCTGTTGTAGGTAAATATTCTAAGTTGACAATTTTATCATTTATAACATCTTTAATAAAATGATACCTAATGTCTATATGCTTACTCTTCCTATGACACACATAATTGGCAACTAACTTTTGAGCACTTTGGCTATCATTATATAAATTTATAGCACACAAGTTTCCAGTTAGTTCATACAATAAAGACCTTAAATATATGGCTTCTTTACAAGCTTCTGCAATGGACATGTATTCAGCTTCCATGCTGGACAATGCTACAGTTCTTTGCTTTCGACTTTCCCAAGAAATTGCTGAACCAGACATTAGAAAACAAAAGCCTGTATAAGACTTACGATCTATTGTACTATTAGCCCAATCAGCATCAACAAAACCTTTAATTTTACCACCATCTTTTGTATATTTTAAACAGTAATTTTTTGTTTTCTTGAGATATCTCAGTATTCTTTTTGCATAATTCCAGTGATTATTAGTATAACACTTATTAAACTGACTGAGAAAACTTATAAAAAATGCTATGTCTGGTCTAGTAAGAACTGATAAATACATAAGACTACCTATTAACTGTTGATATGGAATATCGCTACTACAAGATTCAGTTGTTTCTATATCCAATTTACTTTCCATAGGAGTGTTTTTAATTTTACAATCTAACATATTAAATTTCTGCAATAATTGATCAATACATTGTTCCTGATCTAAAGTTACAGTATTAGATTTTTTATCAATCTCAACCCGCATGCCTAAGCATTGCTGTACCTGCCTGTAGTTTTTAATTTCAAATTTAGAACTTAATACAGATATTAGCGTTTCAGTCTCATTTTTACAATTAGAAAAAACAAAAAAAATCATCCACATAGACTGCAATTATTATTTTTACATTTTCATATTTTTTTGTAAATACACAAGGTTCTAGACGACTCTTTTTAAAACCTATCTCACTTAGACATTGCTCAACCCTTTCATACCACGATCTAGATGACTGTTTCAGTCCATAAATTGCTTTATTTAATTTTACAATATTTTTCTTATCACAATAAATGTCAGGCTGTATCATATAAATATCTTCTTTGAGGTAGCCATTTAAGAAGGCTGTCTTGACATCCAAATGTGATACATTTAAATCTAATTCGACTGACAGTGCAAACAACATTTTTAAAGTAGAATGTCTGACTACAGGGGAAAAAGTTTCTTCATAATCTACACCAGGCTTCTGCGTAAAGCCTTTAGCCACTAGACGCGCCCTATACCGCACACTGTTATCACTATTCACTTTCTTTTTGTAAACCCATTTGCACTTCACTAGAGTTTTGTCTGAAGGCAGTTCGTTCACAGGATCCCACGCTTTATTGTCTTTGAATGCTTGTAACTCGTCCTCCATGGCCTCAATCCACTTGTCCTTATCTGGACTTAATAGGACTTCTTGAAAGGTAACTGGATCCTGGGCAATTTTTGAACTTGTTTTTGTACACAAGTTTGTGTAGCCATAACGCATTGGTACTCTTCCGGTACGCTTGGCAAGTAATATTTCTGACTCTGGTTCATCTTCTTCCTCTGTGGTCTGCTGTAATGTAGAATCAAAATCAGTCAAAGCATTGAGATAATCAGATCCTGAAAAAATGTTTAGACTTTCCGCACTATCTTCCTTAACACTCTTGACTTGACTGTCTGACTTATCAGTTTGGATTACATCCCCAACTGAAATATTTAGTCTTTCCGCGCTAGAGGATTCTTCTTTTACTTCTTCCTTGCCACTCTTGACTTGACTGTCTGACTTATCAGTTTGGATTATATCCCCAACTGAAATATTTAGACTATCATCGGAGTGATGTTTCTTTTCAGTATTTTCATAGACTACTACATCTCTGCTTGTTGTGATTTTACGCTTCATAGGGTCGTACACTCGGTAGCCTTTCACATTTTCTGCAAAACCAACAAGTATGTGTTTCCTTGACTTTGTATCCCACTTAAGTCGTTTCTCCTTTGGGATGTGGACCATTACTTGACTACCAAATATTCGGATGTGCTTTAAGTCTGGTTTCTGATTTGTCCAGAGTTCGTATGGTGTTTTATTATTTAAACCTGACGCAATGGATCGATTTCTGAGATAGACTGCTGTATTTGTGGCCTCTGCCCAAAACTTCTTATCTAAATCTGCGTCAAATAATAAACACCGAGCTCTCTCTACTATAGTTCTGTTGATACGTTCGCTCATACCATTTTGCTCAGGAGTATAAGCATTTGTCTTTTGATGCACAATGCCTAAATCCTTTAAAAAAAAATCAAATTCATTACTACAGAATTCTAAGCCATTGTCTGTTCTAAATATTTTTATTTTTCTATTTTGCTGATTTTCAACTAATGACTTAAATTCCTTAAAATACTTGAATACTTCACTTTTATTTTTAAGAAAGTAAACAAAAGCCATACGTGAGTAGTCATCAATAAATACAAGAAAGTATCTCGATCCACCAATTGAGGTTATCTCCATAGGTCCGCACACGTCCCCATGTACTAGATCCAATGAATTGCTGCTTCTTGTTGCTGCATGGACAAAAGGTAGTCGCGACTGCTTTCCTTCGCAACATATTGTGCAAGTACTCTTGTCAATCTTACACTTATCTGTGTATGATATACCCGTGACTGCACCGTCTCGCATTTTATTCAAGTCATTTACATTTAAATGTCCCATTCTCCTGTGCCAGGTCACATCGCTCACTGAAGTAGATGTAAACAAACACTGTTGATTATCTAACCTCAACTTGTAAACACCATCTATTTGTGTAGCAACTGCCACCAAATCCTTCTTTTTGTTGTAAACACAGCAACAATCATCTTTGAATTCTACACTATTGCCATTCTTTATGAGTTGACATATTGAGATCAAATTTGTGGTAAGATTAGGAACACATAAAACTTCTTTCAAAGTAACCTCAAATTTGCAATTTGTAGTGACTGTTATTATGTCTACACTACCAACGCACAATACAGGCATAGCACTTTGATTTGCTGCTATTATCTCCTTGATCTTTGGCGAATAAGATGCATTTTTTATTAGGTTTACATCCGGCGTCATGTGAATATTTGCACCACTGTCTAAGTAAAAATCTTTTTTACTATAATTCCCGCTCAAGAAAACAGCCGAAAACGCATTAGTTTTCTTCATTTGTTGCTGATCATTCTGTTTACACTGTGATTTATAGTGACCGTATTGACGACAACGGTAACACTTTATGTTATTTCTGTCAGTTTTGTTTACATTCGAACTGACCATAGACGACGAACTACAACGTTCATAGTTAGAACTGTCACTTCTGCCAGTGCTGCCAACTTTAGAATACTGTTGGCGACTGTGCTGCCCTCTACTCAAGAAAGCGCCACCACCGGAAGACGTCTGTTCGCCTTTATTTCCTACAAGGTCAAGTAATTTGGCCTTCATGACATCAGCAGTAATGGCGATACCGGAATGCTCTATAGCGATGATCATGGGGAAGTATTTTTCAGGTAAACCTGCCAACAGCAGGCTGCCAATCCATTCATCTCCGATCTGAAAGCCCGTACCAGATAATCTTTGCGCCGTTTCGATTACTTGCGTGACGTAGCTTGTCATTGACTCGCAACTTTCTAGACGAATCGAAATTAGGTTCCTCAGCAAAGTTATTCTTCTGGAGAATCCTGAGTCATCGAACATAGATTTCAGCTTTTCCCATAAGTTCACGGTACTTGTTGCCTCTCTAATATGAACATACAATGACGGATCAATAGTTAAAATCAATCTGGCTTTCGCTTTTGCATCGTTTTCTTTGTCTACCGTCGTAATGCAATTTGATAATCCTTCCAAAACTAACATGTTTTCTGTTTGAAAAACCCAGTCACGGTAATTTTCACGGCCCTTAAGCTTAACAACATTGGCCAAAAGAGAACCGGACGCCATTTTGATTGATTTTTAAACTTCGTTGTTTAACACACAAAGATATAATTTTTCTTTTGTCTCCTTATCACCACAGCCAACGCCTATTCTAGCTACCAAAAAAATCACAACAAACTTTACTTCACTGCTAGAAAACTATAGGACATACTGGGCCCATAACCTGATGTGATAAAGAAATAAAACAACCGACTTGTTCTGCTTGTTCAAGGCAAGATGATAGACAGAGATTTTATTCATAGAAGCATAGATAACTAAATACACAACAGTACAACAAATGACGTTAGGTACTTGGTTTATTTAATGTAACCCGGAATTAATTCCAACACAAAGGTATATTGATAGATTCAAAATATTATTCCATCGGCATTAAACAGCTAATTTTCTATTTGGGAGGCAGGTTTGGGTACCGCCGCTCCGGGAACCATTTCTTGAATAACTAACACCTCTGCCATATATGTCACCCTAACTGGTGATTCATGGGGTGAGGTTGGTCCGGGACATGGCATTGGATGCATCTGCCCACCAGCTGCGTCTCTTTAAATTCTGAGAGACTGGTTGGAGACCTTTTAACCTCTTCAGCAGGATTCTCTCGGAACATCGCTTTGCACCGCAGCGGGAGGAATAGTTTCATATGTCCGCCAATTATGAATAACCTTCAGATTTTTACCCGCCCCTTAAATCTTTTTTTCTTCCTAGAACTGCATCTTTTCCTTTCCTCCCCTCCACACCCAAATATAACACAAGCCCATGAAGCCATAAGGGGATCTGCTGTGTGGAAGTAATGTTAAAAAAAGGTATTTCCTTCCTTGAGCAACGGCCTCTGAATCGGACATCTGGGATCCTTCTTACGGCTTATACATGAATAACACATATGCATTATCATTTGTTGAATTTACATCTGTGTTAATATTTTTTTTAAATTGCTGTTTAATTTGTTTTTTTTTTCTCTTAAATATTCTAGTTTACATTCAGACAGTTTTATGTTTCTAAATACCTATCTGTGAACATTAATAATTGCTCTGTTTTTTGTCATCCTCTTAAGTATATTATGTTACTACGACTGTTTATGTCATTTATAAATAAATAAAGTCTCTATTTCAAATTTAGGCTTATTCAAGGTTTTCAAAGGTGGTTCAATGTCAATACTGGATTTCCTCTGATCTTTGCAGCACGTAGTCAGCAATTTTCATATGTTACACTTGGAACTCGAGAACGGTTTTATCCGCGGTTTTATTCTAAATGGATCCGCAGAAAAAGCCATTAATTACCAATTAAACTTCTCAGTAAAGAAATTTTCTAACCACTGATACACCTTGTTAGATTAACAAGGTGACAAGGTGAGGTATATGTCTCAAGAATTTAGGAGTTAGGAACCGAATGTGTCTTTTGTTCTCTTTACATTTCGATTCGAGCTCTGTACTCACCAACAATGTTGATATTGTTGATATCTTGATTAACCCTTAGGTATTTTAATGTCAAGAATTCACAGAATTGAAAAATATGTGCAATATTTTCTACAACCACGGGGGGGCAGGCGTAGACAGACCAAGAATATGTCTAAGGTAAATGCTGTATGAGCAACGGGACAGGTTACGTTAAAAATGAAAAACAAAATATCAATCAGTTAATCTATTTTACAAAAAAGTAGTCGACGAGGTTTCCCACAGAACCGTTTTAACACCTCAGATTCAATTAATTCCTTAGTTTTTTGTACCATGGCTCGATGTATACTAAGCATACACAGGGCGTTCAAACAGTTTTCAGTCATCGTTGATCTCAACCATGTTTTAACATGACGCAGTGTAGAAAAGGCCCTTTCTACTCTATGTTACTTGTAGTGCAAGGTTGTGCCAAGGAAATAAGTATTGCTTTTTTTGCGGGAAAGAAAATGTTTGCCTCCTTTAACATTAAACTTCAGTAAAATCTAGTTTTTCGAGATCTTCCCTGGTCATACCCTTGTTCTGCCATTTTTTATACCATAGTTCGGCTTCTTGATTAAAATTAAGTAAATCGTAGTATAGGCAAAAACTTTGTGCTTTTTCTTTGAAATCAATTAACGACATATTCAACATTGTACTGGGATGTAGTGACATTAATCCAAAAGCAGGCAAATTTTGGACACCAAAACGCTGCTCCAAGGCAGATATTAGGGAATCTAAATAAGGAATGATAATCGATCGCTTCCAAAAATCGCATGGAGTCTCAGCAAGGTGATTGGACCGATGTTGTTGGCGAGATACAATGCGTGGGACTTGTATATCAGTTCCAAAGGCAGCTGCAGTTCTAATTGAAATATCTAAAATATTTTGGATCTCTCTGTATATGTTGCTTCGATGATCATTTATAACGGAAATTATAACTTTAATATAACTCATACATGCGTCAATATCGATTGTTTCGATTGTAAAGCTTTGGCAATAGGTTCCAATATGCCTTAGTACTTGGCTATCAGTTGAACACATATACTTAATGAAAATTGTTTTAATAATAGCGCAATGTAACTGATAAGCACGTTTTCTTGATGCTTCATTAATAATGATCAAATAAAAAGATAATAATAAAAATTAAATTGATTCTCACAACCAATAATAGGCTACCGACGTAATATTACTTTACGGTTTGTGAGCATTCCTGCGTCTTCTAGGGGGGGGGGGGCAGCTGCCCCCCCTGCCCGTACCTCGCTACGCCCTTGGTTCCTTGGTTACGGATCCATTGCCATCTCAAAAGATGGAAGAATAAGGAACCGAATTAGTTCTAGAATCCTACGTCCAAGGCCAAGCATGAAGGGGGAGATTAAGGAGAACTTCTCCACGACAATAAGTGACCGTTCGCCGTCCGGCAAGGACGATGTCCCCCTCCGTCTATCGGAGTTCCACCCCCGCAGTTCGGAAGCTTTCCGAACCGACTCCCTACCAGGGAGCTCCACAGTGTCACCGCCAAACTTCCGCCCAGGAAGCTGTCCTTCCGCCCTACGGAGTGACCATCGAGACTCCGACGAGAGTCACAGTTTTCCGTCCGACCAGGACGCTGGCTGGTCCGCCAACTGCACCCAGGAATTTGTGCAAATATCTACTTGCACAAAGTTTCAAGAACAAAGAAAATTTGCAAAATTTCGAACCGTGCAATTTAAACTAAAGTGTAAAAAAAAGTCTATAGTGCCAGTGGTCCGTATAGGTCACAATCAGTTTTACGCGGATACTCCAGGCTGTCATCAAACCAGAAACACATACATTTTTCTAAATTAACGGTCGAAGTGGTCAGACTTTGTTCAATTAAGGACTTTTACGTACGATTAAGAAAACAGACATCGTAATTCTAGAAACTAATTCATTAAGTCGTTATAGGACTAACACTAGATTTAAAACACTAGACTCAATATAGCCCAAAAAGGAGTACTAAAGACAATACTGAAAGTTCCGCTTAGAACTTCGACGGAAGAAATATTTAATAACTTTCAAGTCTTCAATGTGGAGAAACTTTATTCAAAAAATATTTTATTTAAACTGAAAAAAAAACATATATGTATACTCCACTGCCCAACATAAATACTCAACCAGGGCAGTAAGCAATAACATCCTGGTTACTCCCAGTTTGAACACATCTTTTGGACAGAGAAATAATAACTTCCATGCTATGAAATTATACAATGCTCTACCAGATCAAATCAAAAATATAAAGGAAATGAATATATTTAAAACAAAAGTAAAAACATGGCTGAGAGATCAAAGTGAAAATAAAATTACAAACATCATGAAGACGATATAAAGACAATCCATAACCAAATTAAATATTTTAAAAAACTACAGGCCACCTCAGAACAGGAAATCCTAGTGCGGAGGTCTGTGAAAAAAAAAAGAATCTATACTTATACTATACATTATACATACATGTACAAACCTTGCTATTGAAACTAATAATAAATAAATAAATAAAAATAACCCTTACCCTTTTTATATTAATAAAATAAAAGTGTCATTAGTTAAACCCGTAGCTCTTTTAATTGTTTTCTCCTTAATTTAACTTCAATATTATATGTTTGAACTCGCCCAAGGTCGCGAGCATATCAATTTCAAACAAAAGTAAATAGCAAATGAAAATACGTTTATTAAAAGTTGGAACTTTATTTTATGATTATTTTCTCCAATAGTTTGTTGTCTATGGAAATGTCCATGTAATCTTGGAGTGCTGATTTGTCTGTGCATTCTCGTAACGGTGACGGGTGACGTTTCCATCGCGTCAGCGAGTTTGTACAATATCCAATTAGATCTGCTTTTCTGAACTAAAATTATATTAACTGAACAATATTTGCTTTACATTTAAAGAGTTTTGTATCACTTTAGTAAACATCACACTTCTTTCCCGCACAATTATTGCACTTTTAGTTTTTTAGTGAAGTTTCTGCCGAAAACTGACTGCCGTGCTTCACCTTGTACGTAAGTACGATTATATGATATTGACCTAAGCCCCTTTATTGGTGCTTGTGTATCGTAAGCATTTGTCACATTTTACAACATTCGAAACATAATTATATCACCAACCGGGTTAACACGTGACTTACGAAAATACTGGAGTTCATTGTAGGTTTACGGTCGCTGTCACAAAATTCCAACCAAGGGATTAGAAAGTTTATTAAATCTTTCCTGAGCGGAAAACATTAACTTGTTCCATTTAGTCAATTCATTTATTATGTCATATTTTTGTCTTTTTTTACTTATTTTTTTTTTATTTTTTTACTTATGGTAATTGTTCGGAACAAACGTCAACGGTTAATACGCACTTTTTTTTATAAAACTTTTAAAATTAAGATAATATACACAAGCCCGCTACACAAACCCTGCGTAGCCAAACAAACCATTCAAAAACGTAGGCTGTTTTTTAAAGTAAAGATAACATACACAATCCCGTTACATAACCGTTGACGTTTGTTCCGAATATTTACCTTGTTAATAATTAATAGACATGTGTCAACCCTCATTGTAACGCCGACGTTTTTGTAGAATTTTCGCTACCAGCATTCCTTCCTTATTAATCTAATATATATCTTAATCTTAATACTTTTATTATTTAATACTGGTAAAATTTGTGTTTATCTCCTCTCCACCTCGGTATTTTTTATATTTGTTTTTCGAAGTCAAATAACCGTACTTACACTAATTTTATCGTGGGGTGGTTCAGATCACTCATTAATAGGATTTGGTAATTTTTTGGGATTGGTGTCCATGGCTATTACGAATAATTTTTAGAAAAAAACTTTAGATTCGCCTTAATCACTATAAAAGGAATCTTATGTATTTTCGTTATCACCATGTTTAAACATTCATGTATATAATTTTTTGGGCACCATGCCTGTTTTATATACTTAAATAAAATAAAATAAAAATAAAAATAAATTATGTTTTTTTCTAAAAATTATTCGTAATAGCCATGGACACCAATCCCAAAAAATTATCTAGGATGTATCTATTAATGTTCTGCTGCAGGTATTATTTATTTGGAGCCCTGGAACAATTACCATCATTATATTAAAGTGGAACGGCATTACAGAAGGCCATGGATCTTCCCAACCCAGAGAGTGTTCCCATCAAGGTGGAGCCAGGGTCCCTGGAAGAGGGTGAAGGTGAAATGCCGTATACGGATATAGATATCTACCTCCCGGATGTGAAGAAGGAATGTTTGCAGTATGCGGCATCTACTGCAACAGCCAGTAAGTTGCTTTGCAAAAGTAAGAAATGTTTTCAGATGTTTGATATCCATTTTGGAATTTTTTTACGGACAAGAACAGTGTTACGTGATTTGAGATTTTCAAGGCCAAAAGTACTAACGTGATTCATTTATGGGTTATTATGCCATGTTGCCCTACTTTCTTCTTTAGCCAACGTTTCGTGTGTGTCCATCATCGGGGCAGAAGTGTTGCCAGCTCCGATCTCTAAGAGCTGGAATCATTGTATGATTTAGAATATTTTTCTGCGTTTACTTTTGGTGTTGCCATCAATTACCGGATATAGAGAATCAGTCCCTTCGTCTGTATCTCCTAATATTATTTACATTTTTTCGATTTTCAATTTCCTCTGTGATTAATCATTCTCTTTGCGTTTTGGTCTTCCCAGGACTTCAGGAACAAATCCCAAGTAATGGGAGATGTCAAATAAATGCTTGGCAATTTCCGATTTGTCAGGATGGCTGAGTTTACATGCTCGAAAATATTCTGATGTGCCCTTTGAGATGGTCCGTTCTGTCTGGCCTTTATAAACCTTGTCACTTCCGGAACAGCCGAACTTATTAACTACATCTGTCTCTTCGTTTTTGCAAGCTTCAGAAGGTCTTATATTTTTGTCGTAGTTCCAAAGATAGTCTTTTCTCAGTATCCTGTCTTTTCTGTCCATTGTAAACAGAAGGCAAGAAAGTTCAGCTTTTTTTTTTTTTTAATATTACCTATGTTATTTTTACAGGCATGATGCCCAAACTTTTACACACTTTTTTCGCGAATACCTCTCAAAAGTCCCAGCTGCCCCCGTCTGGAGCAATGAGGCTATGGCATCCTCAATTAGGGTATATTGTGATGCTGAAGGTAGCGGAGAGGGGTGGAAGGTGGGAAAGAGGAAGGTAGGGAAGTACCGTATTCAGATCTGGTCACCAAATACGGCTAAAGTTTCACTAAGAATATATTCCGCTCTGGAACGTGCCGCAAATATGTGCTATTATTATTTTATTTTTAAATGAATTCATTGTAAAATAATCCAAAATAATCAAATAAAATTTAATTATGCGATGCCGGGATTCGATCTCGCGACCTTCGGATTGTGAGTCAGGAGCCTTACCCCAGTCAGCTCACTCAACCACCACGGCGTCCTTATGATCTTCTTTTGGTTTGATCTTCCCGAAGATCGATCAGCAGCTGATACCAGGGCCGCATTGAAAAAGTTCCCCAAATTGTCCGGATCTCTAGCAGCTATGTCATGAGATCCCCTTAACGTATCCCGTAGTGCTTCCCCAAAGTTATCCCAGTTTGCCTGAGTGGTTTTGAAATTCCAGGAGGATCTTCGTATTTCGGTCTTTTTGACACCAACCTTTAATGTAATTAGCCTGTGATCTGAGGCGACCGCACGGTCGTGAACTTTCTGTTCAGATATCTTGGCCGCAATGGATTCTGAGCAAAGAGTTAGATCGATGTTGCTCTCGCCTTGGATGCCAGAAAATGTAGATAAGCTTCCTTGCTCGTTTAGTAAAAATAGACCCTGCGCTGCAATAAGGTCTTCGACAGCGTCTAGCGTCCCGTCCGAATTCCTCTATTATCATACCACAAAGGCGAGCGAGCGTTAAAGTCTCCCCCTATAACTATGTTACGACCTTTAAGCGCGTTCAGGGCGCGCGTCAGGCTCAAGATATGTGGTCCGATAGGATTCCCGTACTTAAAGTATACCGAGATTATAATAATCTCGTTTATGCCAAAATTAAACAAAACGCAGGTTTGGTACTCATTCGATAACCCCTCGAGGAGGAGGGGGCTGATCGACGAAGTGTCTTTTTTATTGTTCACTCTATCCTCATCTAAGGTGTGTGACGTCACAAGTAGACCCCATAGAAAAAAATCGTCTAATTATTGCAGATTCATGGTGAAATATTTTCGAAAATTTCCCCCTTTAAAGAACGAAGTTATTTATCTAGTTTCTAGTGTGGTTTCGTTTTTTTATGCGTCAGCCAGTCCGAGTTGTAAATATAAGGCGATATGAAGTTTATTAATAAATAATACAAAATGCGGTGCGGCAAAAGTAAAACGTATAATTTTAATAACTATTGAGAGGAAGAATTACCCCGGGCGGCACTAAGGGGCGGCAAAATTTTACCATAAGTAACAATAATATCTTGTAAATTTTTTAAACCGTTTCAATTCATATTATTGTCACACTTACATTTTGGACCGATTGAAATGAGCACGCAATTTTTCATTACTTATTTTCATTACAATAATATTTTTAAATATTTTGTCTATGTTATAGTTTATTCTAATTTGTCTATACTTGTTTGTCATTTATTTTTCTTTATATTGACATATCCTGACGAAGATAACATTGATATCGAAACATGTAGATATTGTTTATATTATAGTGGTTTAAACAAAGTGATATATTATTCATTATGCAAAAATTAATAATTAAAATATAGTGTTAGAACTCATGAATTCTTTAAGTACGTTCGTCCCCTTTCAAAAATCCAATGTTGTACACGTGTTATAAAAAGAGAATTAGAATTACTTGACTTTATGTAAGTACTCAGAGCATTATATATTTTAGGAGCGATGAACCAGAATTGTCGTTGAGCGAATAAGGTGTTAGTTTTTGGGACCACGCAACCCAGGTTTGATGAAAAGCGGGTGTGTGCTTGATGTTGTGGAGCGATTAGTAGATTATTTTAATTTTATTTTAACTTTATGAGTAAAACCTCAAATTGTAATATTTAATTAAACGAAGACAATATAAGCGAAAGTCAGTCGAAAATCTGAGAACAGAAAAATCAGAAAAAGATATTGACACCGCTGGGACTTGAACCCAGGACCTCTTGCTTTCCGGGCAAACGCGCTAACCACTGCGCCACCGTGCCGATATCCAATTCGGTCATTTTTAACTGTATCATACTTCGACTAAGAATCGCCCACACTATCTTCATTCTCTTAACGCATATATTATTGGCAACTATCTTATATAATATATGCGTTAAGAGAATGAAGATAGTGTGGGCGATTCTTAGTCGAAGTATGATACAGTTAAAAATGACCGAATTGGATATCGGCACGGTGGCGCAGTGGTTAGCGCGTTTGCCCGGAAAGCAAGAGGTCCTGGGTTCAAGTCCCAGCGGTGTCAATATCTTTTTCTGATTTTTCTGTTCTCAGATTTTCGACTGACTTTCGCTTATATTGTCTTCGTTTAATTAAGTAGATTATTTTTTCGTATATAACAAATGCTTGTTTTAGTAAATAGCTGTCGAATATCTAAGACCCTGATTTTTGCAAAGAGTTTATTTGACGGATGGGTAAGTTGACTTTAAATATAATTCTAAGAATTAGTTTTTGAACTGAAATAATTGATCTAATAATGGATTCAGCACAACCACCCCATCCCCCTATACCGTATGTTGCTATGGATTGGAAAAGGGCAAAGTATACGCTTCTTAGAGTCTGTAAATCTAAGATAGACCTAAGGGAGCAGAAAATATGGCAGAGTTTACGAAGTTTTTTTACGGTGTCACCGATGTGAGCTACCCAACGTAGTTGGTTGTCTATGATTATTCCCAAATATTTAACTACTTTTGATGATTTGAGGGTCGAACACGTACAATTAATATTAGATGTGGTTTCTGGATTTTCTAAATTGAGTTGACACGAGTGGATGATTGGTTTAGGGCAATTGTTGGGTATACCAGATTTTCTCCTTGCGTATGCTCACTGAGAAGTTTCTGGCGAAAAACCAGAAACTTTTCTGCGCTTTTGTAGATCTACAAAAAGCATACGACCGAGTCGACAGGAAAAAGTTATGGAAGGTGTTGTCCAAGTATGGAGTGAATACAAATCTCATACAGGCAATTGCATCTCTGTACGAGGGAAGCGTTGCGTGTGTTAGGGTGAACGGTGGTTTTACGGGGTGGTTTGACATCACAAAAGGTGTCAAGCAAGGCTGCGTAATGTCACCATGGTTATTCAATCTATACATGGATAATTGTATGCAAGAATTGAAAGAGGTGGGATTGGGCGCGAAATTGGGTAATCTGAAAGTATGTTGCCTGTTGTATGCTGATGATGCGGTGCTGATTTCTAATACTATGGAAGATCTACAGTCTCTCGTATCAAGGATGAATGAAGTATGTATGAAGAATGAGTTAATGATGAATGTAAGTAAGTCTAAAGTCATGGTGTTTGAAAGAGAGAGTACGAAAACAGTATGCAACATAGTTGTGAATGATGAATACTTGGAGCAGATGGATGAGTTTGTGTATCTGGGTAGTGTGTTTACGAGAGATGGGAAGGCTGATAGAGATATTGAAAGAAGGGTGAATGCCGGTAACTCCATTAATGGTGGACTGAATGCCGTTGGCGCTAATAAAAAACTGTCAAAAGAAGCGAAGCTAGCAGTCCACAATGGAGTCCTGGTACCTACCCTGATGTATGGCAGTGAGGCATGGAACTGGCAGAGGAAGGATGAAAGTAAGCTGAATGCTGTTGAAATGAGATCCCTGAGACGTATGTGTGGTAAAACAATGTATGATCGTGTGAGAAATGTGGATATCCGCAAAGAATGTAAGGCTGATATAAGCATAATGAGTAAGATTAAGAAAGGGACCCTCAGATGGTTTGGGCATGTAGAACGAATGAACGAAGAAAGTAGTGTAAGAAGAATATACGACGCGAATGTGAATGGTAGAAGAAGTCGGGGACGCCCGAGGAAGACGTGGCACGATCAAGTGAATCAAATACTTGAATCGGGCCATGTCAAAAGTCAGAACAATAGAAGAGAATGTATGAGACGATGTATGAATGTGAGTGAGGCAAAGAGTGTGTGCCAAGACCGAGTTGTTTGGCGGTCCGTCCTCTCTGCCTACCCCTGCGGAGAAACGGCGTGATGGTTAGTTAGTTAGTTAGTTAGCGTATGGAAAATGTCATGTATTGTGTTTTGTCGATGTTAAGTGTGAGGAGGTTTGTGTCAAGCCAATGCTTTCATTTTATTAGAGCATTATTAGTTTTGTTAATAACTGATTGCCATGTTTCATCTTCGAATATTAAGACCGTGTCATCAGCAAATGATAATATATTTCCACCAATATTCATGTCGCAAGGTTTGCCTTTGGGCCAAGGCATGCTTTTGTTTTGTTTGGTGCTCACAATAAATGTACACACATAATTAACTTAAACACTATGTAACTTATTTTTTACGCTTATTTAGTACACTAATATCTTAGAATCTATATAAGGTTGTAAAAAATACACTTTTAACCACTGAGTTATAACGCCAACGCCAAAACGCTGAAACGCCACTGTCGCACTTATAATTAACGATTTTTACTAAATATAGAATATTAATCTAAAAAATAGAGAAATGTAGAGGGAATAAGTCCCTACACACGTGCACACAAAAAATGACTTTATTTTAACTTTTACTTATATTTTAAGATATTTTCAAACACTAAGATGGGATTGGCTACGAAATCTACCGTACCAAACGGAAGCTAGAACAGATACCGTACTATCGTTTCATTTCTCAGTTAATTCAATTAAAATAATATACATACCTACATTGTATTTGCGGAACGTTCAAAAGTGGAAGATACTCTCAATATTGCCCAGGTCTATGACCACCATTCAGAATTGAAACCACCATTTAGAATTGAGTTGCTTGAAATGCCAGATTCTTTCCCACATTCCTCTTTCTCATCTATCTCCTTTCCCCACTACCCCCAGCCTCACAATATACCCCTATTGGGAGTGTCATAGTCTTACTGGCACAAGACGGGAGCAGCTGGTACTCTTTTGAGGTATTCACATAAGAAAATTGTTTTATATGCCATAAATTTAAATCTTTTCGACATAACTGGATGGGGGTCTGCCTTGAGCACTCACACAGAGCGACTCAATATAGCCCAAAAAGGAGTACTAAAGACAATACTGAAAGTTCCGCTTAGAACTCCGACGGAAGAAATATTTAATAACTTTCAAGTCTTCAATGTACAGAAACTTTATTCAGAAAATATTTTATTTAAACTAAAAAAAAAAACATATATGTATACTCCACTGCCCAACATAAATACTCAACCAGGGCAGTAAGCAATAACATCCTGGTTACTCCCAGTTTGAACACATCTTTTGGACAGAGAAATAATAAATTCCATGCTATGAAATTATACAATGCTCTACCAGATCAAATCAAAAATATAAAGGAAATGAATATTTTTAAAACAGAAGTAAAAACATGGCTGAGAGATCAAAGTGATAATAAAATTACAAACATCATGAAGACGATATAAAGACAATCCATAACCAAATACAAATATTTAAAAAAAACTACAGGCCACCTCAGAACAGGAAATCCTAGTGAGGAGGTCTGTGAAAAAAAATGAATCTATACCTATACTTTACATTATACATACATGTACAAACCTTGCTATTGAAACTAATAATAAATAAAATAAATTCCTTGCGCACTTCTGAAGAATAAGTTTAATTTTAGTTTAAGCAGCTGGACTGGTGCCCAGATTCATTCTTTAAATAAAACCAATTTTAGGAGGCATTACATTCACATGCGCATTTCGAAGGAAAACATTCTCGTGCAATTATAAAATTCTGGTTGCAGACTATATGCTGGAAAAATCCGAGAGTAAACATTAATGAGCTCTGTGAGTAATTTGAACCCGCACACAGATTCAATCTAGAAATCGAGAATGGTATCTATCTTTTGAATTGCGTCAGAATGTTTATATTGTATTTAGCACTCGAGGCAGGTTTTAAGTAAAAACCAAATTTATTTTCAAAATGCAACGAAATTAGAATTTATGTTTTTAGTTTTTGGAATATTATGCCGTTTTGCGCTACCTCCTTCTTTAGCCAACGTTTCGGACAGTGTTACAGTTTCCATCATCAAGGCAACTGTGTGATGATGATGGACACTGTAACGCTGTCCGAAACGTTGGCTAAAGAAGGAGATAGCGCAACACGGCATAATATCCCAAAAACTAAAAACATAAATACTTTTGGCAGTGAAAATCTAAAATCGTAACAAATTACAATTTGTTTTAAAGTTCCTAATTGAGTTTGGGCCGCAGATTCCCACCCCTAGTTTCAGGTATGGTTTATGTCAACACTTCGTGTTCTAGTGTTATTTTTTTATGATCTTATTGAGTCTTCTTACACTTAATTGGATGTGCTTTATTTTATTAAAACATAATTTATAATAATCTTTTTCAGGCGGATTCATGAAGACGCATCATGTGGAGAAACAATACTTTTGTTCTCATTGCGACTATTCCTGCCCACGTAAGTTAACGTTAGAACTCCACTTGCGCACCCACACTGAAGAAAAACCTTTTTCGTGTACGGACTGTGTGTATTCATGTCCTACAAAGGCCAATCTTAAAAGTCACATGCTTACCCACAGTGGAGAAAAACCTTTTTCGTGTCCAGACTGCAACTATTCATGTACTCGGAAGGGAAATCTAAAAATTCACATGTTTACCCACAGTGAAGAAAAACCTTTTTCTTGTCCCGACTGCAACTATTCATGTACTCTGAAGGGAAATCTAAAAATTCACATGTTAACCCACACTGGAGAAAAACCTTTTTCTTGTCCCGACTGCAATTATTCATGTGCTCGGAATGGGGTGCTGAAAAGTCACATGTTAACCCACAGTGGAGAAAAACCTTTTTCGTGTCCCGACTGCACCTATTCATGTACTCAAAAGAGCCTTCTTCAAAATCACATGTTTACCCACAGTGGAGAAAAACCTTTTTCTTGTCCCGACTGCAACTATTCATGTACTCGGAAGGGGGAACTAAAAAATCACATGCTTACCCACAATGGAGAAAAACCTTTTTCTTGTCCCGACTGCAACTATTCATGTATTCGGAAGGGAGAACTAAAAATTCACATGTTTACCCACAGTGGAGAAAAACCTTTTTCTTGTCCCGACTGCAACTATTCATGTACTCGGAAGGGAGTTCTAAAAATTCACATGCTTACCCACAGTGGAGAAAAACCTTTTTCTTGTCCCGACTGCAACTATTCATGTACTCGGAAGGGAGTTCTAAAAATTCACATGTTTACCCACAGTGAGCAAAAGCCGTTTTCTTGTGCCATTTGCAATTATTCGTGTTCTACCAAAGGCAATCTTAAAAGTCACATCCTTACACACAGTGAGGCAAAACCTTTTTCGTGTCCCGACTGCACCTATTCATTTACTCAAAAGAGCATTCTTCAAAGTCACATGTTTACCCACAGTGGAGAAAAACCTTTTTCTTGTCCTGACTGCAACTATTCATGTACTCGGAAGGGAGATCTAAAAATTCACATGTTTACCCACAGTGGAGAAAAACTTTTTTCGTGTCCCGACTGCAACTATTCATGTGCTCGGAAGGGAGTTCTAAAAGTGCACATGTTTACCCACAGTGGAGAAAAACCTTTTTCGTGTCTCGACTGCACCTATTCATGTACTCAAAAGGGAGATCTAAAAATTCACATATATACCCACAGTGGAGAAAAACCTTTTTCTTGTGCCATTTGCAATTATTCGTGTTCTACCAAAAGCAAACTTAAAAGTCACATGCTTACCCACAGTGAGGTAAAACCTTTTTCATGTCCCGACTGCACCTATTCATGTTCTCGAAAGAGAGATCTAAAAATTCACATATTTAGCCACATTGAGCAAAAGCCGCTTTCTTGTGCCAATTTGTAAAAACTCAAGTGACCTAAGTTATCACTTTAAAGAGTTAATTTTTCAGTTCTTAATATGAATATACGAAGCTTAAGAAAGCACTTAGATTAACTCTGCATCCTTCTTGATTGTTTGGATTTTTCTCCTAGTATTGTTATTATAACAGAAACACAGGTGAACGAGGTTATTTCTTATACCTGCCAGGATATTTAACCATTTCATCCGAATGCAAACGTACTGGGCATAATGGAATCACTGTTTTTTTGAAAAATTGTTTTAAGAAAACCATCTTCGAAATTCTTGATTTTAAAACAGCAAATGCAAATTTTAAACAGCAAAAAATTAACATTTAATCGCAATAACTGTAATTATCTGCTATTAGTTATCTATAATTCACTTTCATTAAATGAATCTCTCTTCACTAATGAACCTAATTCGTTTTTAAAAGATACTAACAGAAACAACTTGAACTTTGCAATAAAATATATTATTAATTTTTTATAAAATTAATTTACTTATTCTTATTATGCTGCCTAAGTAGAAGTAAAGTCGCAAGGAAGATTATTATTAGTTTTATTTTGGCTATTTAATACAATGTACAAACTGAAATAAATGTAAACTGTCGATTTCCCAAAAAATAATAAATAAATAAATATTAACTGGTAATATCAATAAAAACATAAACGAAAATAATACAAGAACAAAATTTTAGAATTAGTATTAACATTATTTATCATGTGCTGGTTATCATTCATACATAAACTCACCAACAAGAGAAAATATGAATAAATCCACTGCTCTAGATCACATATTTGTCAAAACATGCAAACAAGTTAAAGGTTCATCTTTAACTCTAAAAAAACATTACTGACCACTACCCAACATTTTACGGACACAACATCTTAACCACAAATTTAAAACAAACAATTTCTGATAGTGTTGAAAAAATTATTACTTACCTCACATTAAACAATGTACTTCATTCAGAAAAATGGGAAAAATACTACAGCATTAGAATTGTTTTATAAAACTCCACAAGATTATATTTCGAAAAGTACAAATAAAATAATAACTCGAAAAGAAAATAATAAAAAAAACTTGGATCACTGTAGGACTAATAGTCTCCATTACAAAGAGATAAACTATACAGAGAATTTTTAAATTGTCAAAAAGCCTAAAAAACTAACGTCAGAATAATATTTTTTTATGAAAACAAAATATTTAATTTAAGGACAGAAACTTACTCAATAGGCTCATTCGAAATTATACAAAAACATACTATTGTGAACAAAACGAAAAGCTATAAATGATTATAAAAAACATAGAATATTATAAACGAAATTAATTAATTAAATTTAAGGACAGAAACTTACTCAATAGGCTCATTCGAAATTATACAAAAACATACTATTGTGAACAAAACGAAAAGCTATAAATGATTATAAAAAACATAGAATATTATAAACGAAATTACGAACAAAGAAGTATGTCTTCAACTACGATTAGACAAACCGAATCAAAGACCAAATTCAAACAAACTAAAACAATGGATTATAAGTATTGGATTACTGCAAACACCTGTAAAACAAATTACAAATAGATATATATATATATATATAGATATATATATATATATATATATATATATATATATATATATATATATATAGGTTTATGTTACGGCATTTAGTGGCTCAAAGCGTCCTTTAATTACCGGAACTTCTTGATCATTTCGACTTACTGGCTCATTTGGGCACTTAGTGGCTCATCGTTTTTTTTTTTTTAAGTCCATCATATCAAACTCGATGAGACGAGTCGAACGGTGTAAAAAAAATTTTTGAGTGAATAAATGACATTTTTACGTGGACCGTTAATGCTCCGGAATGCGTTTTTTATCAGTAAATATTCATCCATACTTAGAACATCAATTGGGTACACTTTTTATCGCATCTATAACATCACGGCATGCGACGTTGCCGGATGTTCTCGTCATACAATATCATTCAAACTCCAAGTCGTTTATCAATGCTTTGCGATATTGAACTCAATGGTTAAATTCCTCAAAATCTATTATCGCATGACATTGCTAAGTCAGATTGAATCTTTTTGCGATATGTTATATGTTTGCCGGAATGTTATAATATGTTGTATTCCTACATAGGTAGCCAGACTGTCGAGCGCTCGCGGTGGACTGTTAGAAGAACAGACATTATATTATAATATTTACCGGCTATTCGCGCCCTTTTTTAAAATTGAAGATTGATTTACGAATTGCTTTTATAATATCGTTATTAATTTTGTGTTAATGGTTTTTGTTTTTATTACAAGTTTTATATTATTTCGTATTTTAATACACATTTATGTAGTTTTTCTTTAATAAATAAAATATTTGCTTCGTAATTATGTATTTGTCTTTTGCGTTCCGAAAGCATAGTCAGTTGTAATGTGATGATATCTATACAGGGTTTTCTAAAAATTTCAGAAATATATTAGGTACTCATTTAATATGTTTTTTCATACAGTTATATTAATTTGTTTAGAGTTTTTCATTTAAAAAAATGATCTGTACCTAGGTAATTACTTTACGCGTGACTATTTTTCAAAAGCATTGTCTCTAGTTGTATTGTAGTAGATAATAAAAAGGTGTTTTATTGTTGTTTGGGTGTATTTTATAAAAAATATTATGAACAAAAATAAACAATAATTTAAAAATAAATTACAATATACGGCCTACATAGTCCAGGAGTAAGACCATTGACTCACAATCCGCAGGTCTCAAATTTTATTTGATTAATTTGTGTTATTTCACAATTAATTCATTTAAAATAATATATAGTATATTTGCGGCACGTTCCAGAGTGGAAGATACTCTCAGTATTACCCTGGTGTAAGACCACCATTCAGAATTGAAACGTTGCTTGAAAATGGCTTTGGCCGTGTTTAGTGACCAGATCCGAATAGCCAGGTACTTCCCAACCTTCATCTTCCCCACCTCCTTCCCCTATCCATTACCTTCAGCCTCATAACATACTGGGAATGCCATAGTCTCACTGGCTCCAGACGGGAACAGTTGGGACTCTTGTGCGGTAGTCACTGTAAAAAAATAATATTTAGGTATTAACTTACTGGCATAATACGGTGGTTTGAGGGATAGCCAAATTTAGTTGTTTTCTGATGGGTTACGGTAGTGAATTGGTCAAAATAAAGTTGGCAACACTGTCTCGGTGATTTAGTTGATATTTGCGCTAGATTGGTATTTGGTATATTTATGGCGCCGCCGATTCGTGTGTGGATGTGGATCATATGAATTCTTTCCTTTCGCATTTTATAAAATGTCGCGCTGGCGAAGGTACCATTATTGCAATATCAATGGATTCTTCAATTAACGGTAAGATTTTATCATGTAACCTTAAATATTGTGTTGCATAATGAATTATTACAATCAATGACATACCAAAAATGTTTGGTGATTATCGGTTCGGACTGGCCACGCTTATTACGAATAATTTTTATTATATAATAAAAAGTTTCCTTTTTAAGTAATTAAGGCGAATCTAAAGTGTTTTTCTAAAAATTATTCGTAATAATCGTGGCCAGTCCGAACCGATATTTACCAAATGTTTTTTTAGGTAAAATTACATTTTAGGTTATGATTTCTATAAAAACGCTTTTCACTGATATTTTAATAATAATTCTTGTTGATTTTCACATAAGTATGATAATTATGCTTATTGTTTTATTATGTTTATGATTTTTAATGTGTTTTGTTATTTTATAGATAAAAATATATGTAGTACAAGTGAAAGTTCGCCAATTTCAGAGGATAAAAGAGCCGTAATTAATGAAATGGAGGAAAAACTGGATGATCTATTTGCAAACTCTTCAGATTCAGGTAGCTATGTACATAATAATTACTGATAATATACAATAATCTTAGGTATTTTTCATTACATACCAACATTACGTTACTTATTATTGTGAAATGTTTTAGCAATTAACGATAGTGATGCGGAATATTACGTTACGTAATATGAATTGTTTTATTTCGAATATTACATTATTATGCTTTATTTTAGAAGCAAGTGTGACGTCCGGCAGTGATGACTTATTCAAGTTACCCTCGAGAATTTCGTCTGATTCTGGTAGGTAAAACAAACCCCTTTATCTGACAAACGTTAACCAATGATTCCTGATCATATATGTGATAAGCGCATGGTAAGCGCTCGTTTCAAATTTCCAACTTGGTAATGTAAACGCTATGCTGTAGCGCAGGGGTTCCCAACCTTTTTGTACTCTAGAGCACATTCTAAAATATCGGTAGGGTGGCGGGCACCACATATTTTTAATCGACAAACTCCTCCCATAACTTCTCATTTTCCCATAATTTATTAATAAATAATAAACAAAAATGTTTCAAAATAATAAAATTATTATTCAAATTGCATACACACAGAGAAATGTATTTAATGTATTATTACGTCTCGCAATCGCAATGAAAATCTCGTCTCCTTCAACGGAAGCAACCTTCCGAACAGGCCCTCCATTGATATGCTCGATGTAACTCTAAGTGACCAGCTCAGATTTGGGGGCTCTATCGAAGCCAGAGTAAAGCTAGCCTCTCAAAAACTGGGCGTACTGTACAAGGCCCGCAGATACTTTAATAGTACACAACTGCTAGCCTTGTACAAATCGCAAGTCCGCCCCACAGTTGAATTTGGCAGCCACCTCTGGTCTGGAGCTCCAAAATATCTGAAAAATAACCTCGATTCTGTGCAGAAGCGGGCGATCCGTTTGATTGATAAATTCTCCCATTTTAACAGATGGATTGCAATCTTTAGGGCACAGGCGTCAGGTAGGAATGCTATCCTTGTTCTACCGGTATTTCAATGGAAGATGCTCCAAGAAACTAGCATCATTGATCCCTTCGGCACCGGTGCATAGTCGGGAAACACGCCAAACCCGTGCCCAACATATGTACACGGTTGACATTTGTCACATGAGAACTGGTCGCTTCTTCGACTCGTTCTTGTGCTCAACAGCTCGGCTATGGAACGATTTGCCGACTTCTGTTTCCCCTTCCTACAACATGGGTCTCTTCAAGACCAATGTTAACTCCCTCTTCTCCTCAAAAAGACCCTCCACACAGCATCTTAGATGACATAGGCCTTGAGGGAAATCGTTTTCTTAAGGGCCTCCTGTGTGGAGTTTTTTTTTACCGGGTATACCGCACAAAAATCTCAACTGCTCCCGTCTGGAGCCAGTGACACCATGGAATCCCCAATCGGGGTATGTTGTGAGGCTGAAGGTAGTGGGGAGGGGAAGGAGGTGGCGAATAGGAAGGTTGGGAAGTACCTGGCGATTCAGATCTGGTCACCAAACACGGATAAAGCCATTTTCAAGCATACCCGGCGATTCAGATCTAGTCACCAAACACGGATAAAGCCATTTTCAAGCAACGTTTCAATTATAAAAAAATATAATATCAATATGTCAATATGATCTGAGGCAATGCATATCATTGGTCACTGCCTCATAATTAGGAGGGTATGACGATAATCCTGTTAGCAAACAATCATAAGGATGTTCATCGGTGAGTCGAGATCTATATCTTGATTTTATTAAGTTCATGTTTGAAAACAAGGATTCGCATAAATATGTCGAACTGAAAAATGATTCAATTTTTTATGCGGCTTTTTTCAAAAATGGGAACTTTTCTCTGTCCACTGTATTCCAAAAGTCCTCTGATATTAAGGATTTTAGCTAAATATCATTCTTAAGGTCCAAAATTTCTAACTCTAGTTCTTCTATCTTACCTTGAACAAAATCTGCAGTACAATGCGTGATGTGCAATAGTGAATAGCACTTCCCGTTCCAGGCTAGCGTGAAGAGTACAGTCTGGCACGCCGCGGCCGCTAGACAAGTTGCGAAGTACTGTCAGCAAAGGAACCACTCATACAAACAATATCGCAAACATACAAACGTATTTAATAAACCTACGCACTTAAAAACTTAAAACTCTAACAAATAAATAAAAATAATTCACATTTTTAATTAATGTTTATGAAAGAATTCTGTCTCTGTCGAATAGTGGTGGGAACATACGAACCGTTCACGGGGTCGGGAAACCCTGCTGTAGCGGGACAGCTTGCGTGAATACAGTTTAAGTTTATCGAACAAAGAAGTCATCCCATAATAAAATGACTGACACACCACATATGCTCAGGAATCGCTGGTTTAAGTTTGTGTGGTAACTTTGTATAATTCACTCTGTATAATTTTCCACACAAATTTAATTTATTAAATATGTTATAAAATGTTATTGCATTTTTAAATTTTAGATTCATATACCAGCGATCATCCAGGGAAGCAGGAGAAAACGGACTGCTATGTGTCATCAACTTCAAAACAATGTACATCTGATTTAGCTAGTAAAAAACCAAGAGTTTATGACCGTAAAAACTTCTGTCCATACTGCTTCAAGCTGATAACCAACTTTGTACGCCACATCACAATCCAACATCCCTTAGAGGCAGAAGTGATTGAATATAATAAAATTTTAGATCCCGATCTGCGCGAACGAAAAAAAAAGTGTGAATTAATTTCGAAGAAAATAAGAAATAGAGGCAATTATCTATATAAGCAGGACGCGATAAATAGAGTTGATGGAATAATACTACCGAATCGCCGCCCAAGAACGACTGCGACAGCTAAAGATTATGCGGTTTGTATAGAATGCTGTGGCACATTCAAAAGAAGTTTACTCTATAGACACCTGAAAAAATGTTCAAATAGAAAACAATCACATGAAGGAAATCCACTAAAACGCTGCAGAGTGTTAAAATCATCCGCTATTTTATTATCCCCAGACAATTCTGAGATCACTGAATCTTTAAGATCTCAGATATTTCCTGTGTTCAAAAATGATCCTATTGCAAAAATTGCAAAGTCTGAGCCATTAATTTGTGCATATGGTTCCCTACTATTAAGCAATCATAAAGAACATCATTTGAAAACACACATTACATCCAAGATGAGAGATCTCGCTAGACTGTTCATGGTCATCAAAGAAAAAAATCCTGCAATATCCTCATTTGACCTTGCATTTGACCCTATACATTTTAATGTTTTTATGGACGCTGTCAAAATAAATAGTGGTTACGATGAAAGTACAGGTTCTGTAAAAATTTCTAGCATCCCTCAACGACTTTGTACAGCTATAAAAGATTGTGCTGATATTTTGATGCGTAAAACAATACAGAATCCTGTGCTGACCACTTCATCCAAAGATGTTATAAAAAACAAGTTGTCTGAATTTAAAATAATCTTTGGTCACGCTTGGAAATTTGAAATTTCTACTAACGCTGAAAAATCAAGGAAAACTCAAAAAATGCTGAAAACTGATGTCATGCCTTTAACTACTGATATAAAAAAAATATGCACGGAAGTTATGAAACTAGAAGTGAATATAGCTCAACGATTTGAATGTGAAAAGTCTTATATCGCCTATGAGGAGCTATGTAAAATAACAATTGCTCATATTATAATTTTTAATAGGAGGAGGGCAGGAGAAGTTGCAAGAGCTCCATTAGAAAATTATATAGCCAGCCAAAGTGAAAAACAAGACATTCCTGAAGAAATATTGGAAATCATGAGTTCTGAGGAGCAAAATGCTATACATACATTATATTGCTTCCATATCCCAGGAAAAAGGGGGAGAACAGTTCCAATACTTCTTCGAAATCAGATGAAAAAAAATGTAGACACTATATTTGCGTACAGAAATTTAGTTGGAATTCCAAATGAAAACAAATTTTTATTCCCAAAACTAGGAGGTGAACCTTATTTTTGTGGCACGCAAATTTTAAGGGAACTAAGACACAAGTTTTCCTTTGTGAATTCAGATCATATAACTTCAACTGGGCTGCGACACCATGTTGCAACCATGAGCCAAGTAGCTGGAAAGAATAATGCTTATGTAAACGCTTTGTCTCATTTCTTAGGGCATACACCAGGTACACATAAAGGGAATTACATGATACCACAACTAGCTCTTGAGAAAGGTAAAGTTGGCTTGAATTTACTGCAATTAGCTGAGGGAAAAATATCTTGCCGATCACAGTCTGATAATGGAACGAACATTACAACAACTTTACAAAATGAAATAGATTCCGTCCCTCAACCTGAAGAATCACATAAAGAAAATGTGGATCATGTTACGTTGGATAATAGCTTAGAAAATGACCAAGAGTCTTTACCAAGTAATTTACTTGATGGGAATATGGCAAAAAAAATTATAGTTAGAAGGAGGTGGCTTAATCAAGAAAAAGATGAACTTTATAAAAACTTTGCAAATTATTTCATCGAAGGGATTGATCCTGGCGCTACGAAAATAAACGAAATAAAAAAACAAACAGGAATATTGTCAATGAGGTCATGGAAGCAAATTAATACATTTATTAATAATCACCGTGTCAAGAAATTGCCCTTACCTAAGGATTTGCAGAGAAAAAGAGAATTCTACCTCCAGGATGCTTAACTTGAATTCAAATGAATTGTATTGATTAAGAGACCGCTATACCGGCTTCAACGATTGAACGATCCAAAGGTATCGACTCCGATTCCACTACAGCTGATATAAAGCGTGAAGCAATCGTAAAGTAGCTGTTGGCTTGTTCCATAGTTTGATCATTGGCAGTCGTTATAGCAGTTCCATATATTTTATCTTTTGTAATACTGGCATACAGAGTACCGGGCGAATAAGGCCCCTTTATCTTTCATCATGATATTGGTTGTGGAGGGTTATAATTTATTTTAGTTTTTGTTAAATTTATGTGCAAGGTATAATTTGATATCCCTTGTTAAATAAAAAAAAAACGAAAGATTCTTCTGTAATGTACAACGCTAAATGTTTCGTGAACGATGTATAATAAAAAGTTATTTGGTTTTAATTATGATTTAATTTTTTATTATATTATGCTGTTTTTATAATGATTGTGAATATAAAGTTATTAGGCTATAATTATTTTTTTATTGTGTTATGTTATTTTTCAAATGATTACACACTTTTTTTAGTATGTATAGTAATATTTTTTGTTTTTAAAAATTCAAATTAAATAGTTTTTTTTCAAAATGATCGTTTTTATTTTATCACCCTTGAAATGTTGAAAGGTACGTTTGAGACCCGTATTGTAGGAGGGAGGACACACAGAGGCAGGCAAAAATGAGTCGTAGAAATGACCCGTTCTCATGTGACAAATGTTGGGCACACGTTTGACGTGTTACCCGACTAAAGGGACCGGTGCCAAAGGGATCAATGACGCTAGTTCCTCGGAGCATCTTCCATTGAAATACCAGTAGAACAATGACAGCTTTCAAACCAGACGCCTGTGCTCTAATACACACACACACCGACACTAATCTTGGGATTAGTGTGTCGGTAACGGGCATATGGGTCTATCCCTTCTACTGCGGTGCAAGGTGATGAGTCGAGAGAGCCAGGCTGAAGAGGTTAAAAGGTCTCCCTCAACCACCCTCTTCCAGATGCGACACCTAGTCAAACCATTTGGGGCGGCCTATTGTAGAGACGTTGGTTGTACAATGTATACTATAGAAAATAATAAAATTAGAATACGTGTATAAAATTGGTGGAAGATAGGTACCTACCTATGTGTCATACAACTGGAGACAATGCTTACACGTGTAAAAATAATTATAGGGTAAGATAAGTAGGTATAACATGATAATATAAAACATTATATAAAAATTACATTTTACACACATTTTAATAAAACTGTATGTAAACATGAAATTAATAAACATATTAAAAATTATAATTTGCAAACCAACCTACAACTTAAAGAAGCGTACGAATCAATGAACAAAGTAAATTTTGTAATATATTTCTAATAAGTTTATTCATAATTTTTCGAAAACACTAATAAAACTAAGATAAAATAATTATGTAGCAAATAAAAGAAACTACACCAATATGTATTTAAATACCTAATTTTATTTGTGATAATAATAAAATAAACCTTAACACAAAACAACCGTAAACACCAAATAAATAACAATATTAATTAGCAAATCATACTCCAATTTTAAAAAAACGCGCCAATAATCAAAAACGGCCGCTTGAAATAATAAATGTGTGAATAAGCAACATCCGACCTGTTCTGTCAACCTACCTTCATATGAACTATATTGGTATGTATATGTAGCATTAAACTTGGCAACGTAGCGTGATGCGGTAAGTGTGTTCTTAAAATAGATCAAGGAATGCACGTTATTTTAAGATACATTTTTTTAATAAATAAACATAATTTTTGATTACATATTATAGCTGACCATATTTTAAACAAAATTTAAAAGACAGCATGTTGGTACTTCATCTACGTAAGTATATATTACATGCGAAAGAATGAGCAACTTAAGTGGCTTCTTCTAAGATGAGCCACAAAATGTGGTATGACATAAATATATATATATATATATATATATATATATATATCAATTTGCATACGTCATTACCCATATAAAACAAATTAAAATAATAGAATCCTATATAACAGGGATGGCCAACCGGTCGATCGCGATCGACCGGTTGGCTATCGCGGCCATTAGTCCAGTCGATCGGAGGCACGGGTCTGGCCAAGGACTCGAACCCAATAGAACATGCACTCGCACAAAAACTCGGACCCGTAGCTGGACAAGAACCCCACAAGAGTTGCGCGTATCTCATTGTATGATTTTCAAATGCCGATCCATCAAGTTATTGGAAATTTTCTTGAAGAGAGGGGTGATGATTATCAGCAACTGTGTGATTTAGACTGGCAATGTGATTTAGCATTTTTAGCACATTTTGCCGGAAAACTGAGCACATTAAATCTTGAATTACGAGGCAAGAATAAATCATTAACAGAAATTGTGAATACTATTGCAGCATTCCAAAGTTGAACAGCGTCTGTGATAGAAAATTATAGAAATTACAAAAAATATGGAAAAACTACAATTTTATTCCTAACCTTCCTGTACACAGCAGAAATAGTACAGGCAGTGGTATCAGACTTTTTTATTTTTTATATTATAATATTTAATCGAGGCTTCTGACTCGCATACTGCTGTCATTTTTCGCCTCATCTGTTTTTATTTATTTTAAGGTTTCACTTTTTTTTTTTTTTTTTTTTTTTTTTTTAATTTATCCTATATATTAATGTTGCAATATTAATATATGTATGTATCTTTATATAACAATGTATCATATATTTTCCATGTTGCACGATCTAATGAATTTCATGAGTCTTGAAATGGCATAGTAGTCGGTTGAAGCTATCAAATTATGAATTTCCGATGGGTTTGAGGTCATCAATATTGTTACTCTCTGTTGTTCAAATTTAATGTACTTTGTGAGAGTGTGTTCAATGTCTTCAAATTCTTCACATATAGAGCACATTGGAGAATCAGAGAGGCCTAACAGACACAATATTCTTCCCATTAGTGCATGTCCGGATCTTAATCTAAAAATGACTCTCATTTCTGATCTCTTCAGATTGGTTTCAGTGAACCATGGTGTTTTAAAGGGTTCTTTTTGAAGCTTTCTATACCATACGCCCTTATTGGCAGATAAATTTTCAAAATGCTCATTCCACATATTATTACATAGTAAATGTATTTTTTGGGAGTAATCTTCGTTATCTGGCGTCCAGTCATACTCGTGACCTTTCACCCCTGCTTCGTCTGCCAACAAATCCGCCTCTTCATTTCCATGTATCCCTACGTGAGATGGAATCCATTGTAAACGTATGTCAATGTCTTTCTGATGTAACTTCATTAAGTGCTCTACAATATTATATGCTATTTTTCTGCAGGCAACTCCTTTCGAAACTCTCTTTATATGTTGAAGCGCACTTTTGGAATCACTTAATATAAGAATTTTATTCCAGTTGTTTCCATCTGCATACTTCACCGCTTCTTTGATTGCTATCAATTCTGCATTCATAATAGGGCAGTCTTTGTTCAATTTTATTTGACGAGTGAAGTTGTTTTGCATTGATATGAAGGCAGCTCCAACTTGTTCAACTTTTTTCGATCCATCGGTATATATCTGTTTAAAGCCTGAGTATTTGTTAATTATCATACCATTTACGACGTTACTAATTTCACTCAATGAGAGTTGTCTTTTGGGGTAATTGAAATTGTCAATCTCAACTGAAATACATTCCAAATCGATTGCTCCTACCCAGGTTTCTAGAGAGTACATATCTAGACATTTATTTGAATTTGTTTTCCAATACATTGTTTCTGTACAAGTTTGAACCATCAAAGGTAATTTTTTATTATTCCAGTACTTGTTTTGGGTCAAGGATTTTAGTTTGAGGACCTCTGAAACCAGTGGATTATTTTCAGTTGATACAGCTCTAAGCCAAAATCTTGCTGCCAGTTTCCAAGCTCTTATGTGTAACGGGGGGGCACTCATTTCACTTTGTAAAACATGCACAGGAGTTGAGTTCAAGAAGCCTCCACATATTCTTAAAGCTCGCGATTGGATTCTCTCTAACTTTTCAATGTTGCTTTTGGTAGAGTTATGGAAAAGTATACTACCATAGTCTAATCGACTTCTTATGAGAGATGTGTACAATCTTCTCATATGAAGTGGGTGAATTCCCCAACTTTTACCTGACAAGACTTTCAAAATATTCATCGGCTGATTCAATTTTAGACAGGTGTTACTTATATGCTTATTCCAAGCGAGTCTATAATCCAACCACACACCAAGAAACTTATGGTTGTCTACTCTTTCTATAAGTACATCATTTATTTTAATATTCAGAACATTTCGTCTCTTTCCTCTTGCGCATATACATATTTTCGTCTTATGTTCTGATATTTCGAGTCCTTTTATTTTAAGAGCATTCTGTAGTTCTAACAACGCTTTTTGTATAACATCTTCACATGTTTTTACTTTCGAACTTGAAAAATATATACCAAAATCATCAATGTATTGTACGCGCTTCACTTGGGGATAATTTCCAATACCAGTAGTTCCAATATTAAAAAGGAGGGCAGACATGGGATCTCCTTGCGGTAGTCCTCTCGAGCATGTTTGTACGGCAAATATGTTGGGTTCTTTAATAATAAGGATTCTTTGTTTAAAATATTCCCAAATATATTTAATAACTTTCCCTTTAATGCCTTTAGAGATCAGAACTTTAATGACTTCTTCGATCTTTATGTTGTTGTATGCGTCTTTAATATCTACAAAAGCGGCAATTGTAACAGCATTGGTTGTTTGGGCAACTTGAATCTCTGTAACCATTCTTCCCAGGTTATCCATGGTCGACTGCTTTCTTCTGAATCCTATTGTAGACTTGTCAAATAAGAAATTACTTTCTAAATACCCTTCTAATCTCCTTGTGATTATAGAGTTAAAAGTTTTGCAAACACACGAGATTAAGGAGATTGGTCTTATAGAGGTCATGAGGTTCGGGTCTCTTCCGGGTTTCATTATAGGAACAATTTTAACCTGTTTCCATTGCATTGGTATAGTGGAAGTTCGTAAAATTGAATTAAATAAATCCACCAAAACTAATTGGCAAGAGGTAGGTAGATTAGTTATCATGGAGTAGGATATCAAATCTGTGCCTGGGGAGGTATCAGTGTATTTCAACGCCGATTTTAATTCAGAGGCTGTTATCGGTTTGTGAATGCCAGAAGTATCTGAAGTTTCTTCTTCGGTCCACACATGATCGATAAGATCTTCATTTGGGGCGAGATATTTCAGATACTGTAATGCTGATTCATTATTCTCAAAGATATTTACACGGGAGGTTCCGATTCCCTTAAAACATTTCATTTTCTTCCACATGTCAGAGTAGGTTGTATTACTATCAACGGAATCACAGAATTTTCGCCATCCTTCCATTTTTGCTTTTCTTACGATTCGTGCTAGTGATTAGTGCTAGACTCCCTGTGCTTTAATTCTATATAATTTTCGATATTTACATTCTTCCGTAAACGGGTCAGAGCTAACCTTCTGTCAGCTATTGCTTTTGAAACTTCTTGATTCCACCAAGGCTTTGGTTTGAAAGCTGGGTTTTTAGATTTCTTAAAGTATGGAATAGTTTCATCAGCACTTTTGTTCAGAATATTTTCTAATTTGTCATAGTTCTCTTGTATCGACTTTTGTTCTTCGGGAAGGTTTTTAATCAGTTTATCCACCGTAGATTTATATTTGTTCCAATTTGCTTTTTTAAAATTCCTTTTCAAAATTGGTTCATAATTACAATGGATTTCTCCCAAAGTGATAATAATTGGCAAATGATCACTACCCATTGTATCTGAATCTACTCTCCAGTTACAAGTCAATATAAGATCCCAAGACACCAGCGTAATATCCGGGCTCCACCTCCTTTGTCCGGGATGTCCTAATCTTGTTATGTCTCCGTTGTTGACAATGATGAGGTTTGAATCTTGGCAGGTTTCTGCAATAAGATCTCCTCTCGAGTCTTGTATAGCTCTATCCCATAATGGATTGTGTGCATTAAAATCACCGCCTACCAGGGCTCCAGGTCCCATCTGGTCGAATACTTTTTTCCAAGTTTGATAAGTAACATTTATATTACTAGGACAATATATCACGCTGACAGATTTTAGATTTCCGGCATTGAGTAAACTAACACTGCACAATTCCAATTCACCAATTGAATTTAAGTTTCGTTCAATTGAATGTAAGCTTTTATGGATTAATATAGCAACCCCTCCGTAGCCATCTGCTCTGTCTCGTCTGTATATTGTATAATCTTTAAATGTTAAAATGTAAGGTAATTGAAGCCATGTTTCTGAGATAAGTGCAATTTTAATATGTTGCCTTTGTAAATATATTTCTAAATCAGGTTTCTTGAAATGTAAACTCCGAGCATTCCATTGTAATATATTAATATTACTCTTATCCATTTTGAACCGTCATAACTGATCTCAATATTTGATTTAAGCCACCATCTTTCAGGATTCCCATTATTATCTCTATAAATCTATTAACAACTAATTTTACAAGATTTTCCCAGTTTTCACCACTAATAAATGCTGTCAATATTTCTTGAGCAATGTTAACATTAACCTTGTCTTGTGTAGTAGAACGAGATTCACGAGTATCAGGATTATTTCCTTTAAGTTTATCAGCATAACTGCTTTTTCCAACTGTTTGAGAAAAGTCACCAATTATATTCTTGGGGGGGACAGTTTGATTATTTATTTTAGTTTTTTTTTCTGCTTTTGCATTCTGTTTTTTAGAATTGTCGTTTTAAGATATTTCCTTTTCTATTAGGATTTTTGCTTGCTTATGAGACATTTTCTTTTTAGCCATTTTAATAGTAATATCCTTCTCATTTTTCCATTTTGGACAGTTAATGTCATTAGCCGGATGGTCTCCTCCGCAGTTTACACACTTAGCTACCTTGTCACAGGTCTCGTGTTGCCCATCACATTTGGGACACAGTTTCTTTTCTTTCTTGCCACAGTTCTGAGCAATATGGCCATATCTCCAACAGCAGTAGCACTGCATTACTCTGAATATGTAGGGCTCGACTCCGAATTTGACCCCGTACATATAGACACAGGATGGTATCTCTTTACCCTCGAATTTCAGGCTCACCGATGTTGTGGGCGCGAGTTGTCCCTCTGTCCCCCTTTTGGAGAGTCGCTTTATGCAGGCTACATTTGTATCACATTTGAGTACATCCATTAACTCTTCGTTGGTGACATCTAGGTCCACTCTCCGGATGACACCGAAAACAAATTTTTTGTTCTTTTTTATCTCCACTTCCCATTTCTTTAAGTTGAAAATAGGGTTTTTAGAAGCATTCTCTGCTTCCAAAACATTTAGGAACCAAATTTCCATTTTCGTTCCAGAGATTATTTTCATCTTTTCCATCTTAATTCCTGCCTTAAACAGGACTTTTGCCATTCCTACTTTTCCAGGTAAATTCTCTCCCTGTACTACGATTATTCCATTCTTTTCTTTCACTTCTTTTTCTTTCACATCTTTTTTTTTCCCCGATTCACTGGCATCGGAGTTAAGCCTCGACCTTTTTCCGGATCGAGACACGGTTTGCCACTCCCCAACATTATCACTTATAACATTTGATGTTTCCATCAAATCGATCGTATCATTTATAACTATTGTAGGCGACAGTGGGTACACCATTTTTATATAAAGGACCAAGAGCCGATTGGCCCTGATCTCCCCTTTTTTTTATTTATCAATAGTCTAATTAACTTAATCTTTTAACAACTTCACTATCACACGAATTATTCGTATTTTTATGGGTTTTTTGCAAGAGCAAAGTATAAACACGATCAGCTGTCACTGTGATTATTGTTGTGGTATCAGACTTCGAAAATCGCATTAGTGATTTTGAGAAAATCTAGAAGTTGGTGGAATTCATCAGTTATCCTTTTAATAATTCCATTGATCATAGTGATATTCATGAAATAGCTAAAACATTTGCAGATAATTTTTAAATGGTCCACATGATATTCAGTGGCGTAGCGTGGGTGTCAGCCGCCAGGGGCGGAGCAAAATTTCGGCTCTAACTGCTCTCGGAAAATTGAGAATGGTTTGCATGTAATAGGATTTCGCATCTCGAATTTTTATACTGTTATAACACAAGGCAGGTTTTAACTTAAGATTGATTTTGCGTAAGAGTCCCAAAATAATTGTTAGACACGGAAAAATCAATTTCTCAAAATTTTGCAGCATATAGCATGCACCTCAAATGTAAAGCTTCACTCGGTACATGCTAAATCTAAAACGTCTTCTTTAATTTATCGTTATATTCCGAACACAAAACTGGTTTAAATTAAATCTGTTTGGGGTGGATTAAAACTACACTCAGAACATAAAAATTGTTTTTTCTTTGATTCTGGCAGCACTCCATAGACTGTAACTAAAAACGATTATCACTGCACTTCGAATAAGAGAATTTTTTTTTCTTCTAAATGTGTCAGCAGATGAATCCATAACAGAAATTTTAAATTTTGAATTCAAAACTAGTTTAAATTAAATCTGTATGTTGCGAATCAAAACTACACTCTGAACTTGAAAATGGTTTTTCTTTGATTCGGTCAGCGCATATATACATAGAGTCTGCAACAAGAATTTTATAACTGCACTTCGAATAAGAGAATGTTTTCCTTTAAAATGTGTCGGCAGATGAATCCACAACTGGGATTTTACATTCTAAACACTAAACTGGGTGTAAATTGAGCGTGAATCTGCTAGCGAGTCCTCAGTTTTAATAAGTATTGGTCTCGTAATGTGCACATGGTTTATCTACGAATTACGAATTTCGAAGAATGGTTTGAAACAAAATTTGTAACTCCACTCGAAATGCGTCAGTAGATTAATCAGCTACTGGAATTTTGACAGATCATTCGGAACATGAAACTGGTTTAAACCTAGAGTTAATCTGCACGTGAGTCCTCAGCTTTAATTGATACACAGAATACAAAAATGGTTTTCATGCAATTTTTGTGCTTTGAACACATGGATGATTTGATGATTCAATCGTGGATTACGACACCTAGATTCATTAAATGAAATGCATACATTTTTTACGAGATATAATTGTTGTTTAAATTTTGGGAGGCGGGTTTGGGTACCGCCGTCCTGGGAACCATTTATTGGATAACCAAAACTTCAGCCAAAGGTCATACCAAGTGGTTGGCTACGTTTGGTGACTTAGTAGGGGTGCCCGAAATCATCGGGTGAAGTGTGTTCAGGTTTTGGCGGCGGACGGGTTTGCCCACCATCTGCGTGGTGGACTCGAACAGAAAAGGCTGGTTTGCGGAAACCTTGTCACCTCTGTAGCTGGTCTTTCGTACATCCGTCACTCCTTAAAACACTGATCCCTAGATAACTATCCACGGTTTTGTAAACCGAAATGGGTGTAACAAAAATACTTGCAGTACTTGATCATAACATTATTCAAATTAATTTTAATTTATTAAAAAAATCAATTGGAGTTCTACGAATTAAACATAAAATTAATTAATATTTTAGTCTTACTAATAATAATGGTTTATTCCTGAATGTATGCAGGGGTAGTGCAATGCAATACATTCCATATTTCTAAAAAATTAAGAAATCAAAATCACAGAACTGCCTAATGTACAGAGGACTAAAGGTGTATGATGAAATGCCTGAAAGTATGAATAATGAAGAAAGAATGAATGTATTTAAAAAGAAATGTTATGCTTACTGTCAAAATATTTAAATTTATCAAATGAAATGTTACATTGTGCTTATTAGTTTATATTCATGTAGTATAAACTAACTCAATAATAAAAAAAAATACGAAAAGAAATTAGACAAAAAATAAAAAAAGCAACCATTACCGAGGAAATTTCTTCGTCTCCCTTTCTCGCAGGAGACTCCATCCAGCAATAGGCATTCGTATTTTATAAGTGTCTATAATCGTAGTCTTAGCGATGATCGTATTCTTTGAGGGGCGTAGTCTGCGCTATAAGATTCTCATTTGGTTGCGGAGAAGTGCTCTTAAAGTGTGCATTCGTCCTTCCAGGAACATTTCCGTATCACTGCAGTATCTCGGTAGGCGGAAAAAGTTGGCGATAACCATTATTGAAGGTGACTTTTGGCTTATGCCATCGGGATGCAGTATAATCTACCCACGGTTCTGACGTGTAAGTACAGTGAATGCATTGAAGAGTACTATTTTTACAAAATGCACACTGCAAACGCCCTAACAGCACTAAACAGAAATCGCTCTTCTTTGTCTTTCAGGACGTCTGATGATATGTCCCAGCTTCTATATGCTACTAATAACTTTTTTGATTTTTTTTATTTATTTCTTCAGTTAAAAGAAATATAATATTTCGCTTTATTTATTATTTATTTTATTTAAGTATACAAAACAGGCATGGTGCCCAAAAAATTATATACATGAATGTTTAAACATAGTGATAACGAAAATACATAGTATCGAAAATGATAATATTAACATAGTGATTGTATAATAACAAATAAATGAAATGATAATAATAACAAAAGATAGTAACAAAAGTAATTAAGCTGAGGTGAATGACAAGCAGGAATGGGTAAAAGATAAGTACATGGTAGGTAAATGTTCATAAACAATTTACAATTTATGATTGTTACCTGTACTGGTGAGACGCTGATTTGGTAGGTACAATATTGCCTCTATATTGCTTTCATAACTTCAGTACAGAATATATATAGTGTATTATATCTTATATATAAAAATCTCTTGACTATCACGTTTTTTGTGGTCGCACTCCTCCGAAATGTCTTGACCGATTTTTATGATTTTTTAATGCATATTTGGTAGGTATGAGAATAGGGTTTAAAGTATATTTCATGCCGCTTGGTGATTAGGGTGTCCCTATCCAGAATTTTTTTAATTTTTTTGGAATTTTTTTTTAATTTGGCATCAAAAAATACCTATAACCCCAAATTTTAATCCCCACCCTTCCAATTTATAATCGCGATTTTAGTATTTTTGTATGAACAAATTTAAGCGTCTTTCCTCTTTCAAACAGAACGAAATTATTTATTATTATCAGCCTGAAACACTCATCCACATTGAAAAATCTTCCGAGAAAAAATACATGACGCCAATGGGACTTAAACCCGTGTCCTTCTGATTGCCGGTCAGCTGCTCTCCCAATTGAGCTATGGCGGCTTATCTTGTACCCGCCAAATGATTCAATATATACTAGTGTTTCATTCAACAATTACTGCTTATTATATTTTTTTCACCTGAAAGCAACCAACTTTATTTTTGCGAGAGAGACATTATTAATGTTAAAATCCCTCGCTAGGTGGCGTCGAGACAAATTATGTCTTCATTTATTGGGGAAATACTAAAACTTGTCAAATATTAATTATTATTTTTATTGTTGAACTAACGTTTAAGACAAGATTTTTATGCATAGCACAAAGGGTAACAATTATTATAAGCAATAATTATCAGCCTGAAACACTCATCCACATTGAAAAATCTTTCGAGAAAAGATACATGACGCCAACGGGACTTGAACCCGTGTTTTTTCCCGTGAATTTTTCAATGTGGATGAGTGTTTCAGGCTGATAATTATTGCTTATAATAATTGTTACCCTTTGTGCTATGCATAAAAATCTTGTCTTAAACGTTAGTTCAACAATAAAAATAATAAGGAAATTATTTATGTTGTTAAATGACAGATGGCGCTACGTCCGCCTCATAGAACTTTCATTCATACATGCGCAAGACATTCACGAGAAGAGTAGCGTCATTTTGATATTTCTTTCGGCATCATGTTCTTGCGTGGGCAAACCATCGAGCTTATTTGTGTTGGCTAAAGACAGACTGACAAAAAATATCGTACACTCAATTGCTCTTCGAAATTCATATTGATTTTCATTAAAAAAATTATAATAATTAACTCATACAATACTGTTATAATAATGTAAAAGTGTAATAATAATGAAAAAGTATTTTTATAGATTTTTTTTTTTTAAAGAAAGACAAACATACCCTGGTTATGAATAACCCAACAATGTTTGAAAATCTCCTACTACCACCACAGGAAGCCGAAAATGTTGCTTGTGTTGTGATGGAGGACTTAGTCAGCCGAGGAATCGAATACGCAACGCTCGGGTGGGACCCAAGCGCTATGCCCACTCAACCACTGACCATGTCGATATAAAAATATAATCTGTAGGTATGCGCTTTTAAAGCTTTCTTGGTCTTATTACTAAAAATTTGAGAGGCGGGAATGGGTAAAATATTTGGCAGGCGGGTTTGGGAACCGCAGCCCCAGGAACCATTTATTGGATAACCAACAACCCTGCCATAGGTCACCTCAAGTAGTTCTCTACGTTTGGTGGCTTAGCAGGGGTGTCGGGTTCATGGGGTGAGGTTTGTCTAGGTCTTGGTGGCGAATGCGTTTAAATAAAAAATGTAAATAAAATATGTATTACTCCAGTCGCTTGTCACTCATGATCCAGCAACGAATGAAATTTTCTTAGAATTGTCAAGCACATTGTGAAAATTTGCCGCCACCCTTAAAAGTGCCGCTTACTAGCTTATCAAATTTCTCCGTTAAATTGTTAAAGAAATAAATACTTATTCTAATCTAGGTGATATATTTCATCTTAAAACTAATCAAAATAAATCAGTGGTTCCCAACCTTTTGGAGGAGGGTGAACCACGTTATCATGCTAGCCTAAGCCACTACTCGATAGACGACACTGATTTTTATTTATTTATTTATTTATTCAACGCCCAGAGGGCTTTTACATGTTTGGTAGTACAATGATTACAGATGATTTTTCAATAGATAATGAAATAACAAAAATAAAATTAGATAAAAAATGCACACAAGTCACAAAAATACAAAAAAAAATACAGCAATTTGATAAGTTTACAAAAATACACATATGTTTAGTAATAGTTTTGGAATATGTTTTTTACAATATCCACAAAATTCGCCAAGTTGATGTTAAATATGTCGACATCACCTAAGTACTGATTCCCCATAGTGTGAAATTGTTGTATAGGAGAGTGGGCAATGTAGTTCCGCTTGTGAATGCTGCAGTAGAATAATGTATTTTGTCGCGTGGTTACTGTCGGTATTCGTAAGTTTATGAATTGTAGGAGTTCGCAACAGTCGAATTTAGAGTTAAGTATTTTGAATAAAAATGTTAAGTCGTTTATTTTACGTTTGTCTTCTAGTTTATGTATTTTTAGAATATTTAGTAATAGATTATCTTTTAAGTCTTCTAGTGGGATACTTAATTTAAAATTTATAAAACGCAGAAATTTTTTTTGTATTCGCTCAATATTATTAACGTGAATTTTGTAAGATGGAGACCAAACTACCGAGTTATGTTCAATTTGGCTTCTAACTAGAGATACATATAATAGTTTAATGGCTTCTATGGAACTAAAGTTCTTAGTTGTTCTTAATACGAAGCCTAGTATTTCATACCTTTGTTCATAATTTGGTGGATATGATTTGCGAAACTTAGTTTTTCATCCAAAATAATTCCAAGATCTCTCATTTCCGTGACTCTTTCTAAAGCTGTGTTATTGATGGAATATTCAAATAAAACTTTTGATTTGTTTTGGTAACGAACTAACAGGTTCATAGGGATGGGATAGGATGGGTAAAAAGATAATAAATTTATCTTTATGTTTTTTTATTTATTTATTTCACGCCCTGATGGGCTTTTGCATTGTAGTTTATAAGTTGAGTATCAAACAATGAAGAAAATATAATACAATGAGAAAAGAAAATACACAATACAATGTAATAACAAAAGCATTTAAAAAAAATACATATTATGTAAAAAAAATAAGAGGTCTCACATTCAGAAGGAACAAAAATTGAAGAAATTATGTAAATCTGTTTGTGTCTAGAATAATAAAAGAGATGGAATATACAACATTTCTGATTAGTTTTAAGACGTAATGTATCACCTAGATTAGAATATTTTTTCTTTAATTATTTAACAGAGAAATTTGATATAGTATCCTGGTGTTATTGAAGTAAAGGGGTAATAAATGTCGACATGATTTATTTAGCATGGAGTACATGGATACGATAAATTGAAGTAATTCAGGACAGTCAATTTTGTAATGCAGTATTTGATGCAATAGTATTAAATCTATAGTAATATATAATGTTGCTTCTCTCAAATGTATAAATTGTTATCCTCGAAACAGGCTTTGTCCTGGTGAGGTTGATTATCGTATGAATAATTATGCTTTATATTGTATGGTAAGTAATAAATAAGTTCATAAGATTTTATTGTCTTTTATTTGAGCATAATACACAGACGCCAAATGCAATCGAAAATAAAACTAATTGTTTGAACAAAAAGATGACCCAGCGCTGTTGTGCTGGGTCATGTTTTCCGTATTTATTATCATTTTCAAGAGATACCTGCCACCTCCCTAGAGTTTCCCTTTCTGTGCGGAGTGCAGACCAGGAAACTATTAATAATACCGCACCCAGGTTGGGAGACATTGTGAGGGGGATCTAGGAAGTGGGTGTGGGTGGGGACTTTTGTAATTCGGATCTTGAAGAAGCTTGTATCAAATGATGTGGGAAAGGTAGATGCCAGGTAAGTAGACATTAACTGTGAATGGGTTCAGAGAGGAGTGAGCATATTAATACAGTCACGCAACAAACCTTTAGTTATGTGACTGTATCATCCAGTTTATTGGTTCCATTTTGAGTTCAACGGAGCCTTCAAAACCAGAGAGATTTTTTATCGAAGCAAGTGAAATTTCTTTACTGAAACTGAAACCAGGTTTGTAACATTAAAAGGAATGCTTTGATCACTCTAAAACTCTAAAAGAATTCACCAAACGGAGCGGTACGGGTAAGTTAAACTAAAGGCTTGATGACACACGGCGAGTTTACAAGCTACTATCTACTAAGTTTAAAAGCGTGTAAATCGGCGGGTGAGATTGTCTTGTCATGATGACACACAAAACTGTCCACTCGCTCAGAAGCGTAGGAAACTGAGGCCGCTGCTGGCGTCAGTAACAAGAAAAACGACGCCTGCTTGAACTAATTCTTCAGATGTTTGACAGTCGAAATCAGCTGTTTATCGGAAGCCATGTTGGAAACATAAATAAACCAAACACGAGCAAGCCTGTAGGCGAGTAAAGTTGACGACCTTTCAACTTTTTTTTCGTAGATTGTCCATAATCTGCTGGTCGCTGCTAGTTAGCAAGTCACACGATGACACTGGGCGAGTTTACTAACAGATAGTGAATTTCCCAGATAGTAGCTTGTAAACTCGCCGAGTCTCATCGAGCCTTAAACGAAGGAACGCACTAAAAATAATCACTCAACTGGACTGTTAAAACCGTCCGAGAGTTGGAGAACACGTCCTGGGAAGACATTCTGTCAGTTGTTTCTGAGATGTAGTTACCTACCTTATTTTTGTATTAATATAAGTATTTCTTTGTATTTAAAATACCTTCTTTTCTTCAAATCATTAACCTACTCCTTACATCTGCCATGCGAGTCATTGCTCATAATAATCTAACTTATACATCGTTGTCACCTCCTCCCGTGTAACAATTAATTCATGTATGCCCTTTATAACACAACTGGTGTCCATAAGAAGGTCTTATTTACATAAGTGTAACAAAATTTACAAAATAATAAAAATAAAAATAAATATATATATATGTATTCCATTTATACAGCTACACGGCGGCCTCCGTGGTCAAGGGGTAAGGCTCTCGACTAGCGATCCGAAAGTCACGGGTTCAAATAAAATAATAATATAAGTTATATTTGCGGCACACTCCAGAGTGGAAGATCCTCTCAGTATCGCCCTGGTAAAACCACCGTTGAAAATATTGAAACGTTGATTGAAATGGCTTCAGCCGTTTTTCGTGACCATATCAGAGGAGCCAGATGCTTCCCTATCTTTCTCCCTCCCATTCCTTCCCCTTCCCTCTTAGCTTAAACCTCACAACATACCCCAATTGGGGATGCTCACAGGCTCCAGGCAGTTGAGACTCTTGTACAAGATCAAAATAGCCAGATACTTCCCTACCTTATTCTCCTCATCTCTTTCCACTCCCCACTTACCTTCAGCTTCACAACATACCCCAATTGGGGATATCACAGTGTGACTGGCTCCAGGCGGTTGGGACTCTTGTGCGGTATTAACATTAAAAAAATAAAACGCCCGTGGGATGTGCAATTGAAGCTTATCTATATTGGCAAATTTATAAAAAAACTAAGAAAGGAACAGAATGAATCAACAATATACAACAAAAAAACTTACCTATAGGTACTTTAGCAAAATACAACAAAAGAAAAAGCGAAGTAAAGGTTTAAACTCAACTAGAAAGTGTGCTACAGATTTACACTACATGATAATTTAAAAAAATTATATATATAAAATTTTTTTTTTTTACACTAGGTCCACACAGGAGGCCCTGATGGGAATTATTCCCCTCAGGGCCTATGTCATCTTTAGGAAGGCTGTGTAGAGGGTCTTTTTAGGAAAGCAAGGAGAGGAAGTTCTGGGAAGAAAAAGGATACAAGGGGTGGGTAGAAATCTGGGGGTCAGTGTGTTCAGGAGTAACGGACGTGTGAATCCATCCCTCCCACTGCGGTGCAAGGGGATGTTCCAAGAGAGAACGGCTGGAGAAGTCAAAGGGACTCCCTCAACCATTCTCTCCTGATCCGGCCTGCCAAGCAGCTGGTGGGTAGAAACATCTACCGCCAAGACCTGGATAATTTGGCAGGCGTGAATGAATACCGCTGCCCCGGGAACCATTTATTGAATAACCAACACCTCTGCCATAGGTCACCCCAAGTGGTTCGCTACGTTTGTTAGGTGACTTAGCAGGGGTGTCCGGGTTCATGGGGTGAGGTTTGTCTAGATCTGGCGACGGACGACCTGGACACGCTGAACACTAGATTCCTACACACCCCTCTTACCTTTTTCCTCCGCAGAACCTCCAAGATCCGCTGCACAGCATCCTCAAAGATGACGTAGGCCCTGAGGGAAATCATTTTTCTCACGGCCTCCTGCGTGCTGCTGTTGTAAAAAAAACCACAACCCGTGAAGATGTCCTATTTGAGAACATGAATACATACAGTAGGAAAATTAATAAGATTTAATATTACTATGGCAGGGGTGGGGAACTTTTTTGGCATCGGGGAGCATTTAGATGTTCGTGGTATCACTCGCGGGCCGCACATTGATTTTATATCGCTCTTTTTAATTTAATTTAATTTCTTTTTATTAAGGAAATAAACAGTCATACAGTAAAATAATTTTAGAACAATTAAATTCATATGTTGTAGACCAATTAAATTCCATTATGTTAAATATTGGTTTAGTATTATTACCTACTCAACTTAATTAAATGACAAAAAAAACTATAAACATAATAAAGAAAAACATTAAAAAAGAAGAACATAAAACATAATACAGAAAAACATTAAAAAGAAGAACATAAAACATAATAAAGAAAAACGTTAAATTATTAAAAACATGGTTAAGTATACTATTTACTATGGTTGATAATCCTATATTTTTTAACAAAAAATAGAATAAAAAAGTATTTTAAGTTATTAATTTATCAAGCTGCATTCTATATGATTTCAAGTCATGGTTGAAAATTTCTACATCTCGTAAGGCATTGTAAGTTTCACAAATACGTACTATTACAGAGTTTTGCGCGTATTTAGATTTACTGTGTGGTATTCTAAATAAGTCGTTCGATCTGGTGTTTATTTATTTATATCACATGTGACGAGTAGGTACTCCAAAAAAAATCATGTACACAAATTCTGCAATAAATTTATAACTGCCTTTGGAAATCGAGAATGATATCTCTTGAATTGCGTCAGCAGAGAATTTAGCGTCTCGAAATCGTGTTTAGTACACGAGGCAGCTTTTAACTTAAGGTTAATTCTACATAAGAGTTCACAAGCTTAAATAATAGTTACACACGAATGGTTAATTTCTCAGAATGTTTCAGCACACAGTGTGCAATTCAAATGTAAACATTCACAAGGTTCATATGGCTTCCTTTAATGAATATGCAACTTATTAATAAATTTCTAATTATATTTTGAACACAAATCTGGTTTAAATAAAATCTGTTAACATATACTTTTCAGCTATGTTATACCTGTCAGCTACGTTATAACTTGCTCTGGGTTTTGTAATAATAACTTTAAAATGTCGCTGATACCCTGAGGAAGAAAACCGTTCTCGCTTTCTGAGTGTAATTGTTTTGTAGTGCTCTCTGAGTCATTTTTTTTTTCCAGCAACCCGCCTCAAAAGTGCTCGCGGGCACACACCAAAAAGCTTCGCAGGCCGCATGCGGCTAATACAGCTCGCAGGTTCCCCCACTCCTGCACTATGGATGCGAAAGTGCCTTGTGAAACCTGATTTGTTTGAAAAAAAGGTAGTTACGATGAATGAGGTTTTTCTCCAGCATGGGTGCGTGAGTGCCTTTTTAAATTTGAATTGTCTGAGCAGGAGTAGTTACAATGGGGACACAAATAAGGTTTTTCTCCAGTATGTGTGCGTAAGTGTCTTTTAAAACTTGATTTGTCTGAGCAAGAGAAGTTACAATGGGGACACAAGAAAGGTTTTTCTCCAGTATGGGTGCGTAAGTGCAAGATTAAACGAGATTTGGTTGAGCACGAGTAGTTACAATTGTGACACAATAAAGGTTTTTCTCCAGTATGAGCGCGTACGTGCTTGTTTAAACTTGATTTGTCTGAGCAGGAGTAGTTACAATGGGGACACAAATAAGGTTTTTCTCCAGTATGGGTGCGTAAGTGCACTTTTAAATCGGACTTGCGTAAGCAGGAGTAGTTACAATGGGAACATGAGTGTGGTTTTTCTCCTGTATGGGTGCGTGAGTGCACTTTTAAATATGATTTGCTGCTGCACGAGTAGTTACAATAAGAGCATAAATGAGGTTTTTCTCCAGTATGTGTAAGAATGTGACTTTTCAAATGTTGTATTCGAGAAAATGAAAAGCTGCATTGGGAACATGAATAAGGTTTTTCTCCGGTATGGGTACGTAAGTGCACTTTCAACTCTGAATAGTCTCTACACGAATGGTTACAATGGGAACATGAATGAGATTTTTTTCTAACATTGTTACGTAAGTGTCTTGTTAACAAAGACTTCTGTATGGAGGAGTAGTTACAATGGGAACAAGAATAAGGTTTTTTTCCAGTATGGGTGAGTACTTTTTTAGCATCTGACAGGTCTATGTCTATTTCTGTAAAAGGGTTTGCCCCTCTATCTTCTTTTTGGGGTCCTGGTTCTGCCTTCATGGGAACACTCTCCACATTAATGCAACCTGGAATAAAACACATAGCGATACAGTGATAATAAGTATAAAGACAAGCTAGTATTACATCAAAAACTCGCTGTGATCGGATCGGTGCTATTTATACGATTATTTCTATTTATTATTGATTGTATTATACTCCTATACTTTAACAAAGCCCTTGCTGATAAGCTATTTGCAATAGGTATATTGCACATCCCATTGTATAAAAATATAAACATTGGAAATAACATCGAAAATATTATTAATTTCAATTTGGGAAGCGGGAATGGGTACCGCATCCCCGGGAACATTTATTGGATAACCAACGCCTCTGCCATGGGTCACCCCAAGTGGTTCGCTACGTTTGGTGATTTAGCAGGGCTGCCCGGGTTCATGGGGTGAGGTTTGTCTTGGAGGCGGATGACCAGGACACACTGAACCCCAGATTCCTACCCACCCCTTAAATCCTTTTCCTTCCCAGAACTCTTATATCCATAATTTCCTTTCAAAAAAACCCTCCACACAGCATCCCCAAAGACGACATAGACTCTGAGGGAAAATATTTTCCTCAGGGCCTCCTGTGTGGAGCTCACGTAAAAAAATATTTCGTATTTTTAAAACGCACTTTGTTGCTCGCCATAATTTACATAAAAAAATACAAAAAATTGTTATATTAATTTTATTCACACTCTACCGGTTTCGAAAGAATCTTTCGTTCAACAGGAGAATAATAAAACTGACTTAATATTGTCAGTTCTATTTACCGGTGAAGTGTGATAAAAATTAAAGTGGTCTATTGTTTTTATTGCATATTATTCACGGATTTATTTTAGTGAACTTTGACAGCAAATCTTTAAATAAATGTGCTTATAATAATACAAATTGTTAACCAGGCCAATTATGAACTTTCCACCGCTATTAGTGTGATGACAGAGATGTGACAAAATAAGGAATGTGACACTGAGTGAGAGGGTGGGTGGGGGGAACATAGTATTACGATAAAGTAACGAAGGACGGAAGGAAATGGGAAGGTAGATTTAGTTCACGTCTGGTTTTGTAGTGAATGTGCGTTTTATGTACCGTAATGTCCATTCAAAATGCCAATGTTGTAATAATTGTGGATCTGTAGATCAAGGAGGGTCTTACAAAGAGGGAGATGAAAAGAAACCAACTGTCTGTTGTTGCGATTTGGAATTTGAAGGATCGTCGTTGCTATGGTGCAAAGATCTCTAAAATTCTGGGTATACGGATATTGCTAAAGATATAAGCACAAACAGGTGAATAATTTTTCATAGTGAATACATCTAACAAAATAACTATATCATGGAATACGTGCGTAATCATAAGGTAATCCTCAAAATATTGTTTATCTTAGATCCTGCTAATAACAGTATTGTTTTCTATAGATATTGGTTGCGGCAATTCCAACTCGAATCCGTTCGCAAAGCGGATGTGCTAAATTAAATAAACATTCACTAAATAACTGCCCAATGAAGGAAGGGTTAAAAAAGGGATGCCAAAACTCAACAAACTGCACGTTCTATAGTCAATCTCAGGCCACTGGCTTAGTCTCTTATAACAGTTAAACAGTTCACACAAACAGTACAGCGCTTCACGAGGGGTTCCGTTTACGGGTTCACAATTAACAAACAAAAAAACACAGCTGCTGTTTGCAGCCGGGTCGAAAACGAAAAATGAACAGTTCACAAATTGAACCGAAGCGGGTATTTCAATATCACAAGTAAAATGTGCGGCAATCGTACTGCGAAGCTGGGTACATCCTTCATGTGATCGACAGCGCGGGCAGCGGGAACAATCAGGAATGAATCTCAGCGTACATCACACGCGGCCAGAGAGTCCCGTGTAACAATTCTTAGGCGCAAGTAAAGCAAGCAAAGCTGTTTTGTTTTGGCATATGATGTAGGTAAGAATTGGAATAAGTCCTTCATTATATAAATGTGGAAATATCCACCTATTTTGAAAGTAACTCAAAATTATACCAATTAATTCAAATAAAACTTACACAGAGTGTAACTTTTGTATATAATTATTAACAAAAATTATACTTTATGGTAGGTAGGTATAGGTAAATAAAAAAAAATTACTAAAATTTCCTTCGTTTTAATCAAAATGATAAGAAGTAGAGATTGCCGTCTGTGTTTTAACACCTTCATATATGTATAGTATACTAAATCAATATAAATCCGAAACATATATTAACCCTCGGCATGCCAAGATGCAAAACAAAACGTTGGGTACTATGAGGGGTGATGATACAACCCCGGGGATTTTATCATTTCAATGCCACTTTTCCAATTTATTTATAAATTTAATGGAAAATTACTCTTGTGGCTTGCACGTTTAATGTATTTCCGTTAAATAATTATCGTAATATAGTTAATTTCATAATATTAAACTTATTGATATATTTTCAAACCAAATCATTCATCATCGAACGCTCCGGCTCCGGCCGCGACGGCTTTGGCTTGCTTCCTAGTCGGTACTTTGGTACCTGCCGGCCGGCGTACCGCCGCGGTCGGCGGCTGACAGAGCGAATAACTGGGTGGTTCCAAAATAAATAATATTAAAAACAAAACAATGATTTTTAAAATTTCATTTTTTGGGGTACGATAATTGATTTACACACATAGATAATAAACAGTTATCAATTTTTTTTAAACATTAAACTACGCAAGATATACCGTCGCTTTAGTTCGTTTTACTCCAACAGACCATTTTTAGCGAAATTGAGTTAAGTATGCAGTAGTTCTCAGAAAGTCTTTATGTTTACAATGCAAGTGAAAAAAAAAATTTAAAAAAATTATGTAAGGGGTTTTCAAAACGCAGTTTGTCTTACATCCTCTAAAATGAAACAACATTTCGAGCGTATTCCTCCAACATCCACACGTTGGCCAAAAAGACCCCCCGTTTTCAAACCGGCCGTTTAATTAAATTTCATACAAATTTCTCCAACATCCAAGCTGTATCTTAGCCTACGTGTGAAATTTGAACTCTCGGTTCCGGGCGTATCTCTCTTACAGACCAAAGAGCCAATAGCGTCGCAGCTGAGAACCACGTGACCGCTCTCATTTCAAATATTTGTTCATTAGCCCCACGGCAGTAAACATCTTTACTTGTGATTTTGCTATTTACAAAGTTATTTTAGTGGTTTTCTGGGAGATTTCTCCACACAAAGTGCCTTATGATGTACACTGTAGAAAAGGATAAAAATTTCCAAGAAAAATATAGCAGGTAATTAATTTTTCATTATTTTCTCAGCAAATTGTTTCAACTGGCCGTTCGTTACAGGGTGGTTATAATAACATTATACAATATATTATATTATTATTATATAATATATTATGTATACACTGTAATGAAATTAGGTTTTTTCAATTTTTCCTGTAATATTTCACTATATATAATGTATTATGTATACAATTATCTATACATAATATATGTAGGTATACATAATTGTACACATAATATATAATCGAAATACCCAATGTTATTATAACCACTCTGTAACGAATATATTATGCTTACGTAATATAAGAATATATAATACGAATAATATATAATACGAATATATTATACATACGTAGTATAAGACATGCTAATTTCTAAAATGTGATAGTGAAATATTATAGGAAAAATTGAAAAAACCTAATTCCGTTACAGTTCGCGAAGCTGAAATTAATTACTTGAAATCAGCAAGATTTAATTAATTTTATTAAATTAAAATTTCATTTTATCCTGACGAAGAAACCATTGGTTGAAACATGTTGATAATATTTATAAATACGTGGTGCATACAAAGTGATATGTTTTCATTTAATTGAAATGTCTCAAAAAAGTGAATTTGCCCTCAAAAGAAGTATTATAAGTAAATTAATTTTTCATGCGTCATTCACATAAATTAACGTTAAAGGTAATTTCTAACCAATGTTTTATTTATTTCTGTTACAGGGTTGAAAAAGTTAAAAAAATTTTAAACTTTGATATTGCAGCAGGCGATGATGAGAAAGCTATTGTTTATTTAAATGATTCAATCGTTTTCCCCATTGACAAGGACATTGTGAGAGTGGCACCAGAGAAAAAAATGTTGACAAGAAAAAGGAAATCAAATTCACAAAAATGGAATAAAAACAAAATAAAACGGCTTAGGGAGAGTGGACATGAATACGTCGATAAAAAAGGTAATCTTCACGTGGCGAAGGTGGTCAAAGATCCCTGCATTTTAACATGCCACTTAAAGTGTTCCGAACTCTTTAGTCAGGCCGACCGGGAAAATATTAAAGATAAGTTTTATAGTTTATCTGATAGCAAAAAAAATCAATTTTATGAAAAATATACCCAAAGACATGAAGCTGATCGAAAAAGAACTCTAAATGTAATTAGCAGAAGACAATTCACATTCTCTTATTTTTTTGAATGTAACGGAATATTTCGCAAAGTTTGCAAAAATTTTTTTTGCCGTACCTTAGATATATCATACAAACGTATATACTACTTTCATGAAAAATGTAAAACATCCATTGGTCTAGCTCGATCTCCAGCTAAAGGAAAGAGAGGCCACAAAAGCACTAGTATAGATAAAATAAAAGAGATTAAAGAACATATTAATTCCTTTGCTAGAATAGAATCCCACTATTGCAGAAGCACGTCAAAACGTGAATATTTAGACAGTTTTTTAAGCATTCGAAAAATGTTTGATATGTACAAATTGGTTTATTCCCAACCCGTTAAGGAACATATCTACAGGAAAGTGTTCAACGAGCAATTTAATTTATCTTTTCACCAACCAAAAAAGGATGTATGTGATATGTGCTCAGAGTTTAAAATGATTTCAAACCCTTCAGCTGTAAAACAAATACAGCATGATGAGCATTTAAAAAGAAAAGAAATTGGCAACGACGAAAGAAACAAGGATAGGAAAAATAGGGAAGACTGTACAGCAATTATCATTTTCGATCTTGAAAACGTTTTTAGTCTTCCTAAGGCAAACGTTTCTTGTTTTTTTTATAAATCAAAATTAAATGTATATAATTTAACCGGGCATTGTAACCAAAATAAAACTGTGTATAATTGTATTTGGAACGAATGCATAAGTGGAAGGTCTGGCAATGACTTAGCAAGTGCTTTAATTAAGATACTAGAGAATGTTGTTAAAGATTTACCTCACATCAAAAAACTCATTCTATGGTCTGATAGCTGCGTTCCTCAAAATCGTAACTCATTTATGAGTACTGCCATTATAAATTTTTTGTGTTCACCCATTCAACCGCATAATGTAGAAATAATAGAACAAAAATATTCTGAACCTGGTCATGGAAATTTGCAAGAGGTGGATGCTGTGCATAGCCTAATTGAAAGGCATATTCACAACATGGAGATATATAGTCCTTTAACTCTCATGCGTGCTCTAATTAATTTAAAATCTAAATCTCTAAAAATGAAGTTCATGCAAATGCAACACAATGATTTTTTGCTGTACAATTCGCAGGCAGTGAAATTTTCGTTTCATAAAATCCCTTACACGAAGGTAAAAATGTTGAAATATGCAAAGAGTAATGGTCATTGTTTAGAATTTAAACTTGGATTTATTGAAGATTTTGTAACTGTAAATATCAGACCTTCGTTAAAGTTTAACATCATTTCTGATATACAAGTGAAACCATCTGAAACAACAGTTTCTTCAAAAAAAATTGAAGATATTAAAAGCATGTATAAGTATATGCCTTTAGATGACAAAAAATTTTTTGTTGCCTTATTCAACTCTGAAACAAATAAAAACGTTTCAAAAACAACTGTCGTTAAAACATCTTCCAAGGCTAAAAAACCCTTTACTGATACAATGGAAGGTGCGGGCGTAATTACTGTTAACAAAAACACAGCAATTAGAATTACTGAAAGTACAAAACAGAAAAAACAACTAAAACCGTATCCTAAAGCACCTCAAATTCGTCAAAAATCTTTAATAAGGAAAAAATAAATAAATGCTTATTAATTAAGTAGTTTATATATCTGGTACATAAGAGTACAAATATTATTTGTCCTGATTTAAATATTTTATATTTTGTAATGTTTAAAAAAGACAACAAATAGCCTAGGGATAATGAAAGCCTGTCTGTTTTGTTGTATATTTTATTGCCTAATGTTTTTTTTTATTGTTTTTGTCTTCCTGCGAGTATATCTAATAACTAAAATCTTTGTGTGAGAATTAACTACATTTTACTTGTAATATAACAAGATCATACAATATACCTACCTGTTAGCATAAGAACAATTCTGTTTTTTTTGTATTTCGTACATTAAATCATTTCGTATATTTATTTATATGTTGATCTACCAAATCTAAGTGTAAGAATTCTACTTGTAATTATTAAAATCTATTACTAGAATAAGGACATTGAATGACTTTTTGTTTTGGTACATTTAGTGTGTAGTAGCTGTATGTTATTTATCTACCTATCCGTAATTATTAAAATTTTGTGTAAAAATACCTGCGTATGATATTTAAAACAATTAAAAGAATAAGGACGTTGAATGAGCTTTTGTTTTAAGCACAATTAATACCTAGTATTGGTATGTTTAACTACCTATAGGTAATTATTTAAATCTTTGTGTAAAATACCTATTTATGATATTTAAAACAATTATAAGAAAAAAAAAATTGAATGGGCTTTTGTTTTAAGCACATTTAATGCGTAGTATCGGTATTTTTATCTACCTATAGGTCCTATAGTTACGTGATTATTTAAATGTTTGTGCAAAATACCCATTTGTGATAGTTAAAAAACACAATTATTAGAATAATTTATTTACTATAAATTATTCTAATAAGGACTGATGTATTATAGTACCTAATATAATATATGTGACTATCTACCAAATCTTAGTGAAATCATTATTCTACTTTAGATACTTAAAACAAGCCAACAATTAGAAAAAGGTAATGAAGGAGTTCTAATTTTCGGTATATTTAGTTCCTAAAATATCTGTTTGTTTATCAACCTAATTTGTATGAAATTATTCTACTTATGATATTTAGAACAAGCCAATTATTAAAATAAGGAAATCAAATAGTTTTAATTTTCGGTTCATTTAGTTCCTAAAATATGTTTGTATGTTTATCAGCCAAATCTTTATGTAAAAATTCTACGTATGATATTTAAAACAAGGCAATTTTTAGAATAAGTACAATGAAGGAGTTTTTGTTTTGGGCACATTAATAGCTTCTTGTTTATCTACCTGTACCTAATTATTTAGATCTTCGTGTAAGAATGCCTACTTGTAATACAAAACACAATTATTAAAATAAAGGAGTATTAAAATAAAGGTGCATTTAGTACCTAATATTTATGTGTTTATCTAACAAACATTTGTGTCAGAATTCTACCTGAGATATTTAAAACATGTTTATTAGGTATTAGAATAAGGAAATGAAGAAGTTTTTGTTTTTGGTACATTCAGTATCTTATTTTAATCAACCAAATCTTCGTGTAACAATGAAAACATTTTTGGTATATTTAGTGCCTAAGATCAGTTGTATTTGTATACCTATAAATATCTTATTACTGAAATTAGAAATTGAAAGAATTGTACACTGAATGACAATGAAAGCATATCTATTATTTTATACATTGAGTTGCTAATATTTCTTATTTTTTTGTTTATTTCTTACCTATTCGAGTTTTATTTGGTTCAGAGCAATGAATTCAGAATGTCAATAAAAACTTTATTACTATTCGCACATTTTTAATGATTAGGAACCCCTTTCATTTGACTTTTTTACCTAGATCCATTCCCAGTCCCTTTATTCCAGCCGCTTTTGTAACCCTTCTAATAATTTGGCCCAACTAGGTGGTACTTCAAATATCGGAACACATTTGTTATGAAGCTAAATGTGGTTAGTGGTTAGGAATATTTTATGACCTCTTTTTTTACAAGTCTATATTGTGTAATAGACGTAAATCGCGTCCCATGTGTTCGAACATAGGATCATTTTTAAAAAGAAGTCGTCGTACATTGTTTTAAATATTTCTAAAGAACTTGTATTTATCTATTGTGTTTCAAAATCCTTTGAGTTATCTTTTTATTTTAAAATGTTGGATACTACACTTCTGTTATCACGTCATGACGGCCTCCTGTGGTCGAGGGGTAAGGCTCTCAACTAGCGATCCGGATGTCGTTAGTTTCAAACCCAGCGTGCACAAGTAATTTTTATTTTGGTAGATTTGTATAATTTGGGGGGGGGGGGGCGGGTATGGGTACTACCATCCCGGGAACCATTTATTGGTTAACCAACATCTCTGCCATAGGTCACTCCAAGTGGTTCGCTACGTTTGGTGACTTAGCAAGGGTGCCCGAGTTCATGGGATGAAGTTCGTACAGGTCTTGGCGTCTGATACGACTGCCCACCTGCTGCGTGGTGAGAGAGAGACTGGTTAAGGGAGGCCTTTTGACCTTTCCAGCCGGAATCTCCCGACTCTCGCCTTGCACCGCGATTGGAGGGATGGATTCGTATATCCGTCACTCCCGGACACACTGACCTCCAGATTCCAGATTCTTATCCACCCCTCATACCCTTTTTCTTCCCAAACGTTCCAGTCCTTACCTTCCTTAAAAAGACCCTCCAAAGAGTAATTATTATCCTCTGGGCCGCCTGTGTGGAGCTAATCTAAAAAAATATATATATTTCACAACTGAATCATTAAAAAAAGTATAATATGTAGGTATATGTGTTTTTTTTCTTTTTGTTTAAATAGTGAAATAACACAAATCAATACAAAAATATATATCATAAATATATATATATATATATATATATATGGTGTATTTGCGGCACGTTCCAGAGTGGAAGATACTCTCAGTATCACCCTGATGTAAGACCGCCATTTCGAATTGAAGCATTGCTTAGAATGGCTTTAGACGTGGTTGGTGACTAGATTTGAATAGCCAGGTAATTACTAACCTTCATAACTGCTTCCTCTTCCCACTAAATCCAGCCTCACAAAATGGGGTATGCCATAGCCTGCCTGGGTCCAGGCGGTTGGGAGCAGTTGTATTAACATAAAAATAAAATCACGTAAATCAATCCAACCTTTCGGGTCGGATCATACTAAAGCTCGGATTTATACGCCGATATATGATAAAAATTATATGTGGATAATTTGAATAGCATTGTTTTAGTGCAAAAACGCTTTACAATATACATATTTTTTACATTAGCTCCACACAGGAGGCCCTGAGGAAAATAATTTCCCTCAGGGCCTACGTCATCTTAGGGTATGCTGTGTGGAGGGTATTTTTGAAGAAAGGAAGAATAGGAAGTCCTGGGATGGAAAAAGGAATAAGGGGTGGGTAGGAATCTGGGGGTTTGTGTGTATAGGAGTGACAGGCTTAAGAAACCATCCTTCAAACTGCGGTGCAAGGCAATGGGGTCGTGAGAGTCCGGCTGGAAAGGTTCAAAGGACTCCTTCACGCAGTCTCTCTTGATCCGGCCCGCACGCAGCAGGTGAGCAGACTCATCTGCCGCCAAGACCTGGACAAAGCTCACCCCATGAACCCGGGAACCTCTGCTAAGTCACCAAACGTAGCGAATCACTTAGAGATACCTTTTTTTCTTACCATAGCTCCACACAAGAGGCCCTGAGGAAAATAATTCTCCTCAGGGCCTATGTTATTTTTGGGAAGGAGGTAGAAGAAAGTTGTGGGAAGAAAAATCTGGGGGTCAGTGTGTCAAGGAATGACGGACGTAAGAATCCATCCCTCCCCACTGCGGGTAATGCAATGTTCCGAGAGTCCTGCTGGAGAGGTCTACAGAGCTTCCTCAACCAGTCTTTCCCGATCCGGCCTGCCATGCAGTTAGTGGGCAGACGCATCCACCGCCAAGATCCGGACAAAACTCACTAAGTCACCAAACGTAGCGAACCACTTGGGGTGACCTATGGCAGAGGTGTTGGTTATCCAATAAATGGTTCCCGGTGCGGTGGCACCCATACCCGCCACTCAAATAATAACGATGAATAAACGTAGGACCTTTCTTATAACTAACGGTTGATGACTTGATTCATGAACGATTGCATTTACTGTGCTGCTCGTCAATCAACAATCAAACATGCAATAAATTAATCGATGAGCATATTGCCACCTGAAACATTATTTAATAAGTATGATTGTCTGAAAACATACGTTTTCATTGATGATTTAACGATGTTATTATTTAACAAAAACTTACTCTTGAAATTTGGTTCCCAAACAAATAACATATTAGGTATTTCTAAAAAATTGTCGAATGCTCTAAGAAACTATTTAAAAATCACATCCGAATATTTAGGTCTCACCGCGAAAACATAGGACACATACATCCATAAGTATTAAAGTTCAATTAATTGAAATGCTTTCCGATCTCCCTGTAATACCAAGCACGTTAGATAAAGTAACTTCACGCAAGAGTACGCGCTCTTGTCTAACATCCAGTGTCCTTTGTCCAATATCCAACTTTCGCAAACAAGAATTCGTCACTTTGGCCAACATCCAAATTAAAAACGTGTTTTCTGCGTAATTTTATACATTTAGAACATATTGTACTTAAAAAAAACAATTTGTAATACTTTAACACATTTTAGTAGACTTACAATTTAGCTAATTTAATTTTATATGCCTTTTTCGTAAAAAAAACTTTAAAGCGCTGTTTCTCACGATTTACGTTTTGGTCTGTTGGAGTAATACGAACTAAAGCGACGATACATACAAATTGGTCGATATTACAACAATTACATGAAAAATTTAACAATTTTATCATTTATTTAAATTCAGCATAAAATAATAAAATTATATATTTATTATTTATTTAAATCATCTTCAAAAACAGTTATTTAGCAAGGTCCAAGAGGGGCAAAGTAACATATAAAAGCAATGCAAAGAATCAAATAAGAACTATAAATAACAATAACTATATAGTGGTGGTTTAAAAAAAAGAGCTAGAACACTTAACTATAAGATCATTTATTATAATTGAATGTATGTTTTATAAAAATTACCTACACTAAAAACTAGTTGAAGAACGTTTTTAAACTGTTTTATAAATCGAACGATTGAGTCTGTAAAAATCTTAAAATAATTTTTATGAACCCCATTTTGAGATAAATAAAAATAAATTACCCCCAAAGTGCCCTTTACATGAAACGGAAAAAATGTGAGTTCCATGTTCCGCAATAATCATTATAAGTTTCTTAGAAGGCAGTACCAGAGCAATGATATGCAAATAATGCTCCTAAGAATCCATGAATATCTGGAAAATAATAATACCTGTTATGGGTACAATAGAATAAACCATTAATGGGTTATTTCCCAAATGTCATTATATTCATGCTATTTGCATTGCCGTGATGTTATTTTAACGGTTCAATTTAAAAATACCCTTCTGCCACTAATTATTACTATTTACTCGGAATACCCTTCCAACTACGGTGGGAAATTCTAATAATAAACATCTTCTGTCGCCAACCTTTCACATATTGTTGATAAATTATATCTATAAAATTCAAACAAAGTAACCCAACTCGTATTGATTTTTTTAAACTGTCAAGGTACATACATAGATTATTATATTTTAACTTATTTTTTAGTATAAAATTGTATGGGCGAAATGGATATGAAAAGTACATAGTAATAAAAACAGGGAAGAATTGTCAACAATATCTGGATTCATGAAAAAAATGACATTATTGTCGTAGATATATACTAAAAAAAAAGCAATGCTGTAACGCTCCTGACGAAATACTGAAATTTTAATAATTTTTCATCAATTATACCCCTTCTTGTCATTATTAACGCAATTATTGAAAGGCAATATTACAAGAATGGAACGATTTACCACAAAAACCGCACTTCAAACTTTTTACTATTCAAATTATTTTTTTACCGTCCGCTGTAGTGTTTTGACACGCACTGTAGCTAAACCCCAATAAACACAGCTGGTTGGGTCAGCCAGACGGGCGACGCACTAGGTAAAGGACACTATGTCCTTACACCCTTATGCAGCTTTCGATGTAGTGCGTGGGAACGAGATGCCGTAAATTGCCAAGGTGCGAATAGAACAGGGAACCATATCCATTTAGCGAACTAATGTGGGAGAGAGATGGAGCATTTCTCATAGTTTATTTTGTTGTAGATGTGGTTCCAGCGAGCAAGAAATATCATACGAGGCAAGGAATGATACCTACACAGTAACAAAATATTTTTTTACGCTTTAATCTAGGACAATTTTATATTTTTTTTTAATGGAAGAATATGTGTTTATCGGGTTTGCAAGAATACAAAAAATATCGAAATCGTTAAGTATCTATTAAAAATTCTACATGGAGAATAGTAAATTTAGAAATTATGGGAACCCCTTTCAGCAACGGGAGGGTTAAACGGGTGAAATTCATTTCCTAGAAGGAAATAGACGTTAAATATGCAATATAAATAGAGATGAAACAAGAAAAATGAGCAATCAACATGGTCTTACCACACACACTCTCAGATATCATTTCAATAACATTCGGTCTACTTTCAACCTTCCTCTGCCAATTCCATGCCTCATTGCCTTACATCTGGGTTGGTATCCATTTCCAAAACAACCAGATGTTTTGACTGCGTCCATCGGAAACACCTCTGTGATATACGCAATGCAACTTACGAGTTGACTGAGCACTCTCAGCATATTCCTTCTACACATCCGGGAGGTGGATTTCTATTTCCGTATGCGCCATTTCACCTGAGCCTTCTTCCTGCGACAATGGTTCAGTCTTGATGGAAACACTCTCTGGGTTGGGAAGATCCATGGCACTGCTGTGGTAGCTTCCTGTTATGTGATGGTAATTGGTTTTAGTTGGAAACAAACAAGGCCTATAAACATCATGTTTACTTGAAAATTAAACCCAAGTCTACTCAATACCAGGCGCGCCTGTTGCATACCACGTTTGATGGTGCACCGAGGAATAAATCAAAACGCAATAGGTATGTAAATTAATTGTGGGTAGGAATCTGTTATATTTATAGAGAATAAATAAATAAACTATTTCGGTCCTTTTGCCGAATAAAAACTTCATTTTTCCAATGTTTTGAATAAGCATCTTCCTTCCCAATACCCGGTGAATCGCATTTTAAACGAACGCACATAATATACTCGTATTATTTTTAACAAAAAGAACTAATTTTAATGGCAAATAGGTTCCAGAAAATCTCAGGCATAACAAAACCCGATGATTCATGGTTGGATTTGGATAACTCAAGATAACTATTAGTATCCTGATCCAACTAGTAAGAGTAAATATTTCACTGGAGCGCTTTCTTCGGAATACTTCTATGACAGCCCTGATACCATTTCATAAATCCGTGGAAGCCCTGCAACGCGCAGTGACTAACGAACATGCTAGAAGTTACGAAGGTATCAAGTTTCGCTGATAAGCAAATTCCAGACGCTCAGCGATTAGTGCTGGCCTTCGAATCTTTACAGGAACAGTCTCGAAGATTCTCTACAGCGCAAGCACCAATATAAACAATGCACCTGGCACCTACCAGTCAGTCAGTACTGAACTCACAGTGATACGAATCGCAAGCCTTATGATGGCCTTGATTTACCACGGATCGCGACACGCGTCGCCGGCTTCTCAATGGATCTCGCTTACTTCCAGAAGCCTCCGCCCGCACGACAATGAACTCATCATGGAATATTATTGAAGATCCGAGATCTTCGCTTCTAGAAGAAAACCGAAGGACCAGCCAGTTATATCGAGACGCGACTTCTATTTTCCTTAAAAAGAGCAGCACTCAGTGTTAATCCTACTTTGGTAATCTGTGTAACCTATACAAATAAATAAACGGAGATCAAGACGAACATCTTTAATTCATCTCTACTACATTTCCTAAACTTAAAATGTTTTTTTTTTTAATATTTCTATTTTTGAGAGTGATATTTCATGGTGGAATTCCATTATAAAATATTATAATAAAACAAATATAAAACTTTGTTCCACTTAATTTTATTCGACCGTAACCGGTTTCAGCTCGTCAAAGCCATCTTCAGACTGATACAAATGTTTCCTAGTCTACGGTTTATATACACAACATACTGGGGAGGGGTGGTCTACAAGGATTTTAGACTATCGAATTTCATTTTCATCATTCAGTCATTTTAGACTATCGAATTTCTGAATATTTTGGTTATTCCAGTAAGCTAATTACATTGTGTTTGCAGCTCACTTCAATGATGATTAGGGAAAAACCTTACAAGTAATATGAGTTACTAATGACCTAATTTTATTGTCAAATCGTTATTATATTTATGAAGTCTGGTATTTTTTATTGCTTTTTGAAGGGATACATGTTTACATTGGAGTTGGAATGGTCTAAACTAATTACATATTTTAATATCGAAATTATTATGAAAATTATACTGGATACAAAAGCGGGGACTTAGCAAATGAATCTAGTTGCTTTATCTTTACAAAGTTATTTTATGAAGGGGTACATGTTTACATTGGAGTAGGAATGGTCTAAACTAAATACATATTTTAATTTCGAAATTATTATGAAAATTGCAATGGATACTGTAAAAATATACAATGTAATACATTATTTGAACAATAATAATGTTGGTTTAAGGGTTGGCAACATTTTGTATGTGGCAACCCATTTTGGTTCTTTTGTTTTTTCTCTGTGCTCCAAGCGTTCTTCTCTTGTTTTCATGTAATACGTACATCTTAATAAAACCAGTTATTAAAAGTGTTATATTTCTTTTTATTAACTCAGTAGATTACAACAGATACAAAAGCGGAGACTTTGCAAATGATTCTAATTGCTTATTCATTACAAAGTTAGATTCTATTTTTTTAGGCGGGTAATTTCTAAAGATTCTAGTGTATCCAGTTTATGACCTTTATTGCAAATATGGAGAACTTTAACATCTCTGTCTTTATCAAACGAGTGTTTATTTTCTAATAAGTGTGATGCTACATTCGACAATTCTCCTTTGTCATTCACCCAGTTTGTAAAATGTTCTTTAATTCGGGTTTTGACTGACCTCCCAGTTTGACCTACGTAATACGATGGGCAGTTGGCGCAATTCACTTGGTAAACGCTTGAGTTTTCAAGTTTTTCTCTTTTATCTTTATTATTAATTAAAATTCTCCCTAGAGCATTCACATTATATAAAGCTGTTTTACATTTATCATTATTAGTTAATCTGGATATTTTAGTTGATATTTCGCCAATATAAGGGATTTTAACCCATTGTTTAGTACAATCTTTTTCATTTTTATTATCGAGGCCTTATGAAATTATTGTAAATGTAAGTTTTTTATTCTTTTTCTTTAATATACTGTCAATAGTTTCGCTCTTGTATCCATTATTCTGTGCTATGGTTTTTATAATATTTAATTCATTATTATAATTTATATAATTCAAAGGCACATGTAAAAGTCTGTGAATGAGTGAATAGAATACTGATAATTTATGTGAAATGTGATGTCTAGATGTATTGTGTATGATGTTGTCACTATATGTAGGTTTTCTATATATCGAAAATTCTAATTTTTTGTTGATGATTTCTATACCTATGTCGAGAAAGTTAATCTTATTTCCCCCCATTTCCATTGTAAATTGAATCGATTTATTATTTTTTTTAATTTATTTTAGAAAAATATCTAATTGCCTGTGTGTTCCTGTCCAGATAATCAGAATGTCATCTTCGTATCTCCGATAGAAGGCAATTTTTTTAAACGATTTTAATTTTTCGATGGATTCTTCGATATAATCCACAAATAATTCAGCTAGCACCGGTGAGATCGGGCTCCCCATGGCCAAGCCACTAGATTGAATATAATAGTTATTATTGAATCTAGAGTAATTTTGTTCTATACGTGTATTTAGTAGTCTTGTTATTTCTTTACGTTTCTGTACATTTCTGTGAATGTTGTATCACACAGGACATGAAGAAGAAATGGTACAACATTCGAGATAACGTAAATAACTATTTATTTTATGTACACACTTCACTCACATCACAACTTCACCCTGTAGAATTTGATTGTCTTTATAATGACACTACCCTTATGGTTAACAATAAAATCCATACAACTTACCAAAAACAACTTAAAAAACTCACACACTGGACACAAAAACAATTAAAATCAACGCCAACAGAAAAAACTGTAAATTCACCCATACCATCCTTTTACGATAAGTTAATAAACAACACAAATTTAGAATTTACTGAAATAAAAATGCTTGATACAGGATTAAAATACTCTCCAAACTTAGCAATTCACTTAAAAGATCTCGAGAACCTCGCGATAGATACAGATATTGCAACGTCAGATTACGGTAATAAATACCTATGCACTAAAATAATAAAAAACGCAACGTCTGAGGGGAAATTTTCTAGCGAAGCACGTACCGTAAAATCAATAAAAAATAAAAACAAACAAAACAATCTGATTATCTCTAAAGCAGATAAAGGAAACAGTACAGTTATCTTAAAAAAATCCGATTATTTAAAAAAAGTCCAAGATTTTCTGGACACCAGTAACGTAACCTTATTAAAAAAAGGACCCTACCCCTAAATTTGCAGCAGACGTAAACGCAATCTTAAATTCGTGCCAAACATTGATTAAAAATAAATATCACAAAAATAGCCTTTCTGTTATGAACCCCCAATGTCCACGTCTATATGGACAACCAAAAGCACATAAAAATAATATGCCAGTAAGACCAGTAGTGTCATATAATTCAGCTCCTGCCTATAAATTAGCAAAATTTGGAAATAAAATCATTAAAAATACTCTTAATTTTAAACCTAAATATGGAATAATAAATTCCCTGCAACTTATAGACCTTATTAAAGACATCTAATAATGCTACATTAGTTTCATTTTATGTTGTTAGTTTGTTCTCAAATATACCAACAAAAGAATTAAAAATAATTATTAATAATTACATGGAAAAAATAAACATTAATTTGATCAAACGTAAAGAAATAACAAGACTACTAAATACATGTATAGAACAAAATTACTCTAGATTCAATAATAACTATTATATTCAATCTAGTGGCTTGGCCATGGGGAGCCCGATCTCACCGGTGCTAGCTGAATTATTTATGGATTATATCGAAGAATCCATCGAAAAATTAAAATCGTTTAAAAAAATTGCCTTCTATCGGAGATACGTAGATGACATTCTGATTATCTGGACAGGAACACACAGGCAATTAGATAGTTTTCTAAAATAAATTAATAAAATTAATAAATCGATCCAATTTACAATGGAAATGGGGGGAAATAAGATTAACTTTCTCGACATAGGTATAGAAATCATCAACAAAAAATTAGAATTTTCGATTTATAGAAAACCTACATATGTATAGTGATAACATCATACACAATACATCTAGACATCACATTTCACATAAATTATCAGTATTCTATTCACTCATTCACAGACTTTTACATGTGCCTTTGAATTATATAAATTATAATAATGAATTAAATATTATAAAAACCATAGCACAGAATAATGGATACAAGAGCGAAACTATTGACAGTATATTAAAGAAAAAGAATAAAAAACTTACATTAACAATAATTTCACAAGGCCTCGATAATAAAAATGAAAAAGATTGTACTAAACAATGGGTTAAAATCCCTTATATTGGCGAAATATCAACTAAAATATCCAGATTAACTAATAATGATAAATGTAAAACAGCTTTTTATAATGTGAATTCTCTAGGGAGAATTTTAATTAATAATAAAGATAAAAGAGAAAAACTTGAAAACTCAGGCGTTTACCAAGTGAATTGCGCCAACTGCCCATCGTATTACGTAGGTCAAACTGGGAGGTCAGTCAAAACCCGAATTAAAGAACATTTTACAAACTGGGTGAATGACAAAGGAGAATTGTCGAATGTAGCATCACACTTATTAGAAAATAAACACTCGTTTGATAAAGACAGAGATGTTAAAGTTCTCCATATTTGCAATACAGGTCATAAACTGGATACACTAGAATCTTTAGAAATTACCCGCTTAACTAAAAAATAGAATCTAACTTTGTAATGAATAAGCAATTAGAATCATTTGCAAAGTCTCCGCTTTTGTATCCATTGTAATTTTTATAATAATTTCGAAAATATAATATGTATTTAGTTTAGACCATTCCTACTCCAATGTAAACATGTACCCCTTCATAAAATAACTTTGTAAAGATAAAGCAACTAGATTCATTTGCTAAGTCCCCGCTTTTGTATCCAGTATAATTTTCATAATAATTTCGATATTAAAATATGTAATTAGTTTAGACCATTCCAACTCCAATGTAAACATGTATCCCTTCAAAAAGCAATAAAAATTACCAGACTTCATAAATATAATAACGATTTGACAATACAATTAGGTCATTAGTAACTCATATTACTTGTAAGGTTTTTCCCTAATCATCATTGAAGTGAGCTGCAAACACAATGTAATTACTTCTTCAAACTTTGCAAATAAACTTTGTGGTATCATTTTTCATATAATAAATAAAAAATCACTTTGTTTAAACCACTATTTTTAAAACAATATCAACATGTTTCGACAACAATGTTGTCTTCATCAGGATATGTTACTACTATAATGATATAACTATGATATTGTTTTACAAATAGTGGTTTAAACAAAGTGATTTTTTATTTATTATACAATGTAATTAGCTTACTGGAATAACCAAAATATTCAGAAATTCGATAGTCTAAAATGACTTAGCAACAAATATAATTATTGTAATTGATTAAAATCCTTGTAGACCACCCCTCCCCAATATGTTGTGTATATAAACCGTAGACTAGGAAACATTTGTACCAGTCTGAAGATGGCTTTGACGAGCTGAAACCGGTTACGGTCGAATAAAATTAAGTGGAACAAAGTTTTATATTTGTTTTATTATAATTTTTTTTTTTGTTCTTTTACGGTAATTGACAACACAGATTGTTAATAAGCCTAATTTTGACGAAGCTGGTTACTCAAAGATTAGATACTTAGTATCTATTAAGAGATGGGTTCATGACCTCACTTGTAAGATCACGAGCATAAATGAGGCAATCGAATACTCTTACAATATAATAAGGTACTCAAGTCCAATTTTTTTTTAGTGAATTGAAAATTACGGTGAGCAGCGACGTCACCACTAAACATTTTAATAATGCCAACTTGACGGTGTGTTTCAATGACACGATGGAAAATGGACTTTAAAATAATTTTTAAAAAACTCCGTTTAATATTATTTAATAAAACTTATATATTTAGAATCAGCGTTAATTGGTCTATAGTCTATATAGCTATAGTCTATATGAGCATATTTTTTTAAAGCCATAACATTTTTCACTGGAGTTCTTTGTTGACAAAGCAATCGATAGCTTTGTACCCCTATAAAAATATTTCAAATCTAAATTCCTTAAAAGATTCGATATCGAACTAATCAATCTAACTTTAAAAAATTGCCCATAAACATTATAAAATAAATATAACGTTAGATGTTTATATGAAATCGCCTTCTCCAATTTATATACTGATAGTTCCAGGAAATCGAAATAATATTTTAAGAAAAACACCAACATTGTTGAAAATTTTGTTTTAAAAAATATTCATAAATTTCTAACTCACTTCGAAAAAATTTAGGTACAATGTTCTCGGAAATAAAGTGAGTCATAACAATAGCCATATTGTAAATTTACTTGAAGATTTCTTTAAAATTGACCTCAAAGATTAAGACAACATTTTTTTTTATAAAAAACCCAGTTTACTGAGAGCTTACTCAACTTGCACAAAATCCATGTGGAAGTAAATGATATTTTAAACTTTATCAAATATCTGGATGTTAGGTCAAACTCAGGGCCAGATTTGATCCCCTCAATACTACTTAAAAATGTAATCATTTTCTAGCTCTTCCTTTTACTGTCATTTTAATTGTAATCAACAATTTTATCTTTATCACTAGTTCCTTTCGTGAAATTTGGAAAAGTAGCTTTATAACATCCATTTTCAAAAAAGGAGATAAAAATCAAATAGGAAATTGTTGACCCATGTGTATTAAGTCAACACAACCTAAACTTTTGGAAAATATTATACTGAGTAAAATCATGCAAGAAATTAAACCACTTATACTTCATAAACGGGACAAAAAATAATGGTCAATATTTTATAATTTGAAGTCATCCCCGCGCAGTAAGCCACAGTGCAGAACATTCAGTTAAATACACAGAGTTAACAGTCGAATTAATTGTTTCATACACGAAACACATACTATTATCATTGTAAATATATCCCTATATTGGTTCTATAATTTTTAAGGGCCGACATCTATTGTTGATGTTGAGTGTAGATGCAAAACAAAAGATGTTGTAAAAATGAAATTAACAAAATGGGAGAAGAAATAATTCACTCAGAATCAAGATTAGATGAACTCATTAATTGATTTATTGGCTTAAGTTCGGTTTAGGGGCGAGAGTCCTAGATAATTTTTTTTCTTTTTTTATACTAATTATGGGCCGGAAAATCCAAATCTGAAAGAATTAGGCGTCGGCAAACAATATTAACTGAATTACACGACTTTAAAATTTTCTATAAACACAAAGGAAAACACGTCATTTTGAATGCATTGACATAACAAGTCATAGAAAAACAAGAAAGATGTTACACCACATAAAATTAAGTGTTGCCATTAAGCAATAATATCAATAACTAATTTAAGTAATTATTTTTTATAAATTTTACTCACTTTTGTATCACAAACCATGTTACATAAACCTAGCGTAGCCGCTAAACTATTTGAAAACTGGGATGTTTTCTTGCCTTGACGCGAGTAGGCGCTATGAAGGGGGCACTTTCTTTTCTATCACAAACCATGTTACACAAACCCAGCGTAGCCGCTACACTACTTGAAAACTGGGATGTTTTCTTGCCTTGACGCGAGTAGGCGCTATGAAGGGGGCACTTTCTTTTCTATCACAAACCATGTTACACAAACCCAGCGTAGCCGCTAAACTACTTGAAAACTGGGATGTTTTCTTGCCTTGACGCGAGCAGGCGGTATAAAGGGGCACAAACCATATTACACAAACCTAGTGTAGCCGCTAAACTACTTGAAAATTGGGATGTTTTTTTGCCGTGACGCGAGTAGGCGCTACGAAGGGGGCACTTTCTTTTCTATCATAAACCATGTTACACAAACCTATTGTAGCCGCTAAACTACTTGAAAACTGGGATGTTTTTTTGCCGTGACGCAAGTAGGCGCTACGAAGGGGGCACTTTCTGTTCTATCACAAACCATGTACATTGATATTGGTGACCGGTGTACGTCCCAACTTTTTAAGACTACGAATTTTCATACTTTTGGTCTAAGAATACGGCCGTTGAGATAGGTTAATGTGTTATGTGATGAATTATCATGTGAGGAAGTATCGTGTCGGAAAGTTTTACGTTATTGATATTATTGCTTAATGGCAACACTTAATTTTATGTGGTGTAACATCTTTCTTGTTTTTCTATGACTTGTTATGTCAATGCATTCAAAATGACGTGTTTTCCTTTGTGTTTATAGAAAATTTTAAAGTCGTGTAATTCAGTTAATATTGCTTGCCGACGCCTAATTCTTTCAGATTCGGATTTTCCGGCCCATAATTAGTATAAAAAAAGAAAAAAAATTATCTAGGACTCTCGCCCCTAAACCTATTTTTTTCCGATTTATTTAATGTCCGACAGCAAATGTAAATCAATAATAAATAAACTTTTGTGCTCTGTCACGTGCCCTAGTTGGTGTCCGGTAGCTCAATATATTATAACACGAAACGGTAAAACAAATCTATCACGTGTTGTGTTGCGATATATTTTTACAATTTGAGCTCGTTCACATTGAGCATATAAATATAAAAGATCATAGCACGCCACATATCGCTCTCCATACATTCCATTCAGACCGTTCACATCTGAGCGCTTTATGCGCACATCAACCATAGACAATGCACATCTTACGCCGTAACCGCTCCTGAGGCTATATGCCAACAGTTAAGCGCCCCCCACTCCGACGAAAACAGGAGAGGGGGTCATTTTAATTACGGAGCTGCCAAGAACGGTGGGTGACAGATGTCAACTCCATAGATTCAGTACAAAAAATGCGCGCTCCGTGGCCGCTCGCTAATTCAACTGACCCCCTCTCCTACCATAGGAAGAAATATTTTATCTGCGCGCGCCGTGTGAACGCCACGAAACATAAGCGCTCGCGGTTCAACAGATACCTGCTAGCGGTTATATTAGATGTCTGAACACCCCTTAAACACGCACAAATAAGGAGTTTAGGTGTTAGGTACTTAGTCAATATTACATATTACTAGAACGTACTTACATAGGCGAAGAGCGCCGGTTAATTCCAATGAAGGTCACTAGAAATGTAGAAACTCCTTTTTGCTATAAATATGTGTTGGTTGTGAAATAATCTTAAGTGGTACAGATTTAAGACTATTAAGGTGTAGTAAATACAATGTTACTTTATGAAGACGGAGTAACCATTACCTGCGAAAAGAAAGTAAAGGACACGCGTCGGACCATAAATAAACCAATCATTAGATTGATAACTTGATGCTTTTTGTACTGGCGAAGTGTCAACGCTATTTAGTCTATTTACTATATTTACATGCTATTTATATATATATATTTGGTCACCGATGGGATATGACGTCACACATACCATCGACAAGAGTAAATGTTTCATAACGCCGATGGATTTCTTTCGTTTTGTGCTCCGATTGTCATACGAGATCGGCAGGAACCCAGACTTGGGAATTCCGCACAATAAGGGTGCCTGACTACACGGTCAACAAGTGACAAGCGCTTTATCGTCAACAAGTCAGTCCGTTGCTAACCCCCGACCGTATCGTGACATTTTTGCACCACGCCGAAGTGTTATCTAACATATCGTTACATAAAGTGTAAACCTTATCGTTTTCTTCGTATACTTTGTGTGAACTTGACGGGACTCAATTTCTATCGTATAACAATCAAATAGAACAATATCGAGCGCTATGGACATCTATGACTATCACCAAGCCAGAAGACAACTACCGTGAGTACCACTTAATTGTGATATACCTTTCTTGTTTGGTGGTTGGGCATAACTCAACGAAATCCATTAGCGTTTTAGCAAGAGTAACTGCAAGGTTACCCTCATCCCCATGCCCCGTGCATGAACATATTGGTGCCGAGACCAGCGAACATTTAGATAAATAAATTCTTTCTTTGACAAAACGAAAGAATGCTATGAAATATTACGTGAATTGAAATGTCATTTTGAAGAACGAATTTCAAACAGTGAATCGTAGAATTAGGTTACCTAGTTCTTAATTGTTAACGACCTACCGGGTATTTAAATAATATCGAATTCTATTTTTTAATTCATAACGTTTTCCTGATTAATTCGTTAGTACATTTGTTTATTTAAAAAAAAATGGCTAGTACTTTACAAGGCTTACGTAGAAGACGGAACGTTGCCATCAGCAGAATAAACAAGGTGTATGAGGTCGGTCAAAGCGTTTTGCAAGATGCAACCAATTACCCATTATTTTTAGCGTATTATACGAGGTTGCAAAAAATTGTTAATGATTTTGAAACCGTTCACGCTGATATCTTAACTCTAGATGAAGCAAACAAGGACATTGAAAATCAAGTTCGCGTAGCTTTTGATGATGTTTATTTCAAAATCGTCGTAATTCACAAGGAATTAACGAATCAATCTTTCGAATCGGAGCCCGCGAACATTATCGTACAAAACTTTTCAACATTTCATAATCAAGCTGTCATAAAACAAACGTCATCGCTTACTTGTGACATGAATAAGGCAAAACCTGAAATCAAAGGGTCCTTGACTGCGTTCACTTCAAAGTGCGCGTTTTGCAAGGGTATTCACCATATCGCTAAGTGCAAATCATTTGCACTCAAATCGGTTCAGGAACGTGCTCAATTCGCCAAGGCACACCGTTGGTGTCTGAATTGTCTCACGCCTTCTCATTCTCTCACGAATTGCAAATCTGTGTTTGATTGTCAGAAATGTCATCGTAAGCACCACACTCTTCTTCATAGGGAAGACAACATTTCTGCTGAAGAGGAGTACCAACGACCCACCACGTTTGCCATTCAAGGAGCTTCTATTTCAGATCCTCCAGTTCTTTTCCTCGCTAACTTCGGTGACAGATCCATCGTACGTTTGCCTACTGCTCATATTAGCAATCGTGATCCCTCCGGCAGTTTTCAAACGTTTCGTGGGTTGACCGGTTCAGACAGTCAAGCACACTTCGTACCTAATCGCACTGCCGATCGTCCAGTCAGCTCTCAGAAAATCCGTGGCTTAGGCCAATCTTCTACAACCGCGTCAGGCGTCACTAATTTCGATGTCGATGTTAAGGGACAAACTACCTTCAACACGAAGTTACTTCCATCGCCAACGATTCAATTCGACCAGTTATCTTGTCATCTGTTCCAAGACATACGTCATGCCGACTCTGACTGTCACAAACTGACAACTGACACAGGAGCGACTGACCTACTTCGAGATGTTGAGATCTTGCCATCTTTATCGAGACCCCAATTAACGGGTGATCTTCACCAGCCTTCAGCTATCAATTCACCATTCGGTTGGCTTCCTCTGGATTCGGTTGGTTTTACTACCGATCGTCAAACAAACTCCTTCATCGAAACCAACCAGTTTCGTCTTCCAGAAGAAGTCAAGAGACTGAGGGAGTTGGACATATTACCTCAGTCTTCACAGCCCACTAAACAACGTCGTGACCAAGTGTATCGCATTTATCGCTCACGTGACTTTTCTAGTCAATTTATCGAAACCAACCAGTACCGTCTTTCTGAAAAGGTCAAGAAACTGAGAGAGTTTGACACATTCCCTCAGTCTTCACATCTCACTCCTGAAGAACAACGTGATGAGCAGGTCCATCACACTAATCACTCACGTGACCCTTCGGGACAATTCATCGTAGCCTTACCTTTTGGCGAAAAGGATAAGGATATCGCTTTCCCAGGTTCGCGCGAAGTCTCTTCGCGCATCATCCTTTCAATCGAACGTAAACCGACAGTAAAGCTCAGTTTACGTGAACCGTACTTCGCTTTCATGACTGACTACTTGCACAGTGGTCACATGACACGTGTTCCTGGAAAAGATTTACTCAAGGAAATGCATCACATACTTCGTCATTGCATTCTTCGTCCGGGCACCGTTACCACTACTTTGCGAATTGTCTTCGATGCCTCGGTGACGGAGGTGAATGAATCCTCGTCAAATGATGCCTTCCTTATCGTTCCCAAGCTTCAAACAAACATTGCTGAACTTCTGCAAAACTTTCGTTCGCCATCTGTGGTTGTTATGATGTGGATGCATCATTACATATAAATTACTTTAATTTATTACTCGGATAGGCAGGTACCTTTATTTGAAGGATGGTAATAGTTTATTCGAGATACTCGGCAGGTTGGCAGACTGAGCGGAAACGGGTTTTGTTTTTGAAACGGCACTCTGGACGAGAGAGAACAGGGGAGGGCGCCGTGTTTTCTCGGGCACAGTCACCTAGCGATTTAAGTTTTATAATGTAAAATATACCGGAACAATACGACTCCGCGTTGCAAAGAGATCCGTACATTATGTGTAAATAACGGGATTAACCTAAAGATCCGAATTGTTCGGCCCGGAATTAACGAAGTTTTCGGTTCATCAATGGCCGTCGGCGCCTCGTGCGACGAGAATAAGTAATGCCGTTTATCTAGCTGATCTGGCGACTGGGAAAGTGCAATTGGCGAACATGGACTCCCGCTACACCTCGCAAGCCACGGCGAAGTTTATTTAATTAGTGTTCGGAGTTTTAACTTTAACATCCGCCGCCTACTGAGGCGTTCATATAAAAAACCCGCGTACTTGATTTTGATACGCAGAACAGACCGTTCCGGTTCACCGCAACCCCGGATTCGTCGCCGTCTCCGTCTGTCAACAAATCCCGTAGGCATCCATCTATTTGGGCTTGATGGCCTCGTAGGACGGGCATCATACTGCTGGCCAGGCTGGCGCAATACACCGGATCATTTCTCATCGTCCTGATGCTCCCAGGGGGGTTTGGCATCGCGACCTCAGCAGGATCACATCAGGGCAACCTCTTGGATGCTGGACGAAGCACCAAGCTCCACTACGTGCATCATGCCTGCCCGCAGGCACTTAATCCGAATTAGCTAGTTTTCAAGGTCATGGTCGCAATACAGGGGTGAGTTTTCAGTAGTGTATTTTTTCCCTTGTAAAATTGGTTTATAATACCGTATTGTTTTAAATGTTCGATATTGTAAATATAGAAAATATTGATTCAAATCTCTTTGTTATTTCATATCGATACACTGTAGTTCCTAATGATGAGTAAAGAAGTGATTGTCATAGTGCCCACGCTCCCTGGGAAGAATTAAATGCTCTCCGTCGTTCTAGGAAGAAGGCGTAGTGAATTCAACTGTGGACATATTCTGTCTTGAACAGGATTTGGCGCTCTATTAATAGAAAAGTACGCAGTTGTATTCATCCCGTCTTCTTCCCTCTCAGCTAGCCACATCATATGGCTCCTTACGCCATTTTGCACGTAATAATTGCCGTTTCAACGTGAATTATAAGATATTCACATAACATTTGACGCCTTTAACGTGGGTTGCTCGTATAAAGACACATTCTTTACTCACAATTATATTCATCAAATCGATCAACTAAAATCTCGTTTTACAACTTGCTATTTTGTCACAGAGATTTAAAACAGTATGATACTGTAATTTCATAATAATATTCATTAATTTAATGGTGCAATGGTGTCTCGTTATAATTCAAATACAACAATGTCCTTTGCAATACGGAGTGTTGCAATTTACGTATAATTATGTCATGTATTTTGGTGTTTCTCGTGCTCAGTAGACATGTAATACAGGTTATGTTTTAAATGTCAATACGTCAACTTAACCTCAATATTTGAAATATTACTTTCATAGAAGCGTCGGGTATCACCATAGACAATATTTCTTCTATGATAAAAGAAAATTACATAGGTTTATTTAAAAAAAAAAATAGATATTGTCTATGCTTCTAAATAGAGGCAATTTAAAAGGTAAACATCGTAAGTGTCAATTGCTGTTTATTTCAGACAAGCGAATGTCAATAGTGACGGATGGGTTTACATCAAACTAGAATTCTTGTTATGAATTTAAGTGAATTAGTTAGAATTATTAATTATTTAACAAGTGTAGTATAATGAAGGGATTGTTATTTAATGAGATTAAATTTATAATTTATTCCTTAAACATCATCATACATAAAGGATGGTCATAATTAATCAACAACATTCAAATTCAAACAATAATACATCGATTATTGAGAGTGGTGGAATAGTTTGACATATTTAACTAAATTGTTGGAATATTTTTCTTTTATTGAAAAAATATTTTTTTTTTGGATTATTCTTTTTTGAAATTATGCTTGGAATTTCGGTGGTAAATTCAGTAAAATACCTACGCCAGAATTACTTTGGATGTCAAGGTTGCCACAAAATACAGGGTTGCTAAAAAAAAAATTTTTTTTTTTTTCTCCATTCTTTCAATATTTAAATTTTTTTTTTTTTTTTTGGTTTGTTCTACTTATCATCAACAATCTATATTATACGTCAACAAAAATAACATCAACAATAATTATTAACATTAACAACAACTTTTCATTATTTTATTATTTTATCCAATTGTTTTAACAATGTCAACTCCTATCCCAAACATCAACAACGCCTCTAAAGAGGATCTCATAAAAGAATTATCAAGTCGTTCTCTTGAACCGGCATCCACCTCTCACGCGTTGCGCTCGCAGGCGCGTGCATTTAATAAGGCACTTAAGATGCCAACAATATCAGAAACAGATATGGATTCTTCAGATTCGGATTCTGAGAACCAGACCGTTGACAACCCTACAATAATTAAACACACAAAAATTATTTATAGAGAATCACCCACCATCAATGTGGAAAATTGGAAGATAAAATTTGATGGAAAATCGAGCATAAGAGAATTTCTCTTGTTGATTGAAGAAAAATGTAGGACGAAAAATTTTAGTCACGATAATCTAGTTCGCGTTTTTCCTGATCTGTTAGATGGACTAGCATTACTTTGGTTCAGGTCAATATATCATCCGGACTTGAAATGGGACGAGCTGTCTAAACTTTTGATCAATCAATTTGAGGCAAATGACCTACAAACGGACTTAAAAGTAAAACTTTTCAACATGACGCAACCAAAAGGTATGTCAGTCCTTGAGTTTTCACTTAGAATGAAATCTCTAAATAACATGCTAGAAGCTAAACTTCCTGAGCAGGAACTTTTGCGGCTTGCCAAAAAGGCTTTGCTTCCAATGTACACTAACTTATTAGTTTCTAGAGATATTTTTACATTCGAACAGTTAACAACTTACGCAGGAAACTTAGAGTCTTATGCGACACCACCGGAGGAATTTGCTACTTCTTCTTCTTCTTTTTCAAACAAATTTGAAAAAAGCAATAACTATACTACTAATAAAGAAGAGAGATTTGGGCCTACCAATAAAACTTTGTCAAACAATAATACCGGTACTTATAAACGTACAGGGTTTCCTCATAATAATTATAAACAATCTTCTAATGGCAATAGTTATAGTCATGCTGGGCGTAACTACAGTAACACCAATGCGGGTTACAACAATAACAAACCTCCGTCTTCTTTCAATGGAAATAGTCTAAATACCGAAGGAACTTCTAGAACCATTGTTAGGAATCAATTTTGTCTTTATTGTAAGAAACCGGGACATGTTGTAGCGGACTGTAAAAGAAAAGCCGCAGCGGGAAATAATCCAAAAGTGGGAGCGGTTAAAGGAAGAATTAATAATAACAAGTCGGAAAACTAGGGCGGAGTCTCTCTTACCACGTCCCATCCTATGCGCAGAGGAATCGGGAATGGAAGAGTTGGCTCCGACTAGTCCATCAGTTTCTTTCAGTCCCATCACCTGGAACAGTGGGCCCACTGCCACAGGGGATGGAGATTGAAAACGATGGTCGTCCTTATGCAAATGTATATATATTTAACAATTTTTACAGCGCACTGTTGGACAGTGGCGCCTCATTATCGTGTTTGGGAGGTGATAGTTATAAGATTTTTATTAAGTTAGGTATAGAATTAGTTAAGGTTAATTTTAGTGTATCAACAGCGGACGGTGCGAATCAGCCAGTCCTGGGTACAATGTCGTTGCCGGTGACGTACAAATCAATTACCCATACAATACTTTTCTACGTCATCCCGACATTGTCACCATCGTTTATCCTAGGTATAGACTTTTGGAAGCAGTTCCATATCGCACCGGAGCTGTTTTCAAAAGCTATTGGTCCTACTTCGGAAAACAAAATTAATGGGTTGCGGGCAATTCAGCCAGCCTCTTCCTTAAGTCCCTCAGAGAATCAGGCACTCTCTGCTATTATTAAAAAATTTGAATCGATTTCTTTCGAGAAGCGTGGCTTAGGCCTGACGCATTTAATCAAACACAAGATTAATACAACAGGGCCTCCGATCAAACAAAGGTATTATCCTTTGTCTCCAGCAAGACAAAAACAATTAGAATTAGAAGTAGATGAAATGCTAAAATTAGGAGTAATACGTCCCTCACGTTCTCCATGGTCGAGTCCAGTATTAATCGTTACAAAAAAAGACGGTACCGGTCGTTTTTGCTTAGACTCTCGCAAAATCAATAATGTCACGATTCGCGACGCGTACCCTTTGCCATATATATCGCGGATTCTAGACAAGCTAGGTGGAGCTAGGTACGTCTCTTCTATAGACCTTTCAAAGGCTTTTTGGCAAATTGCCTTAGACAAGGACTCTTGTGAGAAAACAGCTTTCGTCGTCCCTGGACGGGGTTTGTTTGAGTTCACCCGTATGCCTTTCGGACTGAAAAACGCCCCTAGTGAGTTGCAAAGACTGGCAGATGTTCTTTTTGGTCCGGAATTCGACGATAATGCTTTTTGCTATCTGGATGATTTGATCTTAATATCAGAAGATTTGGAGTCACATCTTAATCTATTAAACCGTGTATACGAACGTTTGCGAGACGCAGGTCTTACCATAAACTTAAAAAAATCCGAGTTTTGCAAATCAGAACTTAAATATTTAGGGTATTTAGTAGATTCGCAGGGTCTCCGTACGGATCCAATAAAAATAGAAAGCATCAAAAATTTCCCAGTCCCAAAAAATGCAAAACAAATCCGGGCATTCATTGGTTTGTGCGGTTACTTTAGAAGGTTCATTAAAGGATTTTCGGGAATAGCTGCCCCTCTTACTAAACTCACAGGTTCTAAAAATGGAATTAGCAATTTCAAGTGGTCTCAGGAAGCTGAAACTGCTTTTAAAGATTTAAAACGCGCGTTGACTACGGCTCCAGTTTTATGCTGCCCGGATTTCACCAGGCCTTTCTCTATCCATTGCGACGCGAGCTCCGCAGGGATTGGAGGAGTTTTGATCCAAGACGTAGACGGGCAAGAGCATCCCATCGCTTATTACTCACGTTGCTTAAACGTTCATGAAAGAAATTATGGCATCACTGAACGGGAACTCTTAGCTGTGCTAGACTCGGTGACTCACTTTAGACCGTATATAGAAGGAGCTCATTTTTCAGTAGTTACTGACCACTCAAGCTTGAAATGGCTGGGGTCCTTGTCCAACCCTAGTGGCCGTCTTGCACGGTGGAGCTCTCGCCTTTCGCAATTTTCTTTTGACGTTGTCCATCGCAAAGGGACACAACATGTTGTTCCAGACGTGCTATCACGAATGGACCTTGCCGTATTATCAGGTGTGGACACTGAACATACAAAGGATACGTGGTATTTGAAAGCCTGGAAAGGATGCCAAGATTTTCCACAACGTTTCCAGAACTTTCAAATGCGTAATAATGAATTGTTCCGACACACAAAGACTAGTCTAGCTCTGTGCGAGGATACTGCCTGGAAGAGGGTAGTTCCGCAGGAAGGTAGACAGGCAATTCTTTCAAATTTACACGAGTCTTCGCGAGCTTGTCATCCTGGGGTATTCAAAACCTATAAAAAGGTGCAATTGCGTTACTATTGGCCTAATATGTATAAGGATGTTAAGCAATTTGTTAATCGTTGTACAGTCTGCAAGGCCCACAAAATAAGTACAGCCCCACCTAACGGCATCTCTTCAAACCCCAAAAAGGTCACACGACCCTTGCAAATGTTGTCGATAGATTTAGTAGGTCCTTTACCTAGGAGTTACTCAGGTTTTACCGTAATCTTATCATGTGTAGACGTTTTTTCTAAATTTACATGGCTATTTCCGCTGCGCAATGGCACCGCGAGAAGCATAATTAAAATCTTAGAAGAAAACATCTTTCTTGTTCACGGCGTACCACGAACTATCGTCTGTGATAATGGTCGTCAATTTGTTTCGAAAGAATTTAAGGACTTACTTAGTAGTTATAACATACCACCACCATTTTACAATTCGTCTTATACGCCTCAAAACAATGTAGTCGAACGTTATAATCAAACCTTGGGTACGGCGTTATCGATCCTTGTTGAATCAGACCACCGAAATTGGTCCAAATTTCTTCCGCAAGTTCAATCGGCTATGAATAACACGGTAAACTGCGCTACAGGTTATACACCTTATTTCCTGATGCACGGTCGGGAGCAGATACTGGACGGTGATCTGCACCGTAATCCAATAACGGATGAGGAATCCAATTCGCAAGTGGGTGCTCAACCTAAAGCTTATGCACAGAAACTAGAAGAGTTGTCTTCGATTTACGAGCAAGTCTCGAATGCTCTTCTTAAAGCTTATCAAAAAGGAGCTGACCATTACAACCTGCGCAGAAAACACATCACCTATCAGGTTGGTGATGTGGTGTGGCGGAGAAATTTTGCACAATCTAACGCATTGAATTATTTCGCACAGAAATTGGCACCTCGGTTTGTTCAGAATGTGGTAGTAAAGAAAAAATCCAATCTAATCTATACGCTTGCAGACTTAAACGGAAAAGTTGCGGGTGATTTTCATGTGAAGGATATAGTAAAATCAAATAATATACCAGTATAGGCTTATTGTGGCAATACTTCGGAGGGTCTGGCCATCCCTACCGAATACTGCAAATTATCTTATTTACTAGTTAATATTTAATGCTTGGGAGTTTTAACCCGGCCTGATCAACCGAGTTGAAACGACCCGACATTCTGACAGTCAAAGTCCTGTCACAGGAATATTTCTTTTTGTTCGTTCATGTTTTTGGAGGGGGTGCGTTTATGCAAACTCATGTAGTATTTATGATTCATTGCAATCAAAATCCACTCTAGTAAGATTAACTCGAGTTGTTTTATAAGTTCTTACTTTCGTTAGGCGTAATTATTTATTGTTATTTATTCGAAATTAATTTAGTAACATTTTTTTTTTTGGACTGAGCACGAGCAAGCAAACAAGATGAATGACATAATTTGTTTTATATTACGTTTGTTAACCTCGAATACAAATGGAACACATGCCCACTTCCAATTGTGTTCAGGGTACATCCCATTGAACTGCGTTCATGGTTATTAAATTTTGTATTTATTATTAAGTTTTGTCTCGAAACACACAGGGATGCCAGTCCTACACCTCTATGTGTTTTGAGCATTGTTTTCTTTTTGTTTATCTCTTTCAATATGAAACATGACTGTTTTCAAATATAAATAAATTCTGAGAAATATTGTAAGTTCAACACGTAGTAACCACTTATATGCTTGCGAATATACAAAGAGAATAGTTTAGTAATATACATATTATTTTGTTAAATTTATTGATTAGTTTTAGTACCTATGATGCTACTTTACTTCATACACTCACCCGTACGACCGATTTAGGTAGAATAGGAAACTCTTCGTAGTGAACAATTTTATTTTTCCTAAAAGGGACGTAAATTCAGTGAAGTGAGGGTTGCTTGCACCCTAAAGTGTTGCCTAAATGGCTTTCTAAAACCCTATTATGGGTCAGTGATGCATTAATGCATATGGTTGTGTATAATTTTTGTGCTGGACACACAAAGGTATAGATAAGTTAAGGATGTGTTGTCCACTGATTAGTGTTTAAACTTACATAATTAATGATGATTATGCTGTATATGTAACGTTAACGGTAGTCCAAGACATAAGTCAGCCGTTCTTCACCCAGTATCTTCAATGCTGTGGGTGTTTACGGACCCCGTTCACGGAACATTAGTTCACCATGTTCTTAATATTAAGTTCTTTTAGTTTTAAGTTCTTTTAGTTGTAAGCTATGTTTAAATAAGAATGGTTGCATCGCAAGCCCGTCCATCGCGCCTTACGCATGATGGAGTGCGATCGGAGTTGCGGCACACCCATTCGCTGTTACTATTTAATCTATGTTTGATCTACTAATCATTTTTTTTTTTTACTGCTGTCTACTAATGATTGCTAGAATATGTTTGAATAATTTTTTTTAGGCCCTGTGACCGACCTTTTTTTTAGATTAGGGGTAGGAACCTTATTAGTTGTTATGTTCGTGGGCGAACATTTTTGTGGCGAGGGGGGTAATGTTATGATGTGGATGCATCATTACATATAAATTACTTTAATTTATTACTCGGATAGGCAGGTACCTTTATTTGAAGGATGGTAATAGTTTATTCGAGATACTCGGCAGGTTGGCAGACTGAGCGGAAACGGGTTTTGTTTTTGAAACGGCACTCTGGACGAGAGAGAACAGGGGAGGGCGCCGTGTTTTCTCGGGCACAGTCACCTAGCGATTTAAGTTTTATAATGTAAAATATACCGGAACAATACGACTCCGCGTTGCAAAGAGATCCGTACATTATGTGTAAATAACGGGATTAACCTAAAGATCCGAATTGTTCGGCCCGGAATTAACGAAGTTTTCGGTTCATCAATGGCCGTCGGCGCCTCGTGCGACGAGAATAAGTAATGCCGTTTATCTAGCTGATCTGGCGACTGGGAAAGTGCAATTGGCGAACATGGACTCCCGCTACACCTCGCAAGCCACGGCGAAGTTTATTTAATTAGTGTTCGGAGTTTTAACTTTAACATCCGCCGCCTACTGAGGCGTTCATATAAAAAACCCGCGTACTTGATTTTGATACGCAGAACAGACCGTTCCGGTTCACCGCAACCCCGGATTCGTCGCCGTCTCCGTCTGTCAACAAATCCCGTAGGCATCCATCTATTTGGGCTTGATGGCCTCGTAGGACGGGCATCATACTGCTGGCCAGGCTGGCGCAATACACCGGATCATTTCTCATCGTCCTGATGCTCCCAGGGGGGTTTGGCATCGCGACCTCAGCAGGATCACATCAGGGCAACCTCTTGGATGCTGGACGAAGCACCAAGCTCCACTACGTGCATCATGCCTGCCCGCAGGCACTTAATCCGAATTAGCTAGTTTTCAAGGTCATGGTCGCAATACAGGGGTGAGTTTTCAGTAGTGTATTTTTTCCCTTGTAAAATTGGTTTATAATACCGTATTGTTTTAAATGTTCGATATTGTAAATATAGAAAATATTGATTCAAATCTCTTTGTTATTTCATATCGATACACTGTAGTTCCTAATGATGAGTAAAGAAGTGATTGTCATAGTGCCCACGCTCCCTGGGAAGAATTAAATGCTCTCCGTCGTTCTAGGAAGAAGGCGTAGTGAATTCAACTGTGGACATATTCTGTCTTGAACAGGATTTGGCGCTCTATTAATAGAAAAGTACGCAGTTGTATTCATCCCGTCTTCTTCCCTCTCAGCTAGCCACATCATATGGCTCCTTACGCCATTTTGCACGTAATAATTGCCGTTTCAACGTGAATTATAAGATATTCACATAACATGGTGTTCATTGCTGAAGTACGGCAAATGTATCGCCAAATATGCCCACAAGAGCTAAATCACGCGTTCCAAAGAATATTTTGGCGTCATCAATTATCGGAATTTACCTCGGATTACCCATTACACCCTGTGACTTCTGATATCTCTGCCTTTATTCTATCCTACCGTATTGTCAGATCGTTGACAGAAAATAATGGTTACGAATTATCACTCACACGATACGCGATCACTTCGGATTCAAATATCGATTCAATCGTCGTCGGCTGTTCCAGTGTGGAACAAGCTCAACAAACGCAATCCGAAGTTATCGAACATACCAAACGAGGTCAACTTGAACTGCAGAAGTCGGATTGTAGCAAACCAAAACTTCGCGCCTACCGAAACTTACCGCCGGGCTACTATCTCACTGATGTAATCTTCAAGAATGTTGATCATTTTCTTACTCTCAGGGTATTGGGATGGAAGTGGAGGCCACCGGATGCTTCACCCGATGATACTCGTCACGGGAATCGTTACACCGACCAATTATCGCTTTTGACAGTTATCGCTTCTAATCATCGGCGTCAAGCATCATCGGTTGATAATCCATCGGATATCGCTTCACGTGGCCATTCTCAGGCCGTTCTTATCCGTAACGTATTATGGTGGGCGGAGCCCTCCGGGTTTGTCCAGCCAAACGACTCTTGGCCCATCTCAGATGGCCATTTTAACAAAACTGAACTCCACTCTGAAGAACGAGTTCAATCGTCATTAGTCCAACATGATATATTCTGCTAAACTTTTATTAAACAAATTATATCGTATTCGGAAACTCCAACGTCTTACTGCTTACTGTTATCTATTCGTACACAACTTTCATAACAAAGCCTCTCGTCGTTCGGATTTTCTACTTAATCATTTCGAAATTCGTATTCTATCTTTAACCAAACATTGGACATCACTCTCTACGGAGCAAGTGATTAGAATCATTATTAAAAATCTTGTGCTATCGTTACGCTTCGTACTTTGAATGGATCTTCTCTTACAAGACCATTCACCTAATCGTGTCCATTGCCTAGGCAATGTGACTAATCATCATCGTTTCGCGGTTCGTTTTATTCTTTTTACGTCTATGTTAATCGTGTCATTTAGTTTCTTTTCGTCTAGTTTATCTACATCTAGTTATCGTTTAAAACTAGTTCTTCTGCTTCGTCTTCTTTTCATCGACGTTACGTTTCATGGCATTCTGCGTTTCGCTTAACGTTCAACTTTTCTTTAAAATACAATTTGCTGTATTTTGGTGGGCGGAATGTTTCATAACGCCGATGGATTTCTTTCGTTTTGTGCTCCGATTGTCATACGAGATCGGCAGGAACCCAGACTTGGGAATTCCGCACAATAAGGGTGCCTGACTACACGGTCAACAAGTGACAAGCGCTTTATCGTCAACAAGTCAGTCCGTTGCTAACCCCCGACCGTATCGTGACATTTTTGCACCACGCCGAAGTGTTATCTAACATATCGTTACATAAAGTGTAAACCTTATCGTTTTCTTCGTATACTTTGTGTGAACTTGACGGGACTCAATTTCTATCGTTTAACAATCAAATAGAACAATATCGAGCGCTATGGACATCTATGACTATCACCAAGCCAGAAGACAACTACCGTGAGTACCACTTAATTGTGATATACCTTTCTTGTTTGGTGGTTGGGCATAACTCAACGAAATCCATTAGCGTTTTAGCAAGAGTAACTGCAAGGTTACCCTCATCCCCATGCCCCGTGCATGAACAGTAAAGAAATTTAAGGAAAGGCTCAACCATAGGCAATATAATTAATTCTTCTCTGTATTATTCTCTCGGTACCTACCTAATTCATTAGCCTAAAATATTATTTTAAAAATAAAATGAAATGTCAAAAGCTTTCCCAGAGCAACAAGAGCTGCATCTGACAGATCGCTGCTTGAGAAAATGAACTTACTTTCCTTTATAGCTTATTTTCTCTAGAGAGAGCTTTTGTCAGATGGAAAGCCATTGCTTTAAGAAACCAACTGTCGTAAAATAACCTAAAATTACTTGAAATTTCAATCCCTTCAAAACGGGAAGCACAATTTCAAATAAGATTAGCGTTCCTACGACAATATCGAATTTGACACTTCTCTGGTATAGAGAAATGAAAACTCAATTACATGTTTTAGTATTTTATTATAAACAGGAAATACAAGAATAACCAAATAACCATCACGCCGTTTCCCTGCAGGGGTAGGCAGATAGGACGGCCGGCCAAACAACTCGGCCTTGGTACACACTCTTTGCCTCATTCACATTCACACATCGACTCATACATCTTATTGTACTATTCTGACATTTGCCGTGGCCCGGCGCAAGTATCTGATTCACTTGATCGTGTCAGGCCTTTCTCCGGCGTCCCCGACTTCATATATTCTACTTACATTCAAAGCTTTGTTCATTCACTTTACATACCCAAACCATCTGAGGGTCTATTTCTTAATCTTACTCATTACGCTTAAGTACATCAGCCTTGCATTCTTTGCGGATCTCCACATTTCTCACACAATCATAAGAGTAATAATATATGGATGATTTGTTTAACCCCATTTTTGTAAAAAAAATCACCTCATAAACTCATAATATATTTCTACAATCTTACTTCCAGCTACAAAGTAGACAAACCATTTCCATCATCCACCGGTTCATCGATCACTAATATAGAGCAGAAAATATACAGGACGATGCATGGTTTTACAACACATACGCCTCAGGGATCTCATTGCTATAGCATTCAGTCTACTTTCCTCTATCAGTTCCATGCCTCACTGCCATACATCAAAGTGGGTACCAGCACTCTGTTGTGGACTGCTAGATTCGCTTCTTTAGACTGTTTTTTGTTAGCGCCAATGGCGTTCAGTCCATTTATTCAATATCTCTATCAGCCTTCCCGTCTCTCATAAACATACTTCTCACGATATACAAACTCATCCACCGGCTCTAAGGATTCATCATTCACAACTATATTGCATACTGTTTTCGTACTCTCTTTACTGATAAAAATAGAAAATACAGAATAAGAAAGTCAAGCGTACAGAGAATGTGTTTTTCCTGTCGCATCCTGGTCCAGTCCATGGAATAGATTTCCTTCTTGTGTTCTCTCAAGAACAGCGCTACCACAGAGTGGTGGCACACGTCAGCCCCCATCTCCTCATATGACACAACAATGCTACCGTCCTACAACAAAGAATCATCATAAATTAAAAATGCTTTTAAATGTGCATCAAAATAAGTCAACTGACTTTCATAAAAAATATTGGTAAATTATCGACAAGCCGCCGCATGCCGCTACACTTTAAATAGGCATACAATTTGAAAATTAAACTACTTTTAAACTTAAGTACCACAAGAACCATCGGTTTCAGTCGAGATAGATGGGAAAATATGCATTAAAATACGATTTTCATTCAAAGTTTAAAAATTACCATCTCCATTACGGCCATGTTTTTTTGTATGGATTTGATATTTGCGAAGTTTCGTTTCAAACTAAAAACGCATGAATTACTTAATTTACCTAAACTAAGAACCTAATAACCTATTTTGTGTTCGTAAATAGTTGTTTCTTGTAATAATTGTTGAAATGAAATATAATTTCCGTAATCTGTGCATAAAAATGCGGCGGCTTATCGATAAATTAATAAAATATTTAATAAACGTTAAAACGTTGGCAGAATCATCGTACTGCATCCGGTACTACATAAAGTTCACCAAAAAGCAAGGTTATCTTCGCAAAATAAATATCTTTACCTAGATAATAATTTATAATAATAAATTGAAATGCTAACAAACCAGGGCTCTGATGGCGCGGGCAGTCTAGTAATCCTCAGTCTCCACCAGCCTGGCCTGGGTGGTTTGATATATTTATGGTCAGCTGTCAAGCTTTGGTGTTTCGAGCTGAAACTGAAAATATTTTAAAAGATACAACAAAACAAAACAAATGCAAATGCAGGAAAAAGTTTAAAATGCAAATGAATGTACCTTTGACAAGAAGAACCGTAGCAAAGAGAGTTTCATATGAATATTTGTATCTTTAGGTTATGATGAATGGGTTTCACATCGTCAATTGAATCAACGAAATGTACCATTTTGCCACACTCTTAGCCGCAAACATATGCACGAGCTCTTAAAATCGGGTAATCGATGTATTAAAGTCTGCTGATTTCACACCGCGCCTATTTTAGAAGCAATTTTACATTCGATCACAACATGCCAACAAATCGTAAAGCGACCATTTTGAATATAATTGCGCAGATCCGCAATCGTCAACATAAAAAATGCAAAGTCTTCCCAACTTCCCATTGGTGGAATGGGAACGGCGTGACACAGTCATAGATATTATCTATCTTTGTTGTCGGTTGAAGTTTTTGGCCGGAGTTATACCCCCCTGCGTCGGATATTGCTATTTTGACATATCCAGTATATCCACAGAATCCACTAGAGCTGTAGATATTCCAGTCCCGGTTACAAGGAATCGGTTCCTTTGCTGTCACTGGAACCGTCTTTGAAGTACTCGTCATTGACCTCATCTTACTTGTATCGATAGATTAAATGATGTAATAAGTTACAAAGGTATATTGATAGATTCAAAATATTATTCCATCGGCATTAAACAGTTTATTTTCAATTTTCAGATTTAGGTTCCGCCGCTCCGGGAACCATTTCTTGAATGGTGTCTGAATGGTCTAACTGGTGGTTCATGGGGTGAGGTTGGTCCAGGACATGGCAGTGGATGCATCTGCCCACCAGCTGCGTCTCTTCAGATTCTGAGAAACTGGTTGGAGATCTTTTGACCTCTTCAGCAGGATTCTCTCGGAACATCGCTTTGCACCGCAGCGGGAGGAATAGTTTCATATGTCCGCCAATTATGAATAACCTTCAGATTTTTACCCGCCCCTTAAATCTTTTTTTCTTCCTAGAACTGCATCTTTTCCTTTCCTCCCCTCCACACCCAAATATAACACAAGCCCATGAAGTCATAAGGGGATCTGTTGTGTGGAAGTAATGTTAAAAAAAGGTATTTCCTTTCTTGAGCATCGGCCTCTGAATCGAACATCTGGGATCCTTCTTACGGCTTATACATGAATAACACATATGCATTATCATTTGTTGAATTTACATCTGTGTTCATATTTTGTTTAAAGTGCTGCATAATTTGTTTTTTTTTTCTCTTAAATATTCTAGTTTACAATCAGATAGTTTTATGTTTCTAAATACCTATCTCTGAACATTAATAATTGCTCTGCTTTTTGTCATCCTCTTTAGTATATTATGTTACTACGACTGTTTATGTTCTTTATAAATAAATACAGTCTCTATTTCAAATTTAGGCTTATGCAAGGTTTTCAAAGGTGGTTCAATGTCAATATTGGATTTCCTCTGATCTTTGCAGCACGTAGTCAGCAATTTTCATATGTTGCACTTGGAACTCGAGAACGGTTTTATTCTAAATGGATCCGCAGAAAAAGCCATTAATTACCAATTAAACTTCTCAGTAAATAAATTTTCAAACCACTGATACAGCTTGTTAATCTATCCACAACATATAAGTCTCACGAATTTAGGAGTTAGGAACCGAATGTGTCTTTTGTTCTCTTTACATTTCGATACGAGCTCTGTACTCACCAACAATGTTGACATCTTGATTAACCCTTAGGTATTTTAATGCCAAGAATTCACAGAATAGAAAAATATGTGGAATATTTGACGATAAATTCAAAAGAGCTTAGAGTTATTTAATGGGCAGGAAATTGTCATAACATTTTAGAAAGAAAGCAAAGAACAATGAGCTCGAAAATCATTTTTACCAAAACAGCGTGACCGTAATAAAATTTGTAGATACCGTAAACCGTTCCTACTTTGCACCGATTCTGGATCAACATTCAGAAATTTTATTGTAAATTGAGAAGGGCATATTGTATATCTCTTCTATTAGTTTGACCGATCAGAAGTACATTAAGCTATAGCAAGACGAGAATTTTTTTGAAGTTTAATGGTTTAATTTTTTATAGCCAACAGACATTCATGTAGTAATCTATCTTCACCATAGTCTTTATAATGTCGTGCATTTACACTTCTTACGTATGATCTGGGCCTGATTAATCTAAAACAAAATAAATATTACTAATAATTTCCGTTACGGGATACAGAAGCATTGTATCTCCAAAAGTATGTGCAAAGAATACCCAATCTCGATAATATTATATAATTCCAAAAATATCATACCAAATTTAAAAACATCTTGTCTACAATTAGTTAATTAAATTCCTTATAAAATGACATAACCTTTATTCGTCCAAAAGATTCTCAGATGCAAATGGATTTTTCATGACCTTTATTCGTCCAAAAGATTCTCAGATGCAAATGGATTTTGACGGAGAACGTAAACAACAGCGAGCGAGGTAATGATTATGAAAAATGAAAGAGAATGTCAATAAAGTTCTACTTTCAGCAATCTGTCATATTAGTGTTGCCAAAGGAAGAATAGTATTTACCATTTACACTTTTTAAATTACTAAAATTCGTGATTGCTTCCATTTCGAAAAAGTCATTTTTTTACTGGAACAATGTTAGGTACCTCTTAGGAGCAAAGTAGAAACGTTTTACGGTATGTAACCACATTATGTCGGCAGGGGACAAACAAAGCTAATAAAGGCCAACCTCGAAAATCGCCGAAGACGGCCCCGAGACCAATAAAACCCTCGCCCTCGGTCACACAAGACGGGCCGATGGGAACATTTGAAAGCTGTGAATCGGTACCTATACTTCAAATCTACTAGAGATTTTTTTCAAATATTTATTAAATTTAAGTTGTCGGGGTAAACGAACCTTGTGGCGCCTCATATTGACGACCCCAGCGCTACAGACAAGGGCGTAGCTAGGATTTTGTTAAGGGGGGGGGCAGGCGTAAACAGACCAAGAATATTTCTAAGGTAAATGCTGCATGAGCAACGGGACAGATTACGTTAAAAATGAAAAACAAAATATCCATCAGTTAATTTATTTTACAAAAAAGTAGTCGACGAGGTTTCCCACAAAACCGTTTTAACACCTCATTACAGCATTATGTAACTCAAATAATGTAATTTTTGAAAGCCATTTTTTAAGCGAAAATACATAGCTGATTTGCAGTTTTCTAAACTAGCTATAATATTAGAAAACGTGTTTTACAGGCCTATCCGCCATGTCTCGTTCTATCACAAAGCGTAAAAAACCGATTTTGCAAAAAAAAACGTTTGTCGAATTTTGCAGGCGCAACGACGATCTCTTCTATTGGTTTGACCGATCAGAAGTACATTAAGCTATAGCAAGACGAGAATTTTTTTGAAGTTTAATGGTTTAATTTTCTATAGCCAACAGACATTCTTGTAATCTATTTTCCCTATAGTCTTTATAATGTCGTGCATTTACTCTTCTTACGTAGGATCAGGGGACGATTAACCTAAAACAAAATAAATATTACAATAAATATTAAAACAATACGGGGATACATTGCTCCTGAAGCATTGTATCTTGTATCCCCAAAAGTATGTGCAAAGAATACACAATCTCGAAAATATCATATACCTACCTAATTCCAAAAATATCACAATTAAATTAAAAAATATCTTGTCTACAATTAGTGAATGAAATTTCTGATAAAATTATGTAACACTCACCTTTATTCGTCCAAAAAATTCTCAGATGCAAATGGATTTTGACGGAGAACGTAAACCACAGCAAGCACACACTCAGAGGCATAAATATAATCCCTAAAGTGGGTGATCGACAGGCGAGCCTATACCGCGGTTTTAAAAACCGTCGGTTTTACTCGCGGCTCGTTGGTGCTGATCGACTAGCGAGTAAAACAGTCGTATCGTAGTCGAATTGAGGTTAACATGTCTTGTTCGAAGTCTGAAGCTTTGTGTTATCTTGGTATTATAGCATACCACGAATTAAAAATTATTATTAAATAAAAAATAAAAAAAATTAATACTTAAATAAAATAAAAAATAAATTTAATAAATTAAGAATTTTTATTAACCCCTCAGAAAATCGCCAATTTGCACTTTAAATGTCTTAAACGAAATGACATTTTACCATTGATATATATAAATAGATGAGACATTAAGTGAATAAATTGGTTCGACGGATTTGAAGGTAGTACCTCCAATTCTCTATTTCACGCATTTAGTGGACCAAAAACCATCGTGTCGTGTTGGTCATTTGAAATACATCTGGTAAGCGTATGTGTAAAAGGCGTTCGTGCAATGTATGGAACGGACTATTCAGACTGTTGAACGTTCAAGTCCTTACTACGCTGTGCCCTCAGTCTAAGGACACCTGCATTCTTGTACATTTTTGCAGGTATATTTACATGACGGCTCGCGCTCGGTGTGGAGTCTATTGTAAGTCCCTTAAATGTTTCAATACCCGGCTTCAGAGCATTATATTTTATACATTTTACAAATATAAGACAAATAGTCCCGATAAACTACTTTTTAGTAGTTTGTCTAACGGGTTCTTTACATTAAAGATCTTATTATAGTGATTTAATAGTTACATTTTTACAATTTAAGATATAAAATTAAATAAAAAAATTTACAGAAATATACTTAGATACATTTTTACAATTATAGATATAAAATAAAATAAATTTTTTACAGAAATATACTTAGATAAAAGAAAAATTATGAAAACATGAATAACAATTTTAAAGTCTTTAGTTATTGTAAGCTAATACAAATTAGTTCTTTCCGTAAGCCAAGTCTTCAGTAAGTTCACCAATTGTTTGTTTTGGGTACAGTTTTTAATTTCAGCTGGAAGCATATTTAAACAACTGGGAATCATGTAATTTAACGTTCTTTGTCCATATTTATTTGTATGTTTAGGTACAATTAGTCTTTCATTAAAGTTAAAACGAGTATTATGGTTGTGTTCCAGCCTGTTTATATATAAAGGGTTATTTATGTGCTTAACTTGTTCCAGAACTCGCGACCGCGAATGGCGCGATGTCATACTCGTAATTGAAACTTTAAATGCAATATTTTCCATCGCATTTTTTTTTCTTTTATAGTAATTTAGGTGAATATAAAGATTTTTCTAAAAAATATTTGTATTAAGCGTAACCAGTGATTTCGAAAGTTTACCAAAAATAGGCGCTGCAACAGTAAAAAATAACTAGGTTGATTAATATAATTGATGAACTTTGATGTCGTTGTATGCGGCCCTCTACTTGAAAAGTCTGTAAACCCCTGCTTTGCAATCGCATTCGTGCCAGTTCGGTAGATAACGGAAAGTGTCGAACTACCCCTCCCGCAGGCCTGAGATGAACACGAATTTCGAATATATTTGTAAGGCATGGCGCCTCTATTGTATATCTCTATGCATTTTACGAAAACTTTGTGTTATTACCGTTTCACAATTAATGCTCTATAAATGAAACATTTCTGAACGTAGCCGAATAGTAATAACTGTTTTAGACAGGTTACAAAATAAGCTTTCGAATTATTATATTATAAATAAATATTAATATTTGTAAATATTAAAATTTAGAATGCAAACATTAAAAAAATGTCAAAATGACTCACCTGATGTATTTATATAAAAACGGTACTAAAATCACAGATTATGTAAACAACAATACTTATTCTATTGTATAAATGTGTAATAAACACTTTTGTCACCTCACTTTTTTATCATTTCATATAAAAATATTTAATAAAAATTTAAAATGTGGAGCGCGGTGGAGCAAATTTGCGCGGGTAAATATTTTTGTCAACTACACGATTGACAGCTGATTCCTGTTATGTATTTCCATAGACAACTTGAATAGAGATGTGCAGCATGATTCACTATCGACCTTTCGCTGTTTATTTTAGGGATGTAACTAAAACAATAACGGAGTTATAAGGGTTTCTATGGAGACACACGCGTTGACGTGTAAACACGCTTATTGTACTTGACTGCTATCGTTATTTTAACGAGTATACTTGCTTACGTTGCTGAGGGGTTAATAAATTTTTTTAATATATTTTTTTTTATTAATTATTTCCCTTGTTTTTGTATTCGCTTGATTTAATTTGCCATAAACAGGGATACTCTCGGAAGCCATTTATGAATTCTACAATGAAATCGTCACTGTGAATTCGCAGATTCATTATTACGTGACGTCCGTCCTTGTCCGTCCTATAGCGCTGTCGCCGATAACTGGCGGCTTGGCTCGCCGGCCGTGATCGACACGCAGTTTTGAACGACGAGCCAAGTAAAAAATCAAGCAAACATGACGAGCCACGAGCCAGGCTCGTCAACTCACAAAACCACGGTTTTGCAATGATACACCGGCGAGCTTTACCGACGAGCCATAAGACCGCGGTTTTACTCGCCTGTCGATCAGGGCCTTAATGTGTCCAAGCGAGCGGATACCCCCCACACTTCTTTCCTCAAAACCGACGGAGGAAGAAAGTAAACAAACCCCGCGTCCCCCGCCACCACCGCACAGCTGCTGGGAGCAAATCACGCATTATTGGAATGTCCAACGGCCGTTTTACCTTCAAAAGCGAGCGTATACCCCTCACGCTTCTTTCCCCAAAACCGACGGAGGGAGGAAGTAAACAAACCCCGCTTCCCCGCGCGCCCTAGGACCGAGACAGGAAGATTGGTCACGTAGGCAGAATGAAGAGGATTAAAAAGGAGGAACACGCGGTAGTAACGTTTAGTTTTTGGCGCGCGTGCCCGGAGAGTTGACCGCCGAGAGCGGCAGTTGAAGTTGATCATAAAAAACATAATTAAAGACGTTATTATTTATTATACCGGACATGGAAACGTGGATTTCCGTATCGATACAATCGCGACCCATATATTATCGTGATGAGTGTAAGATCGAACTCTTTAACCAAGTGACAAATAAGTTGCAACCTCGTGCATAATTAAAGACGTTATTAATTTTATACAAAACCGGGACCAGCTCATTTTACACTAAAAAAAATAAATTTTTACGCCAGTAGATAGGTAATAATTAGATGTAATTAATTCCGTGAGCGGAAATTGAAAAAAATGTACACTATCGTTAATTTCTTAAATTTAAAAATACGAAAATGTCATTTTTTCAAAGTGCAAAAGCGGTAATATGCACTTTTTCACGAAAAAACACTTTGCAGAAGTTGAATAATTGTTAGAATTACGTATTTCGGAAACTTTTTGCATTGGGGGAGGCGGAAAATGATGCATTTTAAATTTCAATTGCGTAAAATCAAAATTCACTTCGCGTCTTCGAAACTGACATGGCGCGGCCGATCTGTCACACAAGCCCGCTGGACAAACCCTGCGTAGCCAGACAAACTATTTAAAAACGTAGGCTGTTTTTTAAAGTTAAGATAATATTCACAAGCCCGCTATACAAACCCTGCGTAGCCAGACAAACCATTTAAAAACGTAGGCTGTTTTTTAAAGTAAAGATAACAACATGGAGGTCATTGAAAAATGACATTTTCGTATTTTTAAATTTAAGAAATTGACGATAATATACATTATTTTCAATTTCCGCTCACGGAATTAATTACATCTAATTATTACCTATCTACTGGGGTATATATTTATTTATTTTTGTCCAAAATGAGCTGGTCCCGGCTTTGTATAAATTTACCCCCCCAACCGTATCGGGCTTACCATCAATACCTAACCGCCCACAATTCGGTCAAGCTGCGGTTCCCTGGCTCCGCTGCTCCCTGACGACAAGGACCTGGACGTTGCGTTTTCCCGCCCACACTTCAACCAAGCTGCAGTTCCCTGGCTCCGCTGCTCCCTGACGACAAGGACCTGATCGTTGCGTTTTCCCGCCCACGCTTCAACCAAGCTGCAGTCCCCTGGCTTCGCTGCTCCTTGACGACAAGGACCTGGACGTTGCGTTGTCCTGCCCACACTCCAGCCGCGATCGTTGCCTGGGCCGAGAGCCTCAGGCGGCGAGATTCTCCAATACGGATCTACACTGAACACCAGCCTTAGGACCCCAAGTAACGTACTACGAAATTCCCCATATCGTTCTAAACTTAATATTCTCAGAGCCAACCTAGGCAGGGTCTTTACACTATTTTGTTAACATGTCCATTATTCTCATAATATACCTACTCAGTTATGCCCATGCCTATACGTTGTTTCCTTTATAAAGTCCTGACAAACAATGATACTGGGTTGAGAACCTCGCCCCGGGAAGCTGAGTTTAGCCGAAAGTTCCAGAAAGTACATCTAAAAAGGTAAAATAAAACCTGAACCGAGGACTCCAATCTGGAGGACTCGAGGTAAAAGAAAAGTATTTGAGAAGTTACATTAGAACTTAAATAAATATTTACATACTTATAATCCATTTTTTTTAGTTTTGTTTGAATTTGGTCTTTAATTCAGTTTGACTAATCGTAGTTGAAAACATACTTCTTTTTCTTTATTTGTTTTTGGGGTGTTATGCCGTGTTGCGCTACCTCCTTCTTTAGCCAACGTTTCGGACATCGTTGCAGTGTCCATCATCAGGGCAGATCCGGCAGATCCGGTAGATGTGTAATTTGAAGTGTAAAGTGTGTGCTTATTTACTTCCAAGCGATACCGTGTCGCCAGCACCACTAACTTTCACCAGTACAAAATAATCGTGAAAAACAGTGGCGTCATCGCCGCGGAACGGAATAGAAAGTTCATTAAAACGTGGTATTTATGCTAGCCAGGGGCAAGTCCGTTTGTGAGATGCCGACGGAAGTGGCTCCATCTCTTAATGAAATCTAAAATTAGAAATCACAATGGTAAGAATTTAAAAAAATATATTTTTACAATGGTTAACTTTCACCAGTACAAAATACTCGTGACAAGCAGTGGCGTCATCACCGCGGAACGGAATAGAAAGTTCATTAAAACGTGGTATTTATGCTAGTCAGGGCCAAGTCCGTTTGCGAGATGCTGACCGAAGTGGCTCCATCTCTTAATGAATTCTAAAATTAGAAATCACAATGGTAAGAATTTAAGAAATAGAATTACAATGGTTAAAGCGAATTTAGTCAATATAAATCAAAATGGTTTACCACGAGCTGGCATTACTGTATACTTAGACATGTTTTTTGCTCTATTAATATTAAATGAATTTTACTAGAATTAGAATTACACTGGTAAAAGCGAATTTAGTCAATATAAAGTTATAACACAAAATGGTTTACCGCGAGCTGGCATTACTGTATACTTAGACATGTTTTTTGCGTTTAGCTTTGGTGTGGCCGTCAATCACCGGATACCAAGAGCTATTGAGCTTAGCTCCGTCGTCTCTATTAATATTAAAAGGATTTTTGTAGATTTCAATTGCCTCCGTAATTAGGCGTGCTCTATAAGTTTTGGGTCTTCCCAAGACCTCGGGAACAAATCCAAAGTAATGGCCGGTTTCGATTAAGTGCTCAGCGACACTTCAAATTACACATCTACCGGATCTGCCGGATCTGCCCTGATGATGGACACTGCAACGATGTCCGAAACGTTGGCTAAAGAAGGAGGTAGCGCAACACGGCATAACACCCCAAAAACAAATAAAGAAAATGCTTTTGGCCGTGAAAATCTTAAAACTTAAACATACTTCTTTGTTCGTAATTTCGTTTATAATATTCCATGTTTTTTATAATCATTTACAGCTTTTTCATTTTGTTCAAAATAGTATTTTTTTATAATTTCGAATGAGCCTATTGAGTAAGTTTCTGTCCTTAAATAAAAAAAAAATTCATAAAAAAAAAACATTATTCTGACGTTAGTTTTTTAGTCAATTTAACATTTCTTTGTATAGATTATCTCTTTGTAATGGAGACTATTAGTCCTACAGTGATCCAAGTTTTTTTTATTATTTTCTTTTCGAGTTAATAATTTTATTTGTACTTTACGAAATCTGTAGAGTTTTATAAAACAATTCTAATGCTGGCCTGTGAGTTAACTGTTGATAGTATTTTTTCCCATTTTTCTGAATGAAGTAGATTGTTTAATGTGAGGTAATAATTTTTTCAACAGTATCAGAAATTGTTTGTTTTAAATTTGTGGTTAAGATGTTGTGTCCGTAAAATGTTGGGTAGTGGTCAGTAATGTTTTTTTGAGAGTTAAAGATGTAGCTTTAACTTGTTTGTATGTTTTGACAAAAATGTTATCTAGAGTAGTAGATTTATTCAGATTTTCTCTTGTTGGTGAGGTTATTTATGAAAGATATCCTGCACATGATAAATAATGTAAGTATTCATTCGAAAAATTTGTTCTTTTATTATTTTCGTTTATGTTTTATTGATATCACCAGTTAATATTAATTTTTTTATTCAGGAAATCGACAGTTTACATTTATTTCAGTTTGTACATAGTATTAAATAGCCAAAATAAAACCAATAATAATCCTTCTTGTGACATAAATTCTACTGAGACAGCATAATAAGTATAAATAAATTAATTTTATAAAAAAATTATTATATATTTTATTAGAAAGTTCAAGTTATTTCTGTTAGTATCTAAAAAAACGAATTAAGTTCATTAGTGAAGAGAGATTCATTTAATAAAGGTGAATTATAGATAGCTTATAGCAGATAATTACAATTATTGTGATTAAATATTTAATTGCATTTGCTGTTTTGTTTTAAAATCAAGAATTTCGAAGATGGTTTTCTTAAAATAATTTAAAAAAAAAAAAACAGTGATTGCATCATGCCCAGTACGTTTGAATTTGGATGAAATGGTTACATATCTTGGCAGGTATAGGGGATAACCTCTTTCATCTGTGTTTCTGTTATAATAACAATACTAGGAGAAAAATCAAAACTATCGAGAAGGATGCAGAGTACATCAAAGTGCTTTCTTAAGCTTCGTATATCCATATTAGGAACTGAAAAATTAACTCTTTAAAGTGATTACTTAGCTCACTTGAGTTTTTAAACATTGGCACGAGAAAGCGGCTTTTGCACAATGTGGCTAATTATGTGAATTTTTAGATATCCCTTTCGAGAACATGAATAGGTGCAGTCGGGACACGAAAAAAGTTTTACCTCACTGTGGGTAAGCATGTGACTATTAAGATTGCTTTTGGTAGAACACGAATAATTGCAAATGGCACAAGAAAACGGCTTTTGCTCACTGTGGGTAAACATGTGAATTTTTAGAACTCCCTTCCGAGTACATGAATAGTTGCAGTCGGGACAAGAAAAAGGTTTTTCTCCACTGTGGGTAAGCATGTGAATTTTTAGTTCTCCCTTCCGAGTACATGAGTAGTTGCAGTCGGGACAAGAAAAAGGTTTTTCTCCACTGTGGGAAAACATGTGACTTTTAAGAATGCTCTTTTGAGTACATGAATAGGTGCAGTCGGGACACGAAAAAGGTTTCACCTCACTGTGGGTAAGCATGTGAATTTTAAGATTGCCTTTGGTAGAACACGAATAATTGCAAATGGCACAGGAAAACGGTTTTTGCTCACTGTGGGTAAACATGTGAATTTTTAGAACTCCCTTCCGAGTACATGAATAGTTGCAGTCGGGACAAGAAAAATGTTTTTCACCACTGTGGGTAAGCACGTGAATTTTTAGAACTCCCTTCCGAGTACATGAATAGTTGCAGTCGGAACACGAAAAAGGTTTTTCTCCACTGTGGGTAAACATGTGAATTTTTAGAACTCCCTTCTGAGTACATGAATAGTTGCAGTCGGGACAAGAAAAAGGTTTTTCTCCACTGTGGGTAAGCATGTGAATTTTTAGAACTCCCTTCCGAGTACATGAATAGTTGCAGTCGGGACAAGAAAAAGGTTTTTCTCCACTGTGGGTAAACATGTGAATTTTTAGTTCTCCCTTCCGAATACATGAATAGTTGCAGTCGGGACAAGAAAAAGGTTTTTCTCCATTGTGGGTTAACATATGATTTTTCAGAACTCGATTCTGAGCACATGAATAGTTGCAGTCGGGACACGAAAAAGGTTTTTCTCCACTGTGGGTAAACATGTGAATTTTTAGATCTCTCTTCCGAGTACATGAATAGGTGCAGTCGGGACAAGAAAAAGGTTTTTCTCCACTGTGGGTAAGCTTGTGACTTTTAAGACTGGCCTTTGTAAGACATGAATACACACAGTCCGGACACGAAAAAGATTTTTCTCCAGTGTGGGTACGCAAGTGCAGTTCTAACGTTAACTTACGTGGGCAGGAATAGTCGCAATGAGAACAAAAGTATTGTTTCTCCACATGATGCGTCTTCATGAATCCGCCTGAAAAAGATTATTATAATTTATGTTTTAATAAAATAAAGCAGATCCAATTAAGTGTAAGTAGATAAACAAACGAAAAACATTAGAACACGAAGTGTTGACAAAAACCAAACCTTAAACTAGGGGTGGGGAATCGGCGGCCAGAACTCAATTCAAAACTTTAAAACAAATTCTAATTTCATTGCATTTTGAAAATAAATCTGGTTTTTACTTAAAACCTGCCTCGTGTGCTAAATACAATGTAAAAATTCTGACGCAATTAAAGAGATACGATTCTCGATTAAAGATTGTATCTGTGTGCGGGTTCAAATTACACATAGAGCTCGTTAATGTTTTCCCTTTAATTTTTCCATCACATAGCCTGCAACCAGAATTTTATAATTGCATGAGAATGTTTTCCTTAGAAATGAGCATGTGAATGTAATGCCTCCGAAAATTGGTTTTATCTTAAGAATGAATCTGGGTACCAGTCCAGCTGCTTAAACTAAAATTAAACTTACTCTTCATAAGTGCACAAGGAATATCAAAACTATTTAAATTTATGACATAATTAACTATTTTTTTATGTGAATACCTCAAAAGAGTACCAGCTGCACCCGTCTGGTGCCAGTAAGACTATGGCATCTCCAATTGAGGTATATTGTGAGGCTGGAGGAATTGAGAAAAGGAGAAGAGAAAGAGGAAAGTGGGAAAGTAACTGGCATTTCAAGCAACTGAATTCTAAATGGTGGTTTCCATTCCGAATGGTGGTCTTAGACCCGGGCAATACTGAGAGTATCTTCCATTCTTGAACGTTCCGTAAATACACTCATTGAATTAATTGAGAAATAAAACGACCTTCGGATTGCGAGTCAAGAGCCTTACCCCTCGAGGAGGCCAAGGAGGCCGTGAATTAAAGTATATTTTATTAAAAGTGTAACTGATATACCGTGAAGGAAAGCAGTTCTCACGTTCTGAACCTTTTTTGGGCGGTGCTTCCAGCACGACGTACAAAAAGGCCTCGCGGTCCACGTTCACTGTTCACCTAATCCTTATTAAACAAAAATCAATTTACCTGCAGTTTGCGTAATTCGTTCAGAGCGCTCTAGGCATTCCTTTTTAATATCCGGGAGATGTACGTCAATTTCTGTACAAGGAATTCCATCTATAACTTTTTGTCGGAGTCGCGGTTCTACGTTGATGGAAACAGTCTCCACTTTAAAGTTACCTGGATAAAACGTTTGAACGCTACCTGGATAAAAAGTTTGAACGCTACCACGAAGGAAGACAAACTCAACACGAGCTCCATAGGCCTCTCCGGACCACGTACACCAGTTTATATATCGGAACACTTAACGTCAACAAATAAACGCTTACTTTACCTGGCGAAGAAGACGGCTTCGGAAAAAAAACTAGCTTACGTATGGGTGAAAGCGGGGCGTGTATACGTACGTCAAACAACAGAATCACGAGCTATCCACATTACCTCTGAAAATATCCTTCTCACATTATGACTCACTAATACAAGCATACACATACTATTTTACTCACACACATCTGTACTATTTTACTTACACACATCTGTACTATTTTACCACACACATATCTGTACGTTTCCAAAGTTTATCATTGTGGGTATACTTAATAACTTTAAAAAACAAACTATAAATGATTCAAGTAGCTTTTGATATCCCCGAAGAAACCTTGCTCACATGTATCAAAAATGTGATTGACAATCCTGTAGACATGAATAAATATTGTTGGGAATCGTACGGTCTGAAAATTATTCACCAGAACATAAGAAGTATTACCAATATTGATGACTTTCTCGTATTTCTTGACGAACTTGATTTCACTTTTGATATGATAGTTTTAACTGAGTGCTGGATTAATAAATACTTCACCCCCAAAGAGATACAAAATTATACTGAGTACCACACAACGAGTATAATAAATAAAGCTAGTGGTGTTGTAATTTATGTCAGGGACGGTATACAGACGCAAGTTGACGAACTCACTTTATCACAAGCCAACTGTCTAAAAATTGTGCTTAACAAAAACCTATGCATTTTTGCAATCTATAGATCGCCATCATTTCACAACATCGATTCCTTTCTAAATTCACTCCACTCTATCATTAACAACACAGATAACCCAGAACATCAAATAATCATTGGAGACTTAAATATTAATACTATTCTAGACAACCATCGCCAATCTGATGATTATTTATGTTTTCTCACTGAAAACGCTTTTACTCCGATAATTGATACCCCCACTCGAGTACAAGGTACAAGTAAATCATGCTTGGATCACATCAATGTTAAAAACATTGATTTTACGGACTCGTTTGTTATACACACAACGATTTCAGATCATTATACCACAGCGCTCGGCCTAAGAAATAAGCCTTCCTCTCCTTCTAAAAATAAATGTATTTCTAAAATAAACTACAACGCACTGATTGATGAGCTGTCTACAGAAAATTGGCAAAACGTAATAGATCAGACTGACACTGACCAAGCAATGCAGCAATTTATCACAAAATTACAATACTATATATCTAATCACACTGTTAAAAAAGTTATACCGAACAAACAATTTAAACTCATGCCATGGATAACCCCTGGTCTAGTCAAATCCATCCATAGACGTAATCAACTTCCCAAAAATGCTAAAAGACAACCAGATAATATTTTAATTCAAGAACAATATAAGAAATACAGAAACTTATGTAAAAAACTAATTAATTCCACTAAAGAAAATTTCTACAAAAAATATATATACGAAAACACCATAACTCCAAAACATTTCTGGGAAATATTTCGTAAAATTACCAAAACAAAAAACAGTAAATCGTCTTTCATACAATCATTGGATATTAAAAATACAAGTACCACTAATCCCAAATTGATGGCTAATTTTGCTAATCACTATTTCACTTCAATAGGAGCCTCTCTCGCAAATAAAATCCTTGAAAAATGTAAGAAAACTGAATCTGAACTAGCCAACATACCTACAACTGTCCTTAATCTTAAAATAGACGAGATTCAAACAACGACTAAAGAAGTCATGAAAATGATAGATGAGCTTAAATCATCTAATGCCTGTGGGCAAGACCAAATTTCCTCAAATCTGCTGAAAGTATTGAAACCACTCATAGCGAATCCTATTGCATACATTTGTAATCTTAGTTTCAAGACAGGCATATTCCCAAACCACCTAAAACAATCAGTTGTTATATTGATTCATAAAAATGGAATCAAATCGGAAATGCATAATTATCGGCCAATATCTCTGCTCAACTCATTCTCAAAAATTATTGAGAAAATTGTAAAAAATCGTCTCACCCTCTACCTAGAAACTCATAAAATCTTATCTAACAACCAGTTCGGCTTTCGACCAGGTCTAGGAACAGAAAATGCAATTGCTAAACTGACAGATATTATTTCCAATAATATTGACCAGGGAAATAAATCTATTGCTCTCTTCTTAGATCTTGCCAAAGCTTTTGATACCATCTCGCATAAAATACTTCTAAAAAAACTAAAGGCTATAGGTATTCAGGGACAGCTACACAAATGGATGGGTAGTTATTTAGCTAACAGATACCAAAAAGTTAAAATTAATGATACTATTAGTGATCCGGCCCTTGTAGAATTTGGTGTACCCCAAGGAAGTACCTTAGGACCTATTTTGTTTAGTATTTATATAAATGATCTGTGTAACAGCAATTTTTCCAATCATATTATAACATTTGCAGATGATACTGTTTTAATATTTGAAGGTAGAACGTGGCACGAAGTACACTGCAAAGCAGAAGATGGAATAAAACAGCTAAAACTTTGGTTAGACAGTAATCTGTTAACACTCAACTCGGAAAAAACAAAATTTATACGATTTAGTGCGACAGAAGCCGGCCAACCCAAGGAAGCATATAATATTTTTGTACATAAATGCACTGACTCAACTACCTGTACTTGCTATAAATTAGAATGCGTGGACAATATAAAATACCTTGGTGTTGTATTAGACAAATATCTTAGATGGGACGGTCACGTGGATCTAGTCACCACAAAGGTTAGAAAGCTCACGTATATGTTTATGACAATCAGAAATATCTTACGTAAAAAAGAATTAAAACTCATCTATGATGCTATGTGCGGATCACTTCTAGACTATGCATCCTTAGGTTGGGGTGGATGTGTAAAAACTGTTTTGGACAAACTAGCAAAAGCTCAAAAATCACTACTAAGGGTAATCCTCAAAAAACCATTTAGATATCACAGTGATGCACTATTTAAAGACTTAGAAGTTCTAGATGTTAGACAACTGTACATGAGAAAATTAATTTTAAACACCCATAAACAACGCCACCTCTACCCATCTATTAACCACTCTCACAACACCCGACACTCACGGAGAAATCCAATTGTAACACTCACAACTAAAACATCTCTCGCTCAAAGACACTTCACTTTCTTAGGTCCAAAACTATACAACTTCATGCCTGATGCTTGGAAAAAGGAAAGCACAGTTGTTCTTCGTAAATTGACCACTACTTGGTTTCAACAATTAGGGAGAAAGGAAAGTGAACTTTTACTACACAAAAAATAAAATCAAACACAAACCAAAAACAACAACAAAAATTTCAACAAAAAATGAACTAAGTAAAAGATACCCCTATCTTCTAATCTATATTATTATGTGTATCTACCTATCTATATTTTTATGTGTATCTACCTATCTGTATGTACCTACCTATTACTTTTAAATTAGAAATCAGCTGTCATTCTTATGTTTTAATTGCATATTTTACTTTATTCTATCTCTTCTCTTTTTTATTCATATTTATACAAAATATGTATGTAGGCTTATAATATACGCAATGTAAACACCAATTATAAGAAAGATATACCTATTATTTTATTATTACTTTAATAACTATGCTTAGCAAACTACAGTAATAATCAAACATTAATTGTTTATTTTATTTTATTGTTTCTGTTCTCTTTCTAGTTCTCACTATGCAAAATGTGTACGTAGGATATATATATGAAATGAAATGCAAACACCAGTTACCACCTTATATTTTAATCATTTGCCTGTAAATAACTATGCTAAACCATCCACGGCTATTTTATGTTTTAATTGGTTATTTCATTTTTATTTTATTCTTTCTCTTCTCTTTTTCTTTCTTTTGATATGCTAAACATATAACAGTTAGGTACTATATTTTAAACTTCTCTTTTATTATTTTATTTTATATTCCTTCTCTTCTTTTTATTTTCTCTTTTTATTTCATCAATTTTCTTTCCTTTTTGTACAAATCATTCTCCATATGTTCATACCCATAATTATTTGACTGTCCTAAAACGGGATAATACTCCTAGTTGGGCAGTCAAAATTTAATAAATAATGTATATAAATGTATAATATTGTGCTAAATAAACAAATAAAAAAAATAAAAATAAAAAAAAACAAAAACAAAATCAATACCGATATTAAAATACCGACAAGAAAAATGTACTTATTACTTTTTAAATTACGGTCATCAATCGCTAAGATAGTACGATAACGAATTATATTGTTTCCGTTAAAAAAAACTTAAATCAAAATATTTACTTTTGAAAACGCGGGAATATGGAAAAGAGACTTATAGGTACTAAGCACTATGAATTAAAGCAAAATCATTAATTTGGTTTGGAAATTTGATCACTAAGTTCTTTAGGTGGCTGGTGATAAGCGGGAAAGAAAATTGCCATCTACATAAGAAGTGTTATTATTGACGACCCTAATCCAAATGTTACACGATGTAGTGCATCGCCGTAAGTATAATTTAAGATATAAAAAGGATCCCAGATGTCAGGTGCTTCAGGAACCGATACAAAAGGAAGGAAATATCAATTATTATTTATTTATTTATAAACTATTTATTTATAACTTTAGACAAGATTTTTTTATGCATAGTACAAAGTATTGTAGAAGGAAATATCATTTACTCTGGAGCACCTTCAGAACGGAGTTTGGTTGTTAATTGTCAATGGAATAATTTTTGAAAGTATGGTAATACACGTAATTTGACAGTTATCAGAAAAAAATACATTTTATAGTAAGAACCCAAAATAACTTATGAACGGCAAGAGAAGGCGTCCTTTACAAGCAAATATATTAAGTATCGTGATTTATTTGTGTTATATTATGCCGCGCTGCGTTATCTCGATCTTCAGCCAACGTTTCGGATAACATCAAAGTGTACATGTTTTTATTGAAGTAAGTGTTAAATCTAAAAAATTAATCGATGCATTACTGCCTACCTCTAAAGTGAATTGGATGCTTTTATGGAATGAATTGATAAGAAGAAGGAATTTAGACAGTTGCCGATCTGTTCCTGTCCAGATACAGAAGATATCGTCCACATATCTCTTCCATGTTAGAACATTATTTAAGAGTGAAGAATTACAATTAAAAATCTTATTTTCTAAGTTATCCATAAAAATGTCTGCTAACAGTGGACTCGTTGGAGCCCCTATCGGAAGACCTTGATTCTGTTGGTAGACACTGATTATTGAAATAATTATTAAGAAAATATTGTAGATATTTTAAATTCCTCCAATTTGGATACTGATATGATTAATGACCTGTCTCGTTTATTCAACATGTGCCTTAAGCAAAATTATTTTCAATATAACAACAGTGTCCCGCAATTTCCCCCACCTCTTTGCTCACCTCCCACTCAAACACCTAACATTCTGTATCATAGTTTAGTTATAATGTTCTCCTGATGAAGGAGGGGTGCTTCTGAAACCGGTAGAGTGTTTTAAAATAAAAGTGGTCTTAAACAAATTTATGTGTTTTTTTATTGTAAAAAAATTTAGATTCGCCAAACTATAAAAGGAAACTTTTTTACTTTGGGGCGGCGGCAAACAATGCATTTTAATTTTCAATTGCGAAAAATAAACATTTACTTAGTGAACCGACACGACGAAAATCCGCGGCCATTTCTGTCACTGTTGTGTTGTGTTGGTTTCCCTGATACAAACAAGAGCTAGATACGACTGTAGCCGACTTCGTGAATACATGAAAAGGCGCGTAATTATGAAAAACAGAATTAATAATAATATAATGTAAACTAACCTCTAATCAGAATCACTTCAGAGTCTAGCTGAGGCACTGGAATCATGTTGGATTTCATCGTCATTATAATTGGAGGTATTGGTATTCGTCGTCATTAAAATTGAAGAATAGAAATAATAATAGAATGGAAACATGTTGGATTTCATCGTCATTATAATTGAAGAATAGAAATAATAATAAACAACAAAAAAACAACTACGGTTTGTACATTTCAGCAGCCATTAGGAAAAATAAGTGGAGTCGGTCTTTGTTTTTGGGCACCGATCTTTTCCACAGGAATTCGCAGAGATATCCCTCATAATGGGCCTTTTTTCTCCCGACTCTGGGTACATTACCCCTCACATCTCTCCAGCACCGCTCGATATTTTGAGTGTGTGCTCCGGTTTCGTAATCAACAAAATTTATACTGTGATTCACATTTAAATGGACGAAACCTTCATCGTTGAGGCAGTCATACGCCTTCCAACAATCGCTTATGATCGTGGTGCCCGGCAGTATATATTCTTTGATTATTTTCAACAAAGTTTGATCCTCTACTCCGCAGACAAACAATTTCTTTGATCCCCTATCGAATCCACCGAAAATCCATTTTCCTTCCACTCTTCTGCCGGTTCACGGTTGTTTTTCCTTTTTCCGATCTTCGCTTCATCTATCTCCACGGTAATACCGACACCTCCAATCTGCTGCTTCATTTAATCGCACCCCAGCACGCAAACTTCCCGGCAATATGAAGACCAGTCTCAGTTTCACAGGTTACGTCCATTTCTTCCATGAGGAAGGTGCTTCTAGGAGGACGCATCATCGTCCAAAATGCGACGAAGCTGCATATTTTGGCGATGGTGAGAGTTGATTGGCCGAAAAATGTGCCTTTTCTTATAGAAACCGAAAAACTACACCTTGTTTTGATCCGTTTGTGGCCCGAACTTACGACGAAAGTTTTTCTACAACGGTAAATAGGATTCGAGAAGCTACACGCGTTACCACAAATATAACACATTTTCTCCCGGGGAAGCAATCCGTGGCTTCTTAACCACTGAAACATAGAATCATCGTTTCTAACGATATCGGCAAACTCTAAGATTCCAATAGAGCACGTTTGGCAAGACATTTTTTTTTGTTGTAGCAAGCTATTCGGCAATAGGTCTGTGCGAAACAAACAGTCGGAACTAATTAAATGCATGGCTACCGGAAACCATAAAACCGGAAGGAAGAAATTAACGCGTAGAGACAATAAAATGAAATTACTAAAATTAAATTATTATAATAAGATTTTGAAAAAATACTCTGAAACCAGATACGTTTTTCATCTCACACCTGTCGGATCTGCCCTGATGATGGACACTGCAACGCTGTCCGAAACGTTGGCTAAAGGAGGTAGGTAGCGCAACATGGCATAACACGTCAAAAACAAAAATATTCTGAAACCAATTGTGTTTTAAATGTACAATAGGTTTTCAGACAAGTTTTTTTAACTTTAAAAAATTCTTTTTTACTTCGAAAATTTTTTTTTACATTGACTAAATTTTCAATGTAAACAAAATTGCCTAAAGGCCTTTATTCATTTAATATTCTAAATTTCGTAATAACAAATATATACGAATAGAGGTTTGTTAACATAATAATCCTGCTGTGTTTTCATAATTTCGCGGTATTTCATGTAGGTATCCCACGAAGTCGGCTACAGTCGTATTAGCTCTTGTTAATTTATCAAGGATACCAACATAACAGTGACAGGTATTTATTTATTTTTTATTTAAGTACATAAAACAGGCATTAAGCCCAAAAAATTATATACATGGATGATTTACATTTATATTTCATTTATTATATTTCATTTGTGTTCATTTCTGTATAACATGTTAGGTTAACTGGAAGAAATAGGATGTAGGTACCTATAAGTTATACCTTTTGTACTAAATGAATTTTTTTTACAATAAATGATTTTGATTTTGATTTTGAAATTACAAAAATTATAACAAAAATAATATCAGTAATAATTAGCTACTCGTAAATATGCAAAAGTGAATGACGAACAAGAATGAGTAAAAGGTAGAGTACAAAAGAATCACCAACAATTTATTATTGGCACCTGTGCTGATGGGACAATGATTTAGTAGGTGCAATATTTCCTGTCTTTTAATAAAGGGCTTCATCACAATATCAGCTTTATACGATTGATGGTAAAATATATTTTTTGAAGTGATTGAATGGGTTATTAAAAATGTCAATTTCATTATTAGAGCAGTGTATAGTGTTATAATGTCTTAGTGTTCGTGGTAAAGGGGAGAAATATCCTGTATTTGTGTGGTAGGTAGATATATAGAAAATATCTTGCATCCTCCTTGTTGAATTTCTTGACGGTGTGTTAATGTTAATTTGGGATAAAATGTTGGGTGTATCAACTGATGCATGTATAATTTTGTGCAGAAGCAATAAATCAGAAAGTTTCCGTCTTCCTGTCAGAGAGTGTAGTTTATAGTGTAAAATTCGGTCTTTATACGTTCCAAATTGATCAGATATACCTTCGCGATAAGCAATAACACGGGTTAATTTTCTTTGTATGGATTCGATTCTATAATTATGAATCTCATAATTGGGAGACCAAATAGTGGATCCGTATTCGAGAATACTTCGCACAATTGATTTATATAATGTTAAAGTTAATTCTGCACTTTTAAAGCAATTTGTGATTCTGAGCGTTAATCCTAATATTTGTGACGCACTTTTTGAAATTGTATCTACATGTTTATTGAAGCTAAGTGATGAGTCAAATATCACGCCTAAGTCTTTAATTGAAGTTATGTTTAATAAAGCGACATTGTTAATGTGATATGTGTTTGAAAATTTATTTCTGTTCTTTGTGAAGGAAATTACAGCACATTTGTTTTTATTAAAATACAAATCATTTAGTGTGCACCATTCGTGTAGTGATGATAGGTCTTTTTGCAAATCGATGCAATCTTCCAATGATGTGATTTTTTTGTACGGCTTAAGGTCGTCGGCAAATAGGAGATATTTCGAAAATTTTATTCTTAATACTATGTCGTTGATAAAAATTAAAAATAGCAGGGGTCCAAGATGAGAGCCCTGCGGAATTCCCGATGTTACAGTAAAAATATCCGCAGAGTATCCTCCTATAACTACTTGTAGTTTTCTTTCAGTAATGTAACTCTCAAACCATTTCAGAGTATTTCCACTAATGCCAAACTTTTCAAGCTTCTTAATAAGTAGTGACTGATTTAACTGGTCAAATGCTTTGCAAAAATCCGTGTAGATAGCATCTACTTGTAAATGCTTTTCGATGCTGTCGCGGATGAATTGGGAGTATACAAGAAGGTTTGTGGTTGTAGAACGCCGGGGAAAGATTCCGTGTTGCTCAATGATAATGTATTTACTTACGTGAGCCAGTAGACAGTCATATATTATTGAATCAAATAACTTTCCTATGCAGTCAAGTTTAGAGATGGGTCTATAATTTTTTATATCGCTCTTACAACCTTTCTTAAAGATGGGAGTTAAAAAAGCCGTTTTCCATTTGGTATGGCCGCGTATTTTCGCTGTGTCGGTTCGCGAAGTGAATTTTGGTTTTATGCATTTAAAAATTAAAATGCATTATTTTCCGCCGCCCCAAAGCAAAAAACTTTCCTTTTATAGTAATTAAGGCGAATCTAAAGTTTTTTTATAAAATTTATTCGTAAAAAGCGTGGCCAGTCGGAACCGATAATTAACAAAAGGTTTAATAAACTTACTAATCCCTTGGTTTGTGACAACGACCGTAAATCTACAATGGACAACTCATGTACCTACTCTCGTATGTCGCGTGTTAAACCGGTTCGTGATATAATTATATTGCCAATGTTGTAAAATGTGACAAAATGCTTACGATGCACAAGCACCGATTAAGGGGCTTAGATCTTAAAATAACATAGGTCAATATTATATAAACAAACTTACGTACAAGGCGAAGCGGGGTAGTCAGTTTCACTATGGTAAAGAAACTTCACTAGAAAAGTAAAAGTGCAATAATTGTGTGGGAAAGAAATGTGATGGTTATTAAAGTGATCCAAAACGGAAAAAAATCGGAATTCGAATCTGAAAGAATTAGGTTGGGGCAAGCAAATATAAACTGAATAACACGACTTAAAAATTTTCAATTCATTATACCCAGTTTACAGGTAATTTTGACGTGTTTGATACTCTGAACAATGCCATAGAAAAAAACCAAAGATATTTTATGGAAAATGTGCCGGCAGTGTTACCAACTCTCAAAATATTTATCCCTAAAACTAAATCAAAAACCCCAAAACCCGCCAACTACTTGAAAAAAACCCATAAAATTTTTTTTAGGGATATTTCAATAATAATTGATAAATGATATACTGTAATGTTGTTGAAAACACAAAAAAAAAGAAATATATATTGGGTAGCATCGCGTTACTTGTACTTATTGGTGTACTTCTGCCAGTACCCCTTTTTATTTTTGGTTCCTTTAGGCATTATTAACAAATAATTGCTTGTCGACGCTGCAGTATATAAATTCCAACTAAACAATCAACATACATATGAATTTTCAGTAAGCATAGGCACAATAACCACCAATCAAGTAGTTTATCGGCTACGCTAGGTTTGTGTAACATGGTTTGTGATAGAAAAGAAAGTGCCCCCTTCGTAGCGCCTACTCGCGTCAAGGCAAGAAAACATCCCAGTTTTCAAGTAGTTTAGCGGCTACGCTAGGTTTGTGTAACATGGTTTGTGATAGAAAAGAAAGTGCCCCCTTCGTAGCGTCTACTCGCGTCAAGGCAAGAAAACATCCCAGTTTTCAAGTAGTTTAGCGGCTACGCTAGGTTTGTGTAACATGGTTTGTGATAGAAAAGAAAGTGCCCCCTTCGTAGCGCCTACTCGCGTCAAGGCAAGAAAACATCCCAGTTTTCAAGTAGTTTAGCGGCTACGCTAGGTTTGTGTAACATGGTTTGTGATAGAAAAGAAAGTGCCCCCTTCGTAGCGCCTACTCGCGTCAAGACAACAAACATTCCAGTTTTCATGTAGTTTAGCGGCTACGCTAGGTTTGTGTAACATGGTTTGTGATACAAAAGTGAATAAAATATATAAAAAATAATTACTGAAATTATAATCATGTTTTTTTACGTTATTGATATTATTGCTTAATGGCAACACTTAATTTTATGTGGTAATATGTTATATTTAGTTTTTTCTATGATCTTTAAGGGGTGTTCAGACATCTAATATAACCGCTAGCAGGTATCTGCTGAACCGCGAGCGCTTATGTTTCGTGCCGTTCACACAGCGCAGATAAAATATTTCTTCCTATGGTAGGAGAGGGGGTCAGTTGAATTAGCGAGCGGCCACGGAGTGCGCATTTTTTGTACTGAATCTATGAACTTGACATCTGTCACCCACCGGTCTTGGCAGCTCCGTAATTAAAATGACCCCCTCTCCTGTTTTCGTCGGAGTGGGGGGCGCTTAACTGTTGGCATATCGCCTCAGGAGCGGTTACGGCGTAAGATATGCATTATCTATGGTTGATGTGCGCATAAAGCGCTCAGGTGTGAACGGTCTGAAGGGATTGTATGGAGAGCGATATGTGGCGTGCTATGATCTTTTATATTTATATGCTCAATGTGAACGAGCTCTTATTCTCAGAAAAAAATGGCCGGTTATATTTATTGTATGTAAATTCAAAATTGTACAGTCGTTTAACTCAGTTAATATTGCCGAGTGTAACCTAATTCTTTCAGATTCGGATTTCCCAGCCCAAAGTTAGTATAAAGATAATTAAATTTCTTCTTTCGGAGTATCGCCCATAAAAAGATGTGTCTTTAATTTATTGCAGATTTTTTGTGTATCGAAATTTTTTAAGTCGTGTAATTCAGTTTGCTTGCCCCAACCTAATTCTTTCAGATTCGGATTCCCCGGCCCAAAGTTAGTATAAAGATAACTAGTTTTATTTTTTAGGAATTTCGCCCATAAACGAACTTTACCCCAAAACTCTTTAAATGTAAAGCAAATATTGTTCAGTTAATATAATATTTGTTCAGAAAAGCAGAGCTAATTCGATATTGTATAAACTCGCTGACGCGATGGAAACGTCACCCGTCACCAGTGTTGCCAGCCGTGTCTTGTAAAAAGTCACCTAAAATATATAAAAAAGTAACCTTTTTGTGTGAAAAATAACCTTTCATGTTTTTTTCCAGTGGTATGGGGTCGTCCATTAATCGCGTGGTGTTTATAGCAACTTTTTAACCCCCCCCCCCCCCGAAATCACGTGTATTTTTTTAGTACAAAGTATTTTGAAATTTTCAGAATATTATCACGAAAAATAAATACACGTGATACCTATCTCATTATACCCCCCCCCCCCCCCTCGTGATATTTCGTGATTTTTTTCGAACCTCCCCCCCCTCCCTTTCGAGCCTCACGTGATTAATGGACGACCCCTATGGTAAAAAGTTGATGGAATACATTATAGGAGCTCAGTATCAAAGTGGGACATAAGCCACTCTACACACGAGTTTTTTTGTTTCGAATATACCGGTATGAAAAATCTGTTATATTTTCTACCTGCGCGAATCCTTGCGCGTAAAGAATCACAAGCCATAATACATAACATTCCACCTTTTCCACAGTGACAATCATAGCACTAACTATTCCACTAACTATCATTCACCGCTAGTGCGTTTTCACCGAACTGCCAATACGTATACAGACCTATTCGATATTTTCAAAACCTCACCGTCTTGCATCAAAGCAAAAATAACTAGTTATTTATGTAACTGATATGTTTGTAAAATGATAAATATTTGTTGTACTAATATGCATCGTATGTGTGTACTGTATGTTATTCTATATATATATATATAATGTTTGTAAATGTTCAATACACCTGCATTATGTATGTAATAGCCCTATGTACGGGCGTTTAAATAATAAATAAATAAATAATAAATTCTATAATTTAATACTCTTAGCTGTTTTATTTTTATGTTTAAAAATGCTTATGTTCGCTTCTTTGATACTAAAAGGGGCAATTGTCCGTTTTTGATACAAAGTCTGAAATAAAAGGCTGTCCAAGTTCATTTTTAAGAAGTTTATTTTTTAATAACATAATAATAAATTGTAACAACCAAAATTACCCACTTAGTGATAAAAATAAGCCGTTTCCAGTACAAATACAAAATAAACGCCGTAAACTCAATATTTTAGAGCAGTTGGGAATTAATTTACACAATAGTATGAAAGAGACAGATGTAAAGTTTTGAAATATGTGTTTGCATGCTGTTAGCCAACATGAAAAAAACACAAAAGAGCGCTCCGTTTGACGATGGTTCTAATTCCGTAGGGAATTAATTCTACGAATTCCGAAAAATCACAAGTAACCTTTGGAGTAGTGTAACCTGAAAGAAACCTTTCGGAGTTGAAAATCACCTAAAAGGTTACAAAAGTAACCTTCTGGCAACGCTGCCCGTCACCGTTACAAGAATGCACAGATAAATCTGCACTCCAAGAGTACATGGACATTCCCATAAACAACAAACTATCGGAGAAAATAATCATAAAATAAAGTTCCTACTTTTAATAAACGTTTTTTTTTTTTTGTTTTTACATTAACTCCACACAGGAGGCCCTAAGGAAAATAATTTCCCTCAGGGCCTATGTCATCTGGGATGCTGTGTGGAGGGTCTATTTGAGGAGAGGAAGGAATGAACATTGGTCTTGATGAGACCCATGTTGTAGGAAGGAGGAAACACAGAGGCCGGCAAATCATTCCACAGCCGAGCTGTTGAACACAAGAATGAGTCGAAGAAACGACCTGTTCTTATGTGACAAATGTCAACTGTGTACAAATGTTGGACACGCGTTTGGCGTGTTTCCCGACTATACACCGGTGCCGAAGGGATCAATGATGCTAGTTCCTCGGAGCATCTTCCATTGTAATACCGGTAGAACAAGGATAGCATTCCCACCCGACGCCTGTGCTCTAAAGATTGCAATCCGTCTGGATGGGAGAATCTATCAAACGGACCGCCCGTTTCTGCACAGAGTCGAGGGTATTTTTCAGGTATTTTGGAGCTTCAGACCAGAGGTGGCTGCCAAATTCAACCGTGGGTTGCACTTGTGATTTGTACAGGGTTAGCAGTTGGGCCCTGTACAGTACGCCCAGTTTTGGGAGGCTAACTTTACTCTGGCTTCGATGGAGCCCCATACCTGAGCTGATCACTTAGGGTTACACCAAGCATATCAATGGAGGGCCTGTTCGGAAGATTGCATCCGTTGAAAGATACTAGATTTTCATTTCGATCCCTTTTAGACATAATCAGATAAGATTGGGTCTTTGAAACATTAAATTCAACGAGATTATTTTTACCCCAAGAGAAAACACTCTCGAGGTAACCATTCTTTGCTTCAAAGCCCTACGAGCTGTTGGAGTTTGTGAGCCCTTTGGGGGCTTGAACAAAAAGCTATCATGAACTGTACCAAGGGCGGATTTAGGGGGGGGGCACGTGCCCCCCCAGACGGTATTTTTGTGTACTGTGGAGATTCCATCACAGTACATACTTAGAAGCAAAAACTGTCTTTATTAAACGTTTAAATTTTCTGTTGTTTTGACACTTTCATGCACCTTCCTATACATACTTGAACTTGTAGAAATAAACTTGAAGTATGATACTTCAAGTTTATTTCTAACAGTAATTATTGTTAAATTTTTGCCCGTCCGCCCCTTGTGCCCCCCCCCCAGAAAAAAATCCCGGATCCGCCCTTGAACTGTACTGTCATCCGCGTAACAATGAATTGGTGCACATGACAAAAGGTCGTTGATGTGCAAAAAAAACAAAGTCGGAGACAGAACCGATCCATGTGGGACGCCAGCATTTATCGAGTGTGAGGAAGAGGTGAAACCATCGGCTACCGTCTGAATCGACCTCTCCTTCAAGAAAAGTCGGCAATCCACGTACACAAGGATGCGGGAAGTCCGTAAGAAGACAGTTTGTTGACAAGTCGTCGGTGCCAAACCCGGTCAAAGGCCTTGGAAATGTCCAAACGTTCCAGGCATCGCCCCCAAACATGCGTCACATATGCGAGAAGATCACCGCACGAGCGGTTCCGCCGGAATCCGTATTGACGGTGGTTAATAATTTTGTTCTTCTCGAGGTATGTGAGCAGTTTGTCGTTGATCACACGTTCCATCACCTTAGACAGAACTGACGTGATCGCTATGGGGCGGTAGTTGGCCGGGTTGGAGCTGTCACCCTTCTTTGGAATAGGATGGATAACCGCTTTTTTCCAACCAGAGGGCACAAAGCCAGTCTTCAGGGACATTTTAAAAAGCTTCGTCAAAATTGGAGCTACTTCTGCAGCGCACCTCTGCAGTACCAGGGCAGGTATTCCGTCAGGCCCTCTAGCTTTATTAACATCAAGCCCTCGTAAAATATGGAGTACTTCCCGATGCCGGATCCTCAGCTTTTTCATACGAAAACCGCAGTGAGGAACCGATGTCGGGACAGCACCTTGGTCATCGAGGGTTGAGTTATCCGCAAACATTTTACATAATAAGTTTGCCTTTTCGGTGGCGGTGTTTGCTAGTGAGCCATCAGGTCTGGTAAGAGGTGGCAGACTGGATTTGCAGAAATTGGACCTATTGAGCCCGCAAGCGACCAGAATTGCCTGCTGCCGTGCGGGTATGCAGCCAGCTTTCTGCTGATCTGCTGGTCGTGCTCGAATTTTGACCTATTTATGATTCTCTTGGTTTCCTTTGCCATTTTGTTGTAAGCTGTTCTGTCTTCGGATGTTCTAGATGTGTTGTAGGCTCTGTATTCTCGGCTTCAGCGCATTGTCGACTGAACCACGACTTTGAGCCTATACCAGATTCCTTAACAGTAGATTGGATGAAGCCATCCATCGCGGATGTGGTGACCTCACCAATTTCCTGGGCACATCTTGAGGAATCCGAAGTCCGAAAACAGACAGCTGACCACGGGAAAGCATTAAAATGTGCCCGCAGACCGAACCAATTTGCTGACCTATAGTGCCACACTTTTTTCTTCAGCCTCTCGTTTGGTGGTCTGAAGTTTACAGGGATTGATGTCGTCACCAGGCAGTGGTCGGACGATTCTAAAGGTGCTGTAACTTCAATCTTTTAACCGTGTGGCACAATAGTTAAAAATAGGTCTAACAGATTGGAACGGTGAGTCCGGACATAGGAACCCTTGTAGGCTCCTGAACCATTTGCTCCGTATTTTAAACGTATTTTCATTTGCTATTTACTTTTGTTTGAAATTGATATGCTCGCGATCTTTGGCGGGTTCAAACATTATACAATTGAAGTTAAATTAAGGAGAAAACAAGTAAAAGAGCTACGGGTTTAACTAATGACATTTTTATTCTATTAATAGATTAAAAGAGCCATTAATCATATCAGTAGCTCTTTTAATTGTTTTCTCCTTAATTTTAATTTAATAGTATATGTTTGAACTCGCCCAAGGTCGCGAGCATATCAATTTTAAACAAAAGTAAATAGCAAATGAAAATACGTTTATTAAAAGTAGGAACTTTATTTTATGATTATTTTCTTCGATAGTTTATTATCTATGGAAATGTCCATGCACTCTTGGAGTGGTGATTAATCTGTGCATTCTATGTGACATGGGTGGTTTGGTATATTCGTATATTTATGACTGTGACGGGTGACGTTTCCATCGCGTCAGCTTGTTTATACAATACCTACCGATTTAGATCTGCTTTTCTGAACTAATGCTATATTAACTGGAAAATATTTGCGTTACATTTAAAGAGGATCACTTTAGTAAACATCACATTTCTTTCCCGCCCAATTATTGCACTTTTACTTTTCTATTGAAGTTTCTGCCGAAAACTGACTGCCGTGCTTCACCTTGTACGTAAGTACGATTATGTAATATTGACCTAAGGTATTTTAAGACCTAAGCCCCTTAATTGGTGCTTATGTATCGTAAGCATTTGTCAAATTTTACAACATTAGAAACATAATTATACCACCAACCGGGTTAACACGTGACTTACGAAAATACATGAGTTCATTGTAGATTTACGGTCGCTGTCACAAAATACCAACCAAGGGATTAGAAAGTTTATTAAATCTTTCCTGAGCGGAAAACATTAACTTGTTCCATTTAGTCAATTCATTTATTATGTCATATTTTTCTATTTTTGTCTTTTTTTTTACTTATTGTTAATAATTAATAGACATGTGTCAATCCTGATAAGTTTTAAGATTTTCACGGCCAAAAGCATTTTCGTTATTTGTTTTTGGGGTGTTATGCCGTGTTGCGCTACCTCCTTCTTGAGCCAACGTTTCGGACATCGTTGCAGTGTCCATCATCAGGGCAGATCCGGCAGATCCGGTAGATGTGTAATTTTTAGTCGTGTTTAGTTCTTCGAAGTAAATAAGCACACACTTCACGACTAAAAATTACACATCTACCGGATCTGCCCTGATGATGTGTAACCGATAAATTACGTCGGTACCTTCCAACCCCGAATACATCACAAAATATCGGAGAGCGTTGACAACATCACTCGTGGCATAGACGTTCCGGGAAGAAACTATACCTACCAGCAGTTTGGATCGAGCAAGCCCAAGTAGCGGAGCGGATACCTGCGACGGATTGAAACCAACATCACTATGGCGCATCGAATTTGTAACGTTAATCTAAATCCTAATATATTATTTATTTTAGTCAGATATTCAAGGTTACCATTTTGGTTTTACTATTTAATACTTGGGTGTTGTTGTTTAAACACTCTGGCGTCCAACTTTGCTTGTTTTCCACATAACTTAAATTCTTATCACACGTAGTTTGATTGTTGTAAAACTCTTCGAGTTTTACAAACACCCCTTGAGATCAAATAATCTTTATAGAGTCTTTAATAATTGCTTCGTAAATGTCATGTCTATATTAATTCAATAAATCTTATTATCATATATTTAATTTCCTCTTTTTATTTCATAGACTTGTCATTTATCATGTTCTACTTTCAGACTGTAGCTAGCCATTTTATTACATACATAAATGTTAATTTAATAGGTAACCGATTTCCAATCAGTACAGTGGCGAGCCCAACGTGGTTTTCCAGTCAAACTATGGTTTTTGCTAGTTTTATGTGGATATGATTTAAATTCTCCGCGATATGTCATTTTAGGTTAGATTGAGGTTACAATTCGTTGGTGTGTTGCTTTTACCGTCGTGGGTATGTGTTCATTTTACTTTTGTTATTTGCATATTTTATATTTACTTGGGCTTGTTCATCCACAACTCATTTTATTTTGTGTTATCCGTATGTGTTGTTCTAATCATATTTATTTCTCCTACTAATGATTTAGGTAGGTACACATTGTTTTAGCAGATGGGATGGATTTAATTTCTACAGATGGAATTAATAATATTTCGGCAGATTTAATAATATTACATTGTACAAAACTCGTGCTGGTCATCCGTTAATAATTGAAACTTGTAAGTATATTTTATTACAAGCTAATTTATTTACACTGTGTTATGAGTGGCTGTTTAATCTCATTGCATTTATTTTGCGATATTTGTCGTGCTTACATTTTCAATAATGTGTAAATTTCACTAATCACCTACCTACCTGATGCAATAATTATTATTGACATCATTTCACACATGAATTTCTTCACATGTTATAAACTTAATACAAATAGTTATCCTACCTGCAATTGATATGTTCTGTTACATTGTGATCTTTTTACAATCTTACTTTGGAATTTTGATTTCATTTTTGTTCCCTTTATAAAAATTTTATTTTTCATAATAATAAATGTAACCAAACGTGCATTTCAGACGCGGACCAAATTTTGCTGGACATCCGGGCGGAGATAAGACGTCATCAAAGCCTTCGTCTACAGAATTCGGGCTGTCCTGTTATGCAAAACGACTAAAGCTTGTTTCACGTATATTAATTTTTATAATTTATTATCCGGGTTATATTGATTTGATCGATGATTTTTTATTCTTTCCTCATGTCAGGGTTTTAAAAGGAATTAAATTTCCTCGCAATATATCATTATATTTATACGGTTTAATATTTTATACAAATTTTATTTTGGGGTTTTGATAAATTTCATTGAATTCCGATTTGAGTACAGGACAGGGAATGTATTCAAATCATTATTTTAATAGATTTTTATCGAGTTTTAACTTCTCTTTAGTCGCCGGGATTAGTTTTTTCTGTTAAAATAAAATAAATTCCTTATAGTTTTCGGGTTTGATGAATAACTGTTATTTTGAAATCGTCATTTTGTAAGCGGAATGCAAAATGTTGCTTATCACTATATTATTTGTTCATCGGCTATTATCTAATTAATCTTTTGGGTTTTGATTCCAATAATGGATAATTCTATAAATTAGAATAGAAGATTGTATGTTATTTTGCGATCAGTTGGCTGTTTCCTTAAATTGTTTGGCAGATCTTCCTTTGATAGGGTTATGAGAGATTATGCGAAGTAACTTACGGAATGACTAACATGATTGTTATGAAATTACAACTATTTAAATTGATATAAAATGTAGAGTTTTATCACAAGTTTACTTACGTAAAAATTCACAGGTATTAGGATTCTTTATAGTTCTGGTCGGAATTATTAATTTATTTTTTTCTTCAGTTTAGATTGTTATTATATTAATTGATCTATAATTTTTTTTGGCGATCTATTGCCTGTTCCTTGAAGTACTTGCATATCTTCCTTTTCATAGGGTTTTCAGAGTTTGCAAGGTATTTTTTTTCGGAGGATTAGTAGATTGTTGAACAAATAAATGGTTTATTGAATTAACATCTTTAAACTTTAACTAATAAGGTTTTTCAAATAACTTTCATTAACTTAACAGCACGCAATATTTTAGGTCATTTAATAGATCTCGTAATTATAAATATGCAAGTTTGACATAAGTTATAATTTAGTCAGTTTCTCAATAACGCCATCTACATATTAATGTTTGACATAACACATACAACAACTGCTATTGGGGTTTGCGTCTTCACTTTCAGAACGGAAAACTTTAAATATTCTGTTATCAATCGGTCATAGGACATATCTAAGGTCCTGGTGTTGCTAGTTAATATAGCATATTATGTGCGGTGCAATTTTGGGGAAAAATTTATCTGTTTTTGGTGCGTCAACAAAAGCAGATGAATTTTGTTAACAATACATTCAGCTCTCAAAGAGTAAATGAGTTTTGAGCATTGAATGTTTTTGGGTTGTTTTGTCTTCTATTGTTGTCTTGTGTACGGATGTGACTTATGTACTGTGGTTTCTATTATATTGTCTGGTGTACGGATTGTTGGTCCTTGAGTGAAGGAAACAGACAAGTTTTGTTTTAAACAAAACAGTTGGAGCTTCGCTTCAATGCAGTGGATATATCTCGCACTGATTCGATTACTGCCACCGTTTAAAACGGCAGTTAAGGGGCATAACATGATCTCCCGGTGAGATCCTCTGAGTATGTCAACCTTCCTTGTTTTGCATTCTATAAATAGGATATAAAATATTTTCCTATCACTGTAGCGCAAACACGTTTTAACCGAACATAGAAGGCGTCGGGTTGCCTGTTCACTTTCATTCGCGAGATACGGAGGAATCTTTGGCGTAAGCCTTGAACTTACGATGAGGATATGTCCGTCTCTTTTGGTTTCAGAAAATGAAGTAATTATCTTCATATAAAGATTAATTTGTTGAGTTGTAAGAAGCTCATGGCATTCATCTCTTTCCAGAGGATTTCAGTGAAGCCATGTGTGTCTATAATTCAGGTAGCAAGTTTTGTTCTAAGAACATTTATAGAAATAGATAGTAATGAGAACTGTCCTTTATGTGCAATTACCATATTCATATTGCACATATATAGGTTAAATCTATCAAGATAACTATTAAGTTTGTTTGTGTTGTAGTTTATATTATATATTATTGTGTCGTCTGATATTTCCTCCTAAGAATTCTGTCTTGGAAATTTTAGGATGAATTATTAATAAATTCCAGTATAATGAAATGGAGTTAATTCAATCGGGAAGTTGGAACCTTCATTATACCGATGATGCCTTTGAAATACAATTGATATATATTATTTGGTTAAACAAGGCTTTATGATATATCATCTGTTCAGGTTGTCCTTAAATTATTTTAATTGATTTATGGGAATAGAGCAATGACATCTGTTGCTTAATAGTTGTAACATTATTATTAAATATTATTAATTTATCACGAATATAATGGGGCCTACACTAGAGCCATCTATTAACATTTGATTACTTTTATCATTAATTATTATTTTACCATTTAATGATTGTTTATTGACTATCTCGAAGTTATTATTTGCTACATGGGGTTTTAAAAATACTTTCAAACAAATTAAGTATTTCATTTTTCAGATTTTATACTCAGCTCAGCATAATACAGGCTGTTTTATTTTATTTTTGGGAATTTAAGAAAAGAAATAAATTAAAAATATCTCAGTAAAAATTTATTTTCATATGTTTTGATTTTTTTTTATTTTGATATCTACCGGGTATTAGATTAATTGAATAATAATTTTTTTTTTTATCATATTTAATCTCAATTTAAAACACTTTTATTTATATAATATTTACATCGCTGAGTAATATTATTTCAAACTTCGGTGAATCCCGTGCATTCTAATTTTGCAATTGCATACCAATTCATTGTTTCTTTTGTATAAGACTTGAAGTTTTACAATTATTAAATCTTTAATTCAGGTTTCTTTAATATGTTATGTGGAAAATTTCAATTTCAGCTTTGAGCATACATTTACATAATCATTTTTTTTTAAATATTTCATCTTGAATTTTTCTTTCCTTTTATATCTTACTTTGTTGCTGGTAACCTTATTTAGGCAGTTTAGTGTAGGGAACTTCAAGATAATCTCAAGAAAATTTAAATAGCAAGACTAAGAAGAAGCATCCTTCATGTTCATTGTCGCTGGTTTCAAAATGTGGGTCAAGGCATTCATCTGACTTCAAGCCACGTCGCATCATTATCCCGCTTGAAGACATCATCATAGAGAGATTCTTCAATATCATCAATGCTGGTCTTCAAGATGTTGTACCAGAGCTTCTATCTCTACCGTGGGCCACTTAGGGTCATCAGTTATTTGAAGAATTCATTATCATAGAGATTCTTCAAGATCATCAACGCTGTACTTCAAGATGTTATACCAGAGCTTCCATCTCTACCTTGGGCCACTTTGGGTCATCAGTAATTTGAATTCATCATTATCGGAGAGATGTTACATTGAAAAATGGTACTTCTTCTGGTTCGTCCTTTTATTATGACGTCATGTCAACATTATTGCAGTACGGTGGTCACCATTCTTCGATTATTTACAACATATGGACTGGATCTACTTCGTTCTACCAGGATCCCATCGACTTGCAAGTTTCAAGATATATGCTTCCACCACACTTGCGGACAATTTTCACAGGACAAGAAGTTCTCTTGTGGAGGTGCCAGGTGGACCTCATTTTGTTTGGGAAAGGGGGTAATGTAACCGATAAATTACGTCGGTACCTTCCAACCCCGAATACATCACAAAATATCGGAGAGCGTTGACAACATCACTCGTGGCATAGACGTTCCGGGAAGAAACTATACCTACCAGCAGTTTGGATCGAGCAAGCCCAAGTAGCGGAGCGGATACCTGCGACGGATTGAAACCAACATCACTATGGCGCATCGAATTTGTAACGTTAATCTAAATCCTAATATATTATTTATTTTAGTCAGATATTCAAGGTTACCATTTTGGTTTTACTATTTAATACTTGGGTGTTGTTGTTTAAACACTCTGGCGTCCAACTTTGCTTGTTTTCCACATAACTTAAATTCTTATCACACGTAGTTTGATTGTTGTAAAACTCTTCGAGTTTTACAAACACCCCTTGAGATCAAATAATCTTTATAGAGTCTTTAATAATTGCTTCGTAAATGTCATGTCTATATTAATTCAATAAATCTTATTATCATATATTTAATTTCCTCTTTTTATTTCATAGACTTGTCATTTATCATGTTCTACTTTCAGACTGTAGCTAGCCATTTTATTACATACATAAATGTTAATTTAATAGGTAACCGATTTCCAATCAGTACAGATGGACACTGCAACGATGTCCGAAACTTTGGCTAAAGAAGGAGGTAGCGCAACACGGCATAACACCTCAAAAACAAATAACGAAAATGTGTCAATCCTCTTTGAAACGCCGACGTTTTTGTAGAATTTTCGCTGCCAGCATTCCTTCTTTATTAATGTAATGTATATCTTAATCTTAATACTTTTACTATTTAATACTGGTAAAATTTGTGTTTATCTCCTCTCCACCTCCGAATTTTATGTATTTGTTTTACGAAGTCAAATAACCGTACTTATACTCATTTTATTGTGGGCTGGTTCAGATCACTCATTAATAGGATAAATCCTTTTGATAAATTAATAAATATGTATAAATTTATCCATTAATGTTCTACTGCAGGTATTATTTATTTGGAGCCCTGTACCAATTATCATCATTGTATTAAAGTGGAACGCTATCACAGAAGGCCATGGATCTTCCCAACGCAGAGAGTGTTTCCATCAAGGTGGAACCAGGGCCCCAGGAAGAGGATGAAGGTGAAATGATGCCGTATACGGATATAGATTTCTACCTCCCGGATGTGAAGAAGGAATGTTTGCAGTATGCGGCATCTACTGCAACAGCCAGTAAGTTGCTTTGCAAAATTAAAAAATGTTTTCAGATATTTGATATCGATTTTGGAATGTTTTTTTCGGACAATAACAGTGTTATGTGATTTGAGATTTTCAAGGCCACAAGTATTAACGTGATTAATTTATGGTTTATTATGCCATGTTGCCCTTATTTCTTCTTTAGCAAACGTTCTTATATCAATACAGTATCCAACATCAGGGCAGATGTGTGTATTCTTGGGATCCCAGCTCCAATCTCTAAGAGCTGGTATCAGTATTAATTATTATTTTTTAATTTATAAACTAAACTTAAGACAAGATTTTTATGCATAGCACAAAGGGTAACACATATTATAAGCAATAATTATCATCTTGAAACACTATCTACATTGAAAAAATCTTCCGAGAAAAGATACTTGCCGCCAACGGGACTTGAACCCGTTTCCTTCTGATTGCCGGTCAGCTGCTCTTGACCACTGAGCTATGGCGGCTTATCTAATACCCGTCAAATAATTCAATATATACTAGTGTTTCATTCATTAATTACTGCTTATTACATTTTTCCACCTGAAAACAACCAACTTTATTTTTGTGAGAGAGACATTGTTAGTGTTAAATCACTCGCTAGGTGGCGTCGAGACAAATTATGTCTACATTTTTTGGGGAAATACTTTAACTCGCAAATATTAATTATTATTTTTTAATTTATAAACTAACGTTTAAGACAAGATTTTTATGCATAGCACAAAGGGTAACAAGCTTATAATACTTGGTATCAGTATGATTTAGAAATTTGTTCTGCGTTTAGTTTTGTTGTTGCTATCAATTACCGGATACAGAGAATCAGTCCCGTCGTCTGTACTAATTTGATTGGATTTTTGTGATTTTCAATTGCCTCTGTGATTAAGCATTCTCTTTGCGTGTTGGTCTTCCCAGGACTTCAGGAAGAAATCCCAAGTAATGGGAGGTGTCAATTAAATGCTTGGCAATATCCGATTTGTCAGGATGGCCGAGTTTACATGCTTGAAAGTATAAACCTTGTCGCATCCGGAACAGCTAGACTTATTTACTTATTTACAAGGCTCAGTAGGTCTTTTATTTTTGTCGTAGTTACGAAGATAGTCTTGATGCCTGCCTTTCTAAGTATCCTGTTTATTCTGTTCATTACATTATCAACATGAAGTAGGTAAGAAAGCTCAGCCTTTTGACTCCTGTTTAATTCTGTCTTGGGGTAGATTTGGTTCTTATTATTTACCCAATATGTCGCGGGGTAACCAATCCACCCTAATGCACCGGTTAGCTTTATAAGTTCCGATCCGATTTCAGCAAAATTCTTATGAATACTTCTAATGTTTTGACATATTCAACCTTACTAAAAAACCAGGAGTATCCGGGAGTGACAGACGTATGAATCGTCGATGGGTCGAGAGATTCCGGCTGGACAGGATGAAGGACCTCAGCCAATCTCCCTCGATCCTGCCCAGCACACGGCAGGTGGGCAGACGCATGCGTCAAGACCTGGAAAATTTTCACCCCATGAACCCGGGCACCCCTGTTAATTGACCAAACGTAGCGAACCACTCGGGGTGACCTTTGGTAGAGGTCATTTGGTTATCTACGATGGCTATTAGTATCTTCGTATACAAGCGCAAACTTCAATCTGCATGTACACTTTGATGTTATCCGAAACGTTGGCTGAAGATCGAGATAACGCAGCGCGGCATAATATAACACAAATAAATCACGATACTTAATACATTTGCTTGTAAAGGACGCCTTCTCTTGCCGTTCATAAGTTATTTTGGGTTCTTACTATAAAATGAATTTTTTTCAGTTAACTGTCGAATTACGTGTATTACCATACTTTCAAATATTATTCCATTGACAATTAACAACCAAACTCCGTTCTGAAGGTGCTCCAGAGTAAATGATATTTCCTTCCTTTTGTATCGGTTCCTGAAGCACCTGACATCTGGGATCCTTCTTATATCTTAAATTATACTTACGGCGATGCATTACATCGTGTAACATTCAGATTAGGGTCGCCAATAATAACACTTCTTATGTAGATGGCAATTTTGTTTCCCGCTTATCACCAGCCGCTTAAAAGAACTAAGCGATCAAATTTCCAAACCAAAAATATATGATTTTGCTTTATTTCGTAGTGCTTTCGTAGTACCTTTAAGTCTCTTTTCTATTTCCCCGCGTTTTTAATGGTATTTCAATAGTAAATATTTTGGTAACAATTATAATAAGCAATAATTATCAGCCTGAAACACTCATCTGTAATCTTCTCCATAATGGATTGGTGAATAACCGTTTTACGGAGAACATGAAAAAACAAATAAATAAATAAATCTACATTGAAAAATCTTCCGAGAAAAGATACTTGCCGCAAACGGGACTTGAACCCGTGTCCTTCTGATTGCCGGTCAGCTGCTCTTGACCACTGGGCTATGGCGGCTCATCTAATATTGGCAAAATAATTCAATATATTCTAGTGTTTCATTCAACAATTACTGCTTATTATATTTTTTCCACCTGACAACAACCAACTTTATTTTTGCGAGAGAGACATTGTTAGTGTTAAATCCCTATCTAAGCAAGGCAAATATCTTTTCTCGGAAGATTTTTCAATGTAGATGAGTGTTTCAGGCTGATAATTATTGCTTATAATAATTGTTACCCTTTATGCTATGCATAAAAATCTTGTCTAAACGTTAGTTTATAAATTTAAAAAAAAAATAATAATAATAAGTAAATATTTTGATTTAAGTTTTTTTTAACGGAAACAATATAATTAGTTGTCATACTATCTTAGCGATTGATGACCGTAATTTAAAAATTAATAAGTACACTGTTCTTCTCGGTATTTTAATTTCGGTATTGTTTTTGTTTTCTCCAGGTAACATTAAAATGGAGACTGTTTCCATCAACGTAGAACCGCAACTCCGAGAAAAAGTTATAGGTGGAATTCCTTGTACAGAAATTGACGTACATCTCCCGGATATTAAAAAGGAATGCCTAGAGCGCTCTGAACGAATTACGCAAACTGCAGGTAAATTGATTATTTGTTTAGTAAGGATTGGATGAACAGTGAACGCGGACCGCGAGGCCTTTTTGTACGTCGTGCTGGAAGCACCGCCAAAAATATTCAGAACGTGAGAACTTGCTCTCCTTCACGGTATATCTGTTACACTTTTAATAAAAAATTACTTTGATTCACGGCCTCCTTGGCCTCCTCGAGTGGTAAGGCTCTTGACTCGCAATCCGAAGGTCGTTTCATTTCTCAATTAATTCAATGAGTGTTTTTGCGGAACGTTCAAGAGTGGAAGATACTTCCAGTATTGCCCGGGTCTAAGACAACCATTCAGAATTCAGGTGCTTGAAATGCCAGTTACTTTCCCACTTTCCTCTTTCTCATCTCCTTTTCCCAATTCCTCCAGCATCACAATATACCCAAATCGGGGATGCCATAGTCTTCTGGCACCAGACGGGAGAAGCTGGGACTCTTTTGAGGTATTCACATAAAATAAGAAAAGTTGTTAAATATTTCATAAATTTAAATTATTTTGAAATTCCTTGTGCACTTATGAAGAATAATTTTAATTTTAGTTTAAGCATCTGGACTGGTACCCAGATTCATTCTTTAGATAAAACCAATTTTAGGAGGCATTAAATTCACATGAGCATTTTGAAGGAAAACATTCTCATGCAATTATAAAATTCTGGTTGCAGACTATGTGCAACATAATGGTTCCTTGGCACCATTTTTTTATATAGAGCATGAGAAACTCCCTCAGGATGGTGGGAAGGGAGAATGCAGATTTCCCTCCGGTAAGGATAGTTAGGCTAGGGGAATAAAAGAGTATATCTAGTAACAATTACAACTATATTTAAATCTTCAATACAACGGTGCCCTTCAAGGGACCGGGATTCATTTCCCAAAGAAAACATAACCTGTTCTGAAATCTAAGAGGCAATTAACTAAAATAAAGAAATAGCGTACCTGCGGACCATGGTTCTAAACAAACTACTTCTAAATTCACGCGAACACTTTATTCGGCTTCACACAGCATGCTGAGGAAGCACGGGCTGTAGTCTCGCTCCATCTCCAGTACGGACACCGAGAAAAGACCCCAAGGAAAGCCTCCAAGTAACCAGACGATTCGCCAGGGAGCAAGATCCAAGCTCCCGATCCGGACCAGTGCTCCGGTTTGAGCACACCAAGGAGCACTGGGTAGAAGCCCATTTCGATCAGCATGCTTCATCCGAAGATGAGCGCCAGGAATCCATCCATCGGCGGATATCGCGACAAATAGGTACCGCCACGACCGTAGCTAGTTACCGGGCCTTATTTACACCAAGCCATCGACTGCGCTCGCCGCGATTCCTCAGATATTTCACACTCAATTTTGAACACGGCGGTGTGTTAGCCTTAAAACATGGCGATCTCTCGTCGCTTCGGGACAATTCAAAAAGAATGAGATCCACACACTCAGCTATATACGAATCACGGTTAGAATTAGTGTCATAACACTGGTAAAAGGTATTGACCCGTAACTGTGACATTAACACATAATGAATACAAACTTATAAAATTAGGCGACGATTCGAATTCACGTCGGACTCCCGAACGGCGAAAATCCAAAAGGGTCTCGCCGGAAGTACCAATACCGTTGCCAATCGAAAAAACTCAAATACGGCGATTCAACAATTAAAGTAAGCGGCCAGGTGAATGTTTATTAAGTTGGGAAAAGAATTATTATTGAGTAATAATTATTATCGTCACATATGTGCTGCAGAAATCCGAGAAAAACATTAACGAGCTCTGTGTGTCATTTGAACCCGGGAACACGAACGCAGATTATATCTGGAAATCGAGAATGGTGTCTAATGAATTGCGTCAGGATAGAATTTCGCGTCTCGAATTTTTACATTGTATTTAGCACACGAGGCTTTAAGTTAAAACGAGATTTATTTTCAAAATGCAATGAAATTAGAATTTATTCTAAGGTTCCAATTTGAGTTCGGGCCACTGATTTCCCATCCCTAGTTTAAGGTATAGCTTATGGTTTATGTAAACAGTTCGTGTTCTAATGTTATTTTTATGATGTTACTGAGCCTACTTACACTTATTTGGATCCGCTTTATTTTAGTATATCATACATTATAATAATCTTTTTCAGGTGGATTCATGAAGACGCATCATGTGGAGAAACAATACTTTTGTCCTAATTGCGACTATTCCTGCCCACGTAAGTTAACGTTAGAACTCCACTTGCGCAACCACACTGGAGAAAAACCTTTTTCGTGTCCCGACTGTGTCTATTCATCTCCTAGAAAAGCCGATATTAAAAGTCACATGCTTACCCACAGTGGAGAAAAACCTTTTTCGTGTCCGGACTGTGTGTATTCATCTCCTAGAAAGGCCAATCTTAAAAGTCACATGCTTACCCACAGTGGAGAAAAACCCTTTTCTTGTCCCGACTGCAACTATTCATGTACTCGGAAGGGAGAACTAAAAAATCACACGTTTACCCACAGTGGAGAAAAACCTTTTTCTTGTCCCGACTGCAACTATTCATGTACTCGGAAGGGAGAACTAAAAATTCACACGTTTACCCACAGTGGAGAAAAACCTTTTTCTTGTCCAGACTGCAACTATTCATGTACTCTGAAGAAAGAACTAAAAATTCACATGTTTACCCACAGTGGAGAAAAACCCTTTTCTTGTCCCGACTGCAACTATTCATGTACTCGGAAGGAAGAACTAAAAAATCACACGTTTACCCACAGTGGAGAAAAACCTTTTTCTTGTCCCGACTGCAACTATTCATGTACTCGGAAGGGAGATCTTAAAATTCACATTTTTACCCACAGTGGAGAAAAACCATTTTCGTGTCCCGACTGCAACTATTCATGTTCTAAAAGAAGCAGTCTAAAAATTCACATGTTTACCCACAGTGGGCAAAAGCCGTTTTCTTGTGCCATTTGCAATTATTCGTGTTCTTCCAAAAGCATTCTTCAAAGTCACATGTTTACCCACGGTGGAGAAAAACCTTTTTCTTGTCCCGATTGCAACTATTCATGTACTCGGAAGGGAGAACTAAAAAATCACACGTTTACCCACAGTGGAGAAAAACCTTTTTCTTGTCCCGACTGCAACTATTCATGTACTCGGAAGGGAGAACTAAAAATTCACACGTTTACCCACAGTGGAGAAAAACCTTTTTCTTGTCCAGACTGCAACTATTCATGTACTCGGAAGAAAGAACTAAAAATTCACATGTTTACCCACAGTGGAGAAAAACCCCTTTCTTGTGCTGACTGCAACTATTCATGTACTCGGAAGGGAGATCTAAAAATTCACATTTTTACCCACAGTGGAGAAAAACCATTTTCGTGTCCCGACTGCAACTATTCATGTTATAAAAGAAGCAGTCTAAAAATTCACATGTTTACCCACAGTGGGCAAAGGCCGTTTTCTTGTGCCATTTGCAATTATTCGTGTTCTTCCAAAAGCATTCTTCAAAGTCACATGTTTACCCACGGTGGAGAAAAACCTTTTTCATGTCCCGACTGCAACTATTCATGTTCTACAAAAGGCAGTCTAAAACGTCACATATTTACCCACAGTGGAGAAAAACCTTTTTCGTGTCCGGACTGCAATTATTCATGTGCTCGGAAGGGAGTTCTAAAAATTCACACGTTAACCCACAGTGGAGAAAAATCTTTTTCGTGTCCCGACTGCACCTATTCATGTACTCAAAAGAGATATCTTAAAATTCACATGTTTACCCACAGTAGTGAAAAACCTTTTTCATGTCCCGAGTGCAACTATTCATGTTCTAAAAGAAGCAGTCTAAAAATTCACATGTTTACCCACAGAGGGCAAAAGCCGTTTTCTTGTACCATTTGCAATTATTCGGGTTCTTCCAAAAGCAATCTTCAAATTCACACGTTTACCCACAGTGGAGAAAAACCTTTCTCTTGTCCAGACTGCAACTATTCAGGTACTCAGAAGAAAGAACTAAAAATTCACATGTTTACCCACAGTGGAGAAAAACCCTTTTCTTGTCCCGACTGCAACTATTTATGTACTCGGAAGGGAGAACTAAAAAATCACACGTTTACCCACAGTGGAGAAAAACCTTTTTCTTGTTCCGACTGCAACTATTCATGTACTCGGAAGGGAGATCTTAAAATTCACATTTTTACCCACAGTGGAGAAAAACCATTTTCGTGTCCCGACTGCAACTATTCATGTTCTAAAAGAAGCCGTCTAAAAATTCACATGTTTACCCACAGTGGGCAAAAGCCATTTTCTTGTGCCATTTGCAATTATTCGTGTTCTTCCAAAAGCATTCTTCAAAGTCACATGTTTACCCACGGTGGAGAAAAACCTTTTTCTTGTCCCGACTGCAACTATTCATGTGCTCGGAAGGTAGGTCTAAAAAATCACATGTTTACCCACAGCGGGGAAAAACCTTTTTCTTGTCTCGACTGCAACTATTCATGTACTCGGAAGGGAGATCTTAAAATACACATTTTTACCCACAGTGGAGAAAAACCATTTTCGTGTCCCGACTGCGACTATTCATGTTCGATAAAAAACAATCTTAAAGTTCACATGTACACCCATGGTGGACAAAAACCTTTTTTTTGTGCTAATTGCAATTATTCGTGTTCTACCAAAAGCAATCTTAAAAATCACATGTTTACCCACATGGCGAAAAACCGATTTCACGTCTCGACTGCGACTATCCATGTTTTTAAAAAAAAAATCTAAAAATTCATATGTTTACCCGCAGTGGGCAAAAGCCGCTTTCTTGTGCGAATTTTTAAAAACTCAAGTGAGCTAAATTATCTCTTTAAAGAGTTAATTTTTCAGTTCTTAATATGAATACACGAAGTTTAAGAAATCATTTTGATGAACTCCGCATCCTTCTCGATAATTTTGATTTTTCTCCTAGTATTGTTATATTAACAGAAAAACATGAAAGAGGTTATCCCCTATAACCTGCCAGGGTATGTAACTAGCTCATCCGTATGCAAACGTACTGGGCATGATGGAATCACTGTATTCTTGAAAAATTGTCTTAAGAAAACTGTCTTTGAAATTCTTGATTTTAAGACTGTAACTGCAACTAAATTAAAATTTTATCACAATAACTGTAATTATCTGCTATAAGCTATTTATAGATCACCTTCATTAAATTAATCTCTTTTTAATAATGAACTTAATTCAACTTTGCAATATTAACTGGTGATTTCAATAAAAACATAAACGAACATAATAAAAGAACAAATTGTTCGAATGAATACTTAGATTTATTTATCATGTGCAGGATGGAAGTCATATATAAACTCACCAACAAGAGAAAATCTGAATAAATCCACTACTCTAGATCACATACTTGTCAAAACATACAAACAAGATAAAGCTATATCTTTAACTCTAAAAAAACATTTACTGACCACTACCCAACATTTTACGGACACAACATGTTAACTACAAAATTTAAAAGAAACAAATTCTAATGCTGTCGAAAAAGGTTATATTAATTATCTCACAATAAACAATCTACTTCATTTAGAAAAATCGGAAAAAATTCTATCAACAGCTAACCCATTGTTCAGCATTAGAATTGTTTTATAAAACTCTTCAAGATTATATTTCGAAAAGTACAAATCAAATTGTAAACGCGAAAAGAAAATAATAAAAAAACCTTGGATCACTGTAGGACTAATAGTCTCCATTAAACAAAGGGATAAACTGTATAAAGAAATGTTAAATTGTCTAAAAGCCTAAAAAAATAATGTCAGAATAGTGTTTTTTTATGAAAAAAATAAAATTAATTTAAGAACAGAAACTTACTGAAGAGGCTCATTTGAAATTATAAAAAAGAAATACTATTATGAATTAAATGACAAAGCCAAAAATGATAATGAAAAACATTGAATATTATAGATGAAATTACAAACAAAGAAGTATGTCTTCAACAACAATTAGACAAACTGAATCAATGACCAAATTCAAACAAGACACAAAGAAATGGATTATAAGTACCTATTGCAATACTGCAAACATCTGTAAAATAAATAACAAATAGACAGATATATCAATTTACATACGCCATTACCCATATAAAACAAATTTAAATAATAGAATCCTATATAACCTAACTCCACAAATAGATTTGACAGGATTTACTCCTTTACTTCATCTCTTCTTTCATTTACGAGATAACTCTCTTTATGGGATTTACCCACACTTTGAATCACCTGTTTTAATTGTATTCAAATTAATGTTATTTAACCTTACATTTTGTTGTAACTGTTTTTCATTTATGTAACTCTACGCCTGTCTCGACACAGGTATATGTATCCTTGTGAGACAGGCGTCGATAAACCTTATGTCAACACACTTTATATAGATATTTAAAGAAAAAGTTGTTATGTTGCTTGCTAGGTAGTTTCTTATGTGGGCTATTTGCCAAATATAAATACAGTTTGTGTGGGTGTTCAAATAATATACCATCCGGAACTTTGCAGAATCCTGCGCGCCAATACTCGGTTTCCGAGTAATGTTCTGGATGTAGGAGAGCATGACACAATCTCTGAGCGTGGGCACAATGGTATGCATGATATGAGCTCTCTTGAGGCACAGCGCTCTTGAGGCGATTTTTCGCAAAAACAGCGCTATATAAGTTGTCCAAATTTATTATTATTATGATGGTTCGGGTGTTAATTGAAATATGATGTTCAGAAAAATATAGTGTAGTATATATTGATCATATTAACAGTATTACAATTATGTTTAACTTATACTTACCCCCAGGGATCGATCGATGGTTTAAATTCTATCTAAGCTAACTAACATTTATATAACCGTGTGCGGGCGTGTGTGAGCGGGTGTGAGCGGGAAGCCTCCATCAAACCGGTGAGGATCCGATCTCGTCAGACCCAGCTGGAACCATCAGGATCTCCGTCCGGAAAGGGTGCCCTGGAGACGGGTCCAGCGTCTCCAGCACAGGGTGGCTGATCTCAGCGCATTGAGTTCCCATCCATGACAATGTGGGAGCTCCACGGGCGGATGGCCTTGGCTGGTGCAGTCCAGAGCGCGTGTTTCGTTAATACAACTCCCGTACGTAAAATAAGGCCTGAATAGCGCCCCGGGAGTATTATGCTTCCTTGGCAGCATGCGCGGTTTCACAACATCGCGCGATGGCAACGATTTGCGGTAGTAAATTATTTAATATTACATTGCACGCGCGGACCTTTGCGGTCATTTAATCTGACACAACACTCGATTAAACTTTATATTTATTCGGTTGAAACTTCACCCATCATTGTGGAAACACTATTCTCACATTTCCTATACGTTCACCCGTCTGGGTTTAATGTAAATTATAATTAATTGACTGTGCCAACATTTCAACGATTGCCCGTCCGTGAAACGATTCCATAGTGAAAACCAAACCGGAGCCGGAAACCATAGATTCCCGGCCGTCTCTGTGTTGCCTGCCCGTATTCTTAATCACTTTACGAAAATTAAAACAACAATGGTTCGTGTTGTGAAGAGGTGATAGAAAAATAATAACTTTAAATAAGAGTTAAGGGGTGTTCAGACATCTAATATAACCGCTAGCAGGTATCTGTTGAACCGCGAGCGCTTATGTTTCGTGGCGTTCACACGGCGCAGATAAAATATTTCTTCCTATGGTAGGAGAGGGGGTCAGTTGAATTAGCGAGCGGCCACGGAGCGCGCATTTTTTGTACTGAATCTATGGAGTTGACATCTGTCACCCACCGTTCTTGGCAGCTCCGTAATTAAAATGACCCCCTCTCCTGTTTTCGTCGGAGTGGGGGGCGCTTAACTGTTGGCATATCGCCTCAGGAGCGGTTACGGCGTAAGATGTGCATTGTCTATGGTTGATGTGCGCATAAAGCGCTCAGGTGTGAACGGTCTGAAGGGATTGTATGGAGAGCGATATGTGGCATGCTATGATCTTTTATATTTATATGCTCAATGTGAACGAGCTCTTATCACCACTTCATAACAAAGTGTTGTAAATGAGGTTAAAATAAATAACAAATTGATAACTGACAATTCCACCATTGCCGAAAACTTTATTTACTTAGGTACTTTTATTTTTAATTTTTAACTTTATGAGTAAAATCTCAAATTATAATATTTAATTAAATAATAATATAAGCTGGCAAGTGCTCTACCAACTGAGCTAAGGTCGCTATATCCAATGCAATCATACCAAAAAAATATTTTTTTCTTCTCGTATTTAAGTATATATTTAAACACTGCATATCTCGTGCAGACTACCGAAACTGACAGTTTAAAATTTTTAATAATTTTACAGTATTAAGGTGTTTTCTCACATGGTTATAAAATATAACAGATCATGGCACGCCAAATAAGAGCTCGTTTACATTGAGCAAATAAATATAAAAGATCATAGCACGCCACATATCGCTCTCCATACAATCCCTTCAGACCGTTCACACCTGAGCGCTTAAAGGGGTGTTCAGACATCTAATATAACCGCTAGCAGGTATCTGCTGAACCGCGAGCGCTTATGTTTCGTGCCGTTCACACAGCGCAGATAAAATATTTCTTCCTATGGTAGGAGAGGGGGTCAGTTGAATTAGCGAGCGGCCACGGAGTGCGCATTTTTTGTACTGAATCTATGAACTTGACATCTATCACCCACCGGTCTTGGCAGCTCCGTAATTAAAATGACCCCCTCTCCTGTTTTCGTCGGAGTGGGGGGCGCTTAACTGTTGGCATATCGCCTCAGGAGCGGTTACGGCGTAAGATGTGCATTGTCTATGGTTGATGTGCGCATAAAGCGCTCAGGTGTGAACGGTCTGAAGGGATTGTATGGAGAGCGATATGTGGCGTGCTATGATCTTTTATATTTATATGTTCAATGTGAACGAGCTCTTATGCGCACATCAACCATAAACAATGCACATCTTACGCCGTAACCGCTCCTGAGGCGATATGCCAACAGTTAAGCGCCCCCCACTCCGACGAAAACAGGAGAGGGGGTCATTTTAATTACGGGGCTGCCAAGACCGGTGGATGACAGATGTCAAGTTGATAGATTCAGTACAAAAAATGCGCACTCCGTGGCCGCTCGCTATTTCAACTGACCCCCGCTCCTACCACAGGAAGAAATATTTCATCTGCGTCGTGTGAACGGCACGAAACATAAGCGCTCGCGGTTCAACAGATACCTGCTCGCGGTTATATTAGATGTCTGAACACCCTTTGACGCTTTCCATAAAATCCCTTCAAACCCTTCACACCTAAGCGGTTTAAGCACAGATCAACCATAGACAATACACATCTTACGCTATAATAAGGCGGCCAACCGTCCCGCATTCTGCGGGACCGTCCCGCATTTGCAGTTGTAGTCCCGCATTGCAATATTTACGAAAATAGTCCCGCAAATCGTCTAAAGCGTCCCGCATGTCCCGCATTTCTATATTTTTTTAAAAACTGTCTATGGTAGTCAAATTAACTTCCTCTATCTTTAGTCTATTTAAGCCATTTGGTTAAGTTCAAGAAAATTTTGTCCCTGGAAAAGGCACGAAGATATCGATCTAGGGATTGGTTTATTTACGTAACAAGCATGAGTCCAAGAGCGCCAGTGTAGTAGTAGTGATTGAGTTGTTTTGTTTACGAATTAGTGCACGCCGTGACACACAATATTTATAACCCATATTTATCACTCAATTCAAATCAAATAATTTCTTGACCATGCCGCGAAAAAGCGGTGTTGTAAGTTCAGTGAAGAATTGCAAAAAGGACTTCCTTTTCGGCAAAAGTGTTAACATTCATTTCTGAATGTAGTATTAATTCGCCGCATACAGATTTAATTTAAAACAGTATTGTGTTCAGAATGTAAAATTCTAGTTGGATTCGTCTTTTGACATATTTCGAAGGAAAATATTATCTTATTCGAAGTGCATTAGAAGGGACCCCACCAGTTTCCAGTAAGGAAAATATTCTCTTTTTCGAAGTGCATTTATAAAATTCTAGTTGCAAATTATGTAAGTGCCGCCAGAATCAAAGAGAAACCATTTTGATGTTCTGAGTGGAGTTTTAATTCGCCGCATACAGATTTAATTTAAAACACCCTTGTGTTCAGAATATAACGATACATTAAATAACAAGTTGCAGATTCATCCTGTACCGACTGAAGCTTTACATTTAAGTTGCAAGTTCAGAATGTAAAATTTCGTCTGCTGACATATCGTCGCCTTAGTTCGTATTTGTCCAACAGACCATTAGAAAATTTTACGGGAGGAGAAGGTTTTCTTGCATTATTTCAGTGAAACATTATGGTAGGTGTTTAAGATAAAGCTATTTCCATAAAGGTAAAGGTCTCATAAGTTTAAATAATTCTTAGTTAAGTGATTTAACTATCATTTTTTATACTTTATTTTTAATTTTAAAGTGGAGATTGAACAAAAACTAAAATGGTCTGTTGGACAAATAAGAACTGAGGCGACGATATTTCGAAAAAAATATTGTCTTATTTAAAGTGCAGTAATAAAATTCTAGGTGCAGACTATGACATGTAAATGCTGCCAGAATCAAACAGAAACCATTTTCATGTTCTTAGTGTAGTTTTATTTCGCTACATACATATTTAATGTAAACCAGTTATGTGTTCAGAATGTAAAATTCCAGTTGGATTCGTCTGCTGACATATTTCGAAGGAAATTATTCTCTTATTTGAGGTGCAGTTATAAAATTCTAGTTTCATTCTATGTAAGTGCTTCCAGAATCAAAGAGAAACCATTTTAATTTTCTGAGTGTAGTTTTAATTCACCGCATACAGATTTAATTTAAGCCACCTTTGTATTCAGAATGTAAAATTTCTGCTGTGGATTCATCTGCTGATGCATTTCGAAGGAAAACATTATCTTATTCTAAGTGCATTGGAGGTTATCCACCACATACCCGCCTTAGTATAAGTAACAGATAGTTAGGTACACCTTCAGGGCTCCCGCAATGACCCGATTTTTATTAACTTTTATTATTATCTATAGAACGACTCTACATTTAAATGCAGGAAGCTCGATTTATTCTAAGTGCAGGAATAAAATTCTAGTTGAATACTATGAATGTATTGTCAGAATTAAAGAGAAACCATTTTCATGTTCTGAGTGTATAGTTTTAATTTGCCGCATACAGATTTAATTTAGAGGTCGTAATAAAGAGTAAAAGGATTTCCACCACCCCCCCCCCCCCCCCCGTTGACACCCACTGTCCCGCATTGATATTTTATAAAGTTGGCCGCCTTACGCTATAACCGCTCCTGAGGCGATATACGAAAATTTTTGCACCCCCCTCTCCGACGGAAATAGGAGAGGGGGTCATTTTAATTACCGAACTACCTAGACCGGTGGATGACAGATGTCAAGTTGACAGATTCAGTACAAAAATGTGCATTCCGTGGGCGCTCCCTAATTCATCTGACCCCTCCCCTACCATAATAAGAAATATTTATAGCGTCGTGTGAACGGTACAAAACATAAGCGCTCGCGGTTCAACAGATATCTGTTGGCGGTTTATAGCCGTGTCTGAACACCGCTTTAAGTACAAACTTTAAGTAAAGTGTCATCTCTGGACGAAGCCATAAATCACATATTTATATCCTAATTAAAATGTCTAAATCCCTCAAAAACATCAATGCGTCTCCAACTCCTTATTCAGCAGAATTACTAGAAGAAATAACACAGCGACTTATGTCGCACATAGATACCAAAATACATGATTTAAAAAAGGAACTGTTGCAAAAATGAACATAGAAAAGCAGCAGCACGTCTAAAAACCAAAGACTTTCTTTGTGAGAAATACGATGAATTGATTGTCAAAATAAATCGATCCAAAATTGCATAAAAATCAGTGATAACGGATATCGATACATTAAAACATACTTAGAACGAAAAAAATCTTCTATTAAAAAACCTTGAAATAAGGGCTGCCGAAAGCGAACGTAGAATGCTGGAAGACTCCTTAGAAATTTCCGGAGTCCCTACTAAAACGTACCATTCTACATTCGACATAGTGAGGTCCATAGCCGAATCAGCCGCTATCCAGGTCCGTCCCGAGGACATTAAGCAGGTCGTTAGACTTCAACTAACTACTGCTAAGGCTCAACTAGGGGGGCTATCTGCACCGTCAACGCAAACAAAACAAATGGATCCTCCTAAAATCATAATTAGATTCAATAATCTCAAACTGCGTGAACTTTTGCTCTCTAAGAAAAGAGAAGTCAAGTTCGAAACATTCCCGGGAACTAACTCCAAAATTTATATTAGTGAAATCTTGTCGCCATATCTGAAAGAATTTCTTTGGAAAAAAAAGAAAACAAGCGATCACAAAGGGATACGCATTCGTCTGGACCAAAGACGGAAAGTTCATAGCGCGGAAAGCGGAAAAAATATTTATATTAAACACTCCGATGACATTACGCGCATTTTTGCAATTTCTATTACAAATATCTCAATTAATTAATTTAAATTAGGAACTCCCGTGGATGACATTAACTATGATTCTCTTTTACAAAAAATGCGACTGTTTCGTTAAAAGATAGAAGAATACTTAATGATATAATTTTCTTATTTAAAATAAACAATAACTGGTTTGACTCCCCTGAACTAGTTTTTTTAATAAATTATCATGTACCTAGTAGAACAACTCGACTCAAAACACCTTATTATTGCAACAATACTCTCAGTAATGCAGAACAAAATTCAATAATTCATCTTTTACACACTTTAGGTAATGAATTTGTTAATGTCGATCATGCTGGAGATCTGTCATCATGCAAAAAGTGCATTAAACAAAATTTGTCTGTTAGTACTAATACGTAATCATAACATATCTTAGGTACTCTAAATTTATCATCCGTATTACCTACTTACCTTTTAAAATTGAAATTTTTTTATTAATTTATTTTAATGTGAATTATTTCTAAACGTCGTACACATAATTTTTTTTATGTGGGTACTTATAATCTTTTTTTAAATTTAATTTAAAACGAAAACAAATATATAACCTAAAATAGTAATTATTAAGTTTGGTAAACACCTTTTTATCTTGTCGTATTTTTTTTACATTAGATACACATAGGAGGCCCTGAGGAAAATAATTTCCTTCAGGCTTATGTCGTCTTAGGGAATGCTGTGTGGTCTTTTTAAGGAAGGGAAGGATATGAAGTTCTGGGAAGGAAAAAGGTATGAGAGGTGGGTAGGAATCTGGGGGTCAGTTTGTCCAGGAGTGACGTATGTATGAATCCATCCCTTCAACTGCGGTGCAAGGCGGTGGGTCGAAAGATTCAGGCTGGAGAGGATAGAATACCTACCTCAATCAGTCTCACTCAATCCTGCCCATCACGCAGCAGGTGGGCAGACGCATCGGCCGCCAAGTCCTGGACAAAGCTCACCCCATGAACTCTGGCACCCCTGCCACCAACTACTGTGGCGAACTACTTGGGGTGACCTATGGCAGAGGTGTTGGTTTACCAATAAATGATTTCCGGGGCGGCGGTACCTATACCCGCCTCCCAAATTGAATTTGTTTATCTTGTGCCTTTTTTATCATTCTCACAATCCTAGCATGTCGGCTGAACATCATTATAATGTTATTTAATGTCTTATATAACTGAAAACACCACAAAAATAGCTTTTTGTCCTAGTAAAATGCTTAATCGTTCAAAACAACCGTGCTGTCAGAAAGCTAGTCGAACTGATGCTCTGAAATAAGACCATAGAATTCGAAAGACATTCGCAAAAACAGAGGCACAACTCTACATCGACGTGAAATTCGCTCTTATGAAGGCTACAGTAGAATAGTGTATTTTGTGGTGTAGTTACTGTCGGTATTCGTAAGTTTATGTGTTGCAGGAGTTCGCAACAGTCAAATTTAGAGTTAAGTATTTTGAATAAAAGAGAGAGAGTCTTTTATTTTACGTCTGTCTTCTAGTGTATATATTTTTAAAATATTTAATAATAAATTATATCTTAAATCTTATATTGGTATATTTAATTTCAAATTTATAAAACGCAGATTTTTTTTGTATTCGCTCAATGTTATTGTAAGATGGAGACCAAATTACCGATTTGTATTCCATTAGGCTTCTAACTAGAGATACATAAAAAAATTTAAAATCATAATAATTAAATATCGTAATAATGTGTTTTCAAAGTACATGTTATATGTTTTTCTTTGTTTCTCTTTGTCCTTATGCATGAATATTTATCTCAATTTTTATTTATTTATTACACGCCCTGATGGACTTTTGGATTATAGTTTATAAGTTGAGTAAAAGGGTAATAAATGTCGACATGATTTTTTGGGAACATGGATATTGATAAATTGAAGTAATTCAGGACAGTCAATTTTGTAATGCAGTATTTTATGTAATAGTATTAAATTTGTAATAAAATGTAATGTTGCTTCACTCAAATGTATAAATTGTTATCCTTGAAACAGGCTTTGTCCTGGTGAGGTTGATTATCGTGTGATTAATTATGCTTTATATTGTGTGGTAAGTAATAAATAAGTTAATTAGATTTTATTGTCTTTTATTTGTGCACAATACACAGACGCCAAATGCAATCGAAAATAAAACTGCTTGTTTGAACAAGACTTTATCGATATACTCATTTCTGTTTACGCTGTTGTGCTAGGTCATGTTTTCCGCATTTATTATCATTTTCAAGAGATACCTGCCACCTCCCTAGAGTTCCCCTTTCTGTGCGGAGAGCAGACCAGGAAACTATTAATAATATCGCACTTCGGTTGGGCGACATTGTGAGGGGGATCTAGGAAGTGGGTGTGGGTGGGGACTTTGGTAATTCGGATCTTGAAGAAGCTTGTATCAAATGGTGTGGGAAAGGTAGATGCCAGGTAAGTAGACATTAACTGTGAATGGTTTGAGAGGAGTGAGCATATTAATACAGTCACGCAACAAACCTTTAGTTATGTGACATTATCATCCAGTTTATTGGTTCCATTTTGAATTCAACGGAGCCTTCAAAACCAGAGAGATTCTTTATGGAAGTAAGAGACATTTGTTTATTGAAATCGAGGTTATCTGATGTTAAAAGGAATGCTTTGAGCACTCTAAAAGAATTCACTAAACTAAAGTCGACTTCGACCGAGCTCACCTGCTACGTCGGCCGCGACACTCGGATCAGAAGCCGACTCCTTATATAATCGTCTCACCAAACATTTTGATGACAAAATTTTTGAAATAAAACAAATATTTGAGCAGGAAATTAATGACCTCAAAAGAAGCAGTGAATTCATTTGCAAACAATATGAAGACCTGCTATTAAAATTCAAACAAGTAGAGGACATTCATAAAGAAGCAAAATTCCTACGCGAGGAAAACGAAAAAAAAAACAACAGAATCTCTTCCCTGGAAAGTCGACTCGCGGATTTAGAACAAGTCAAACTCTCCGACAGCGTGGAAATGGCGGGTGTGGACTTAAGGACGGGAGAACAACCCGCGGAGGCCGTTCTTCGGGTAGCTGGCTCGCTGGGACTGCCCCTCCAACAACAAGACATCCGCATGGTGACCAGGACACAAGATCGCAGGCGGAACACCCCGGTCAAACTACACATTGCCTTCTACAGCCAAAAAACAAGGGAATCGTTGCTCTCGCTAAAGAAAGAGGCCAAAACCTTAAACCCAAACTCTCCTATCTTCATCAATGAAGTACTCTCTCCTTACTACAAAGAACTGATGTGGAAAACGAAGCAAAGGGCCAAAGAAACCCTTTATCAATTCGTATGGTTCAAATCAAATAACTTGCTTGTCCGCAAAGCAACTGGGGAAAAAATAATTGAAATAAAACATGAAAATGATTTGAAAAAAATGGGGATTCAACTGTAGATAACTAAGCATTCTACTATAAACTTCCTGTATTGCAATAAATCATAATGGCAGAATTATTTAACACATTTCAATCATTGCAACTATATTATTCCCCTAAAAGTCCCATTTCATTAATTATTTCTACCGATTCTGTTTATAAAAATCTTTCTAATTCTTTCTATTATCCAAATTATTTTAACACCAAATTTTACTGCTTTAAATGTTTTTATTACCAAAACCATTTTAACTATTTTAACATCAAATCTTATTATTCTAAATGTTTTTTTTACCCAAAGTATTTAAATTATTTTATCATAAAAATTGATTGTTTTGAATGTTTTTATTACCCAAATTATTTTTATTATTTTTCCATCATTTTCTATTATAACCCAAATTATTTTAATTATTTTTCCATCATTTTCTATTATAACCCTAATTATTTTAATTACTTTTCCATCATTTTCTATTATAACCTAAATTATTCTAATTATTTTACCATCTTTTTCTATTATAACCCAAATTATAACCTAAACTATCTCTACATTTTTACCTTCAAACTTTATTGTTTTAAAGGTCTTTCAAAGTATTTTAATTATTTTTACTTCAATTTCTATTTTTCCAATGGTTCTTATTACCCAATATTTTTTAACTATTGTACGATAAAAATTTATTTTTTTAAATGTCTTGACTACCCAAACTTTTCTAATTATTTTATCATTAAATTCTATTATTCTAAATATTTTTATTACTCTAATTATCTTAATCAATTTATTATAAAATATTATTGCTCTAAAGGTTTTTATTATCTAAAGTTTTTAAAGTATTTTACCATAAAATTTTATACCTTTAAAGGTTTTTATTATCCAAAGTATCTTTATTTTTTTACCATCAAATTTTATGGTTTAAAAGGATTTTATTATACAAATTATTCTAATTATTTTAGCATGCAATTCTACGTTTTTAAAGGTTTTTATTATCCAAGGTATTTTTATTATTATACCATCAAATGCTATTGTTTTAAATGTTCTAATTATCCAAAGTATTTCAATTATTTTAACATAAATTTTTACTGCTCTAAAAGTTTTTATTACCCAAATTATTCAACTAATTTTTCCATCAAATTACATTATACCGAAGGTTTTTATTATCCAAAGTATTTGAATAATTTTACTGTCAAACTTTATTGTTTTAAAGGTTTTTATTATTCAAAGTACTTAAATGATTTTCCTTTAAAGTTTTATGCTTTTCGAGGTTTTTATTATCCAAAGTATTTTCATTATTTTACCATCAAATTTCATGTGTTTAAAGGTTTCTATTATCCAAAGTACTGTTATTATTTTACCATCAAATGTTACTGTTGTAAATATTTTTTTATTATCCAAAGTTTTTGAATTATTCTACCATAAAATTTTAAGGTTTAAAAGGATTCTATTTTATTATCCAAAGTATTCTAATTATTTTACCATGAAATTTTATATTTTTAAAGGATATTATTATCCAATGTTTTTTTATTATTATACCATCAAATGCTATTGCTTTAAATGTTTTAATTATCCTAAGTATTTGAATTATTTTACCATCATTATTACCATATTACTTTATTGTTCTAAAAGTTTTTATCACCCATATTACTCAACTTATTTTTCCATCAAATTATATTGTACCAAAGGTTTTTATTATCCAAAGTATTTGAAAATTTTTATTGTCAAATTTTATTGTTTCAAAGGTTTTTATTATTCAAAGTACTTAAATAATTTCCCTTTAAAATTTTGTGCATTTCAAGGTTTTTATTATCCTAAGTATTTTCATTTTTTTACCATCCAATTTTATGTTTTTAAAGGTTTCTATTATCCAAAATACTGCTATTATTTTACCATCAAATGTTACTGTTTTATATATTTTTTATTATCCAAACTCTTTGAATTAGTCTACCATCAAATTTTATGGTTCAAAAGGATTCTATTTTATTATCCAAAGTATTCTAATTATTCTACCATGAAATTTTATGTTTTTAAAGGATTTTATGTTTTTAAAGGTTTTTATTATCCAAAGTATTTGAATAATTTTACTCTCAATTTTTACTCCTATATTACTCCTAATTTACCACCACTAGCAAAATGTGTGAACTTTGTATGGATCAACTTATGTATCTTCGCAACCGCAACATGATCACTCAACTTAATATTGATACAGAAACATTTAACAACTCAGAACACACTTTTGACAAAGCGACAGATTGTAATTTTCTGTTCACAGAAAAACACAACTTAAACATAATATCCCAAAACATTAGAAGTATTCGAAAGAACTTCGATAATTTCTCGATCCTCCTAAACGAAATAAACATAAGCTTCGACATTATTATCTTGACTGAATGCTGGTTAGATGACTCGTACACAAACCTAAACTTAAAGGACTATACAACTCTCCATTCCACAAAACATCTAAATCAAAATGACGGTATAGTAATCTTTGCCAAAGATTCACTAAACTCATCAATAACAGAAATCAACCTAATCGAAGCAAACTGTATCCAAATCTCCCTCGGACCAGACATCTCCATATTTGCCGTCTACAGGCCCCCTTGCTATACCAATCTCTCACCTTTCTTCAACTCCTTAAATAAACTTCTCGATAAAAATAAAAAAACACAACAATTAATTATTGCAGGGGATATGAATATTAACTTACTAAACGGGCAACCATTAACCACAGAATACTTAAGTCTACTTACTCACTATGGATTAAATTCGACAATCAATTCACCAACAAGAATTACGTCAAACTCTGAATCCTGTATTGACCATATTTTTGTTAAAACTAGGAAAAAAACATCTTCATCCATTATTCGATCAACGGTCACAGATCATTTCACTACTACACTAAGCATACATCTTAACAAGAAACAAAAAGATGAAAAAAACAACTCCGCACAAGACAAAATCAATTTTAAGTCCCTAATAGAGGACATACATAATGAATCTTGGTCAAATGTAATAAATGAACCTGATCCAAACAACGCGCTGAACACATTTATGACCACAGTTGGAACCTATATTGCTAAACATACAACAAAAAATACCCCGAAAAACTACTCACATAAAGAAAAAAAAATAACACCCTGGATCACGAAAGGATTAGTAAACAGCATTCATAAAAGAGACACAATGCACATGCAAGTACGCAAAAACCCATATGATGACAAACTAAAAAATAATTACCTGCTATATAGAAACCTTTGCAATAAATTAATCAAACAAGCCAAATACAAGTACTACAAAAAAGAAATAAAATCCGCCAAAAATGACCCCAAAAAAATCTGGAAAATCGTCAAAGATATTACTTTCTCCAATACGAAAAAAGACTCGAAGATCAAAGTACTGTTAATAAATGGAAACAAAACCCTTACAAAAAATGAACCTGGTAAAATAGCTAATTTTATTAACTCCCAATTTGCAAAAGTTGGATCTAACTTGGCTGAAAAAATTCTTTTAAAAAACGGCACAACAGAAGACTCTTTAACCAAACTATCCTCTACCATGCAACCAAATCATTCGTTTTATGCTCACAAAATAAGTACAAAGGAAATATCGGATTTAATTATTTCTCTCAAACCAAATTGCGCTGTGGGCCCAGATAACCTCTCCAATCATATACTGATTAGTCTCCGAGAACATATACTTATACCACTTCAACATATTTTCAACCAAAGTTTCAGCCTCGGCTTTGTCCCCGATCATCTAAAAATAGGTTGTATTACTCCAATACATAAATCGGGAGACAAAACGCTGATCTTAAATTACAGACCAATCACTCTCCTAAATTCGCTATCGAAACTACTAGAAAAAACTATGAAAAAAAGACTGCTCGCATACCTTGACAAACACAAACTGATCTCCACCCGTCAATTCGGGTTTCGAGCGAAAATGGGAACAGAAGACGCCTTATCGGAACTAACCACATACATAGTGAAAAACCTAGATGGCGGTTCAAAGGTGTTAGGAGTGTTCTTAGACCTAGCAAAAGCTTTCGACACCATCTCACACAAATTACTCCAACAAAAACTCAAAAACATTGGCATAACAGGTCCACCACTAAAATGGTTCATCAGCTACATTGAAAATAGACAACAAATTGTAAAAATCAATAATCAAGAAAGTGACAAAGTAGGCAACAGGTATGGAGTACCCCAAGGCAGCGTTTTAGGTCCCATACTGTTTCTCATCTACATTAACAGTCTAACTGAGATAAGCCTAGAGAACATAGAGTACAAAGTTATCAGTTATGCAGATGACACTGTAATTTTATTCAATGCCCAATCTTGGGAAAACGTCTTCAAAAACACGGAAGCAGGGATGACTGAAGTAAATAAATGGCTAATAAATAATCTACTGACACTAAATATTTCTAAAACAAAATACTTAACTTTCAGTAAAACATTAGCTGGTCAGCCAGATAGTCGCCCACAACTACATCTTCACCCCTGCACAGTTACCTCATTAACTAACTCACGCTGTGTTTGTGACAAAATTGATTATGCGCAAAATATTAAATATCTCGGTTTAACTGTTGACAATAACTTAAAATGGGATCTCCAAATTAACCTAATTACAAAAAAAATACGGAAACTCTCTTACATCTTCAAAACAATTCGAAACATTATGTCACTACCTCAGCTAAAAAATATATATTATGCACTCTGTCAAAGTATTCTAATGTATGGTATTTCAGTATGGGGAGCAGCAGCAGAGACTCACCTCAAATCACTTAAAATTAATCATAAAACAATAATCAGAATTATGTTTAGAAAGCCTTATCAACATCCGACAGAACAGATAATGATCAACAATAACCTATTAGACATAAATAAACTATACATAAAGAAGATCATCCACAAAAACTGCATAAAAATATCACCACACTTCATAACTCACTCGCAATACACAAGAGCAAACACACACAATCAATTACAAGTACCATATATCAAATCAAATTTTGCAAAAAAACATGAATCTTACTTGGCACCATATATATTCAATAAGTTTGTAGCCCAAACAAAGACCTACGTCGCATCTAATAATTTGAATTGGGTTTTCAAAAGATTTTTAAACTGGTTGAATGTCAAAGAAAGAAGAGAGATAATTAATATTCTTAATATCTAATATTATATATTTTCTATTTTCTACTCTGTTTTTAAATTCTTATTTTCCTCTTATTTTATTATTATTATTTTTACTATAATATATATTTTTCTTTTTTTTTATGTTTTTACCACTTATTTGTTTTTATGTAATTAGAAATTGTTAGTTACCAGCCTCAGAACAGACTCTTTGTCTAGTGAGGAGGGTAAGGAAAAAAAATCATGTTGTACATAACTAATAATAAATAAACGCCCGGGTTGCCGGCACTGAAATTGAAATTGAATTGAAATTGAAAGTAAATGAAGGAACACACTTAAATAAATTAGTCAACCAGACTGTTAACCTTTCCCATGCTAAAAATACCCTCGACAAACCGTCTTGTAACACAGCGTTACTCTATGGGATTTGGAAATTATTTCAGTTTTTTTTTTAAATATTGTGGTGAATATTTTTTATTTACCTTATTTTAATTAATTGTAAGAAAAAATATTGATTTTGTGCCCTAAAACTGAAATATTTAAAAAATAATTATCATAATAAATAATCAAATATTATTTGAAACGCTCAACAAGGCGGGCGGCTGTGACAGCGACTGCCTAGGGTCACGTTAGCCTCTAGAATAGCACCATTGTTTCAGAAAGCCACATGTGGAATGCGCTAGGTACTAGTAAGGGTTGACACCGACCTTCTATTATTTTTTAAATACATTTACATAAATAATTTATCATAAAGAGCTTTTTATGTTTGCTGATCTAAATTTATACCAGAAAAAATGGTTTTAACACTAGTTGCATAGAGAAATAGATTACAATAAAAATACAATACTTAAAGAACACTCGAATTTTAAATTTTTGTTACAGTTTTACGCGAAAGCAAACCACGAAAAAAAATTATAATTATTTTGAAGTGAAAAACTTCTTTAACACCATTGTGATTTGAAACTGGATGAAACGAAAAAGCGACACAAAAAAAAAACAATAAGCAAACCACGAAAAAAATAATGATATAATTACTTTTGAACCGACTGCATTTTTATGTGATGTTTATCCATTATTATCTTTTTGAAAATAAAAAATATTTAAAACATGTATGTGTGAGTTTTTCATTTTTCTAATGTATTTATTTTTTATCTCCCCGGGATAACAGATTTCCATCTGACACAGCTCCCTCCTGAGAAAATGAGCTGTAAAAACTATGTAAATCTCATTTCCTCAGAACCATCTTTGTCACATGGAACCTTGTTGTCCTGGGGAAAAGTTTTAACATTTTTCTGCTGTGCAATTCTTTTTTTAATAATTTATTGGGCTCATGAAATAGGTCGAGTATAATGTCTATGACAGGCTTTGTGCCATTGTCTATGACAAATGGCCTTGGTAAAACCACACTAAGCCCACGCAACGCGACGCCACGTGGGTTGACGTCACCATTTCCATATCTGGACTGCTTACCATCCATACATTTTCTATGGAAACGGGTGCTTTAGAATCACACTAGCCCCACGCAACGCAAACCGACGCGCCCTACGCGACGCGGATCTGCCACAGCCAGATCGTCGTGGGCCGTGTGGAAGGTGGAGGGGTTATGGTCACGCCTACTACGAGATGATTTTACATCTTTGTGGTGTTATCTAATAGCGCATCCAGACTCACGGCGAGAAGCCCCGAGAACACCCGAGAAGCGTGAAGCGGTGTTCAGACATCTAATATAACCGCTAGCAGGTATCTGTTGAACCGCGAGCGCTTATGTTTCGTGGCGTTCACACGGCGCAGATAAAATATTTCTTCCTATGGTAGGAGAGGGGGTCAGTTGAATTAGCGAGCGGCCACGGAGCGCGCATTTTTTGTACTGAATCTATGGAGTTGACATCTGTCACCCACCGTTCTTGGCAGCTCCGTAAATAAAATGACCCCCTCTCCTGTTTTCGTCAGAGTGGGGGGCGCTTAACTGTTGGCATATCGCCTCAGGAGCGGTTACGGCGTAAGATGTGCATTGTCTGTGGTTGATGTGCGCATAAAGCGCTCAGGTGTGAACGGTCTGAAGGGATTGTATGGAGAGCGATATGTGGCGTGCTATGATCTTTTATATTTATATGCTCAATGTGAACGAGCTCTGAATGTGATGTGTTTCTCGCATTCTCTTTCTCTGGCTCGCCGTTCTCGGATGGCTGTCGGTAAATTTGGCCGCTTCAAAGGATTTCTCGAGCGAGAAGGCTACTACACTCACGTTTTGTCTCAGTGTTGTTTAGTGAGCGGTTGAGAGTAGACGTGCGTTATATTTTTGTTTTTGTTTCGAAAATTTTGTTTCCTTGTATTAAAAATCAACAAGAGTTGCAATTTATAGAATATTTTCAATCTGAACCGGTGTTATGGGATGCAAAACATCGAATTACAAAGACAAAAGTTTGAACCGCGATGCGTGGAACAGACTTGAAGAAATAATGGAGATGCAAGTACCTGAACTCAAAAAGAAAAAAGATTCCCTTTTTGCTAGTTAACGGAAATATAGAAAAATGGTAAATAATTCCTCCAAATCGGGTGCTGGTGAAAACGAAATTTATAAACCTATATGGTTTGCATATGATGCTCTGGATTCCTTTCTAAATCAAGGGCTAACTATAACGTTCAACGTTGCAACGTTCACAAAATTATAATATGCCATGGCGCACAGAGCCAAACCTGCTGCATTTTGAACATTGTCTGTAATGTCGTCCATACCGGATGGGAAACAGATCACGAGTGAGAAAAATGAGAGTGTGGATAAGTGCTTGTTCTCGCCGAGACTTCTCGCCGTGAGTCTGGAATCGCCTTAGCATCTAACGTTATGTTTCGTTATATCGGTTGTTTTTTGACAGATATTATTCAAAAATTTAGACGGCACGAAGTTATTTATAAAATCAAATTACAGGATTATAGAGATTCTGCGTACGCAGTGCAGGTTGGGAGGAAATTGCAGCCATTCATGGCATGGCTTTCAATATTATACTCCTATAATGAATGACAATCAAACCTTAGACACACTGCCAGTCTTTCTCTGATCTCTGATCCCAATTGACTTTCGAAGACGTGTGTTTTCTTTTTTTTATGTCATATTCAATTATGCTGTGAAGCTCTTCAAATACCACTTTACTCATACGAAGTACATGAAGTATCGTCCGTCATCAGATTTTCCAAACATTCAATTCTCCAAACATTTGTCCTTGTTAATGTTGTGGACCCAAATATTATTATTATTTTTTTTTTCATAATATTTGTTTTTTAAATAAAAAGATATATAATATATATATATATATATATATATAGGTATATATTTTTTTTTAAATAACTAGATTTTATTTGAGTTCCATTTGTCGAAATCGGAGTGTCACCCTAGTTGTTTTGAACTACCTTTGTTTCTTGGTGGGTATAGTAATTAAGGATTTGTTTTAAGGTCTATATTGTTACAAATACCCATCTGGTCACCAATATAATATTGTTATTTCTTACTTTCCGCATGTAATATTTTAGTGTTTTGGATGTAGTGTTTTGTATTTTAGTGTTTATTTTAGTGATTTGTGTGTAAATGCATCACTCAAATTTATGAATTTAACCTCAATACAGGCTGTTAGTCCTAGTGAGGTTAATATTTTTATATGTAAAAAAAAAGAACACATGTATGGTGAGAAATTATAAATAAATAAATAAAATACTTCTCAGTTTTTTCTTTTTACGAGAATATTGATTTAATAATAATAATCGTAGCAAATCACCTTCAAATTCACTTTCAAGACATGGCAAAGCTGTCGTCTGCTGAGAAAAGAATCACACATAAATAAATGGAATCACATAAACCATAACCTAAAAAATAAATGTCAAATGTGTCAAATCAAACGCGCCTGCGCACAACCAGAGACCCCTTGTCACGTGGTCACAGCGACGCGTACTTCGCGTACGTCGGCCAGTGTGAACGGGACAGGAACGTTGCGTCGCGTTGCGTCGGCTCAGTATGATCCTCGCTTTAAACTCCCTTCTACCAAGATCGGGTTTGTTTTTTCGTTGTGAAGTTGTGGTCAACATTTGTCCCATAGAAAAGGCCCGAAGATATCGATCTAGGGATTGGTATATTTATGGACACGGCTACAAACCGCGAGCATATATCTGTTGAACCGCGAGCGCTTATGTTTTGTACCGTTCACACGACGCTATAAATATTTCGGTAAACTTTGGGGATCGTTGGAAACGGTTAATGAGCACTTTTTTTGAAAATATCTTTTGATTCACCTTAATTACATTAAAAGCCAACTATTTGCATTGGGGGAAGTGAAAAATATTTCATTCTAAATTTCGATTACGTAAAATTAAAATTAGCTTTCATTCTGTGAAACGAGACCGTCCATTTTCAAACATTGTTTTCAAATGTCATTTTTTGTAATGTTGGTATTCTTGTTACCGTACGAAAAGATGCTAGAGTCAAGCGTAGCAGACTTCATCGGAATACGGCGCGTAATTTAAAAAACACAATAATACAATAATTAACAATATAATGAAAACAAACCTCTAATCAGAATCCATCACTTCAGAATCAAGCCGAGGCACTGTAATCATGTTGGATTTCGTCATCATTATAATTGAAGCGATATAATTGAATAGAATCACTTTAGAGTAGGAATGTTGTTGGATTTAATTATAATTGTTGTATTGTAGAAAATAAAAATCGAGCCGAGGCACTAAAATCATGTTGAATTTCGTCGTCATAAATTTGATAATGAAAATTTTCATAAGTTGCAAACGGAAACCAACGGCTAGATACAAAATCGCGCGGGAGTTTTTTTAATGTTAGAAAACTGAAATTCCGCCTAATTGGTAGGTACTTACCTAATACACATGTATTGCGTGCGTTGATTAAAATTTATTAGCTTAAATTTTTTTTACTTTAAAATTTTATTTTTATAAGTCAACTATTTCTGCGATGTTGAGCGGCTACGTACGCAAAGTTTATGTGATATGGTTTATGATACAAAAGAAAGTGCCCCTTTATAACGCCTACTCGCGTCACGGCAAGAAAAACATCCCAGTTTTCAAGTAGTTTGGCGGCTACGCTAGGTTTGTGTAACATGGTTTGTGCCCCTTTATACCGCCTGCTCGCGTCACGGCAAAAAAACATCCCTGTTTTCAAGTAGTTTAGCGGCTACGCTAGGTTTGTGTAACATGGTTTGTGCCCCTTTATACCGCCTGCTCGCGTCACGGCAAAAAAACATCCCAGTTTTCAAGTAGTTTAGCGGCTACGCTAGGTTTGTGTAACATGGTTTGTGATAGAAAAGAAAGTGCCCCCTTCGTAGCGCCTACTCGCGTCACGGCAAAAAAACATCCCAGTTTTCAAGTAGTTTGGCGGCTACGCTAGGTTTGTGTAACATGGTTTGTGATAGAAAAGAAAGTGCCCCCTTCGTAGCGCCTACTCGCGTCACGACAAAAAAACATCCCAGTTTTCAAGTAGTTTGGCGGCTACGCTAGGTTTGTGTAACATGGTTTGTGATAGAAAAGAAAGTGCCCCCTTCGTAGCGCCTACTCGCGTCACGGCAAAAAAAATCCCAGTTTTCAAGTAGTTTGGCGGCTACGCTAGGTTTGTGTAACATGGTTTGTGCCCCTTTATACCGCCTGCTCGCGTCACGGCAAAAAAACATCCCTGTTTTCAAGTAGTTTAGCGGCTACGCTAGGTTTGTGTAACATGGTTTGTGCCCCTTTATACCGCCTGCTCGCGTCACGGCAAAAAACATCCCAGTTTTCAAGTAGTTTGGCGGCTACGCTAGGTTTGTGTAACATGGTTTGTGATACAAAAGAAAGTGCCCCTTTATAACGCCTACTCGCGTCAAGGCAAGAAAAACATCCCAGTTTTCAAGTAGTTTAATAGCTACGCTAGGTTTATATAACACGGTTTTTGATACAAAAGTGAATGTATTATTTATAAAAAATAATTACCGAAATTAAAAACATATTTTTTTCCGTCATTTTATTCCCAAAACTCCGATAATTTAGTACTTACCTTTCCAGATTTCGTGGTACCTTCAAAATCTTCTAGCCGTTCGTTATACATTCAAGTGTATCAGGAATACCAACATACAGAGTGATGACAGCGAATGAACTAATAACCCATAATAACCATAATGGCGTACAATCTCACAAGACGAAAGCTAATTTTAATTTTACGTAATCGAAATTTAAAATGAAATATTTTCTACTTCCCCCAGTGCAAATAGTTGTCTTTTAATGTAATTAAGGTGAATCAAAAGATATTTTTAAAAAAAAGTGCGTATTAACCATTTCCAACGATCCCCAAAAATTAATAATATTTCTTCCTATGGTAGGGGAGGAGGTCAGATGAATTGGCGAGGGGCCACGGAATGCACATTTTTTGTACTGAATATGTCAAATCTGTCGTCCACCGGTCTAGGCAGTTCGGTAATTAAAATGACCCCTTCTCCTATTTTCGTCAGAGAGGGGGGTGCATAACTTTTCATGTATCGCCTCAAGAGCGGTTACAGCGTAAGATGTGTACTGTCTATGGTTGATCTGCGCCTAAACCGCTTAGGTGTGAACGGTCTGGAGGGATTTTATGGAGAGCGTTATTTGGCGTGCGATGATCTTTTATATTTTATAGCCGTGTGTGAACACTACTTAATACTGTAAAATTATTTAAAAAAATTAACTGTTAGTTTCTGTAGTATTAAAACCCGTTAACTTTTCGTAATGGAAAACAAAAGAAGCTTTATTATTCTTTTTAAATTTTGTTATCTATATTCTAACACCCTCACACAAAATAAATGTGCACTTTTAAACAGAATAGGTACATAAGGCTTCCAATAAGCCTTTGATATGGAATGTTTACAACACAATTTTCAGCCTTTTCTATATTGAACTTACTCTCAATAGGAGTATCTATAGTTTTACAATTGGACATATTAAACCTTAATAATAATTGCTCTATATATTCCTGCTGATCTACAGTTATAGTCTTACATTCTTTGTTTACATTTATTCGCATGCTTAAGTTACGTCAAACAGGACCTAAAACTTTTAATTAAATTTAGAACTTAATATATATTTTTTTTATTTTTCTGTTTCTGCAATATTATTAGAAAAAAATAAAAATCGTCCACATATATAGCTACAATAATCTTGACATTTTCATAAAAAAATGTAAACAAGCATGGTTCAAATTTACTTATTTTAAAACCAAAGTTAAGCAAACAATCTTTCACTTTTCCATACCAGACTAAAACAGTCTGTTTCAGTCCGTATATAGCTCTTTTTAATTTCAAGACTGTGAAATATGCAACTAATGCAAATATGACTGGTGTGATATATGCAATTATATCCATGTAGTAATTCGGAAATGTTCGGGTCCGCCGAACGTTGCCGAAAGGGCTTACGAGCCGGGACAGCGCGCTAGCGGCTCTAGTCTGTGGCAGCGGCCAGATCAGGCGGGTATAACTCCGATCCAAAATGTGAACCGAATCTTTGGTGATATCATAAGTCCCCTTCGATTTGTTTATGGTCCCCAGCTAATACCTCCACCAATAGGAAGCTTGTATTTTGGTTGCATTTTTCTGAATTATTTTCGTTTGACATTTACAATGCATTTACATTTACGACGCAATAAGTGTGAATATGGATTTTGGGAAACCGCAATCGAATGAAAAATGGAAGAACAAGACCCGTAATTGGAACAAAATTACAGGTGGGAAACTTCCTCTGATTGATATTTCAGTGTTCCTAAAGTATATTATTTAAATTGTATTTTAATCTGTGTTGTACATGTTTCCGTTTTCAGAACATATTTATCCACCCGGAATATAACAATTAATTGACGCAGTCCAAGATCAAGATTACATCTTAAAAAGGTATACATGTTTTCTATATTGCATCGACCTATCTCATTAATTTAATCTTCCCCAATTTCCACTCTGAAAAAATAACTTTGTTTTGAAGAGTTTTATTTTTCAATGTACATTTGTTATATTAATTTTAATGATTTTTATGATTTCAGGAAAAATATGATGAACTGAACTAAACTAAACTCCAAATTAACAAATATTATACATCTTTGAGCCCCGAATGGAACATCAAACATCTTATGCAAACTAATGTCTCCATGGACCTTGGTTATATTTTGGCAAATTTATTTTAGGCCTGACAAAAGATTTAATAGGTACGTTAAGTAATTTATCTTTAAAACAATGTCTTCATGTGGCAATTTGCTACAGAAATATAACCTGCTTACATTGTATTCTTTTAAAATATGTAGGTACATGCAATTCTGAGTTTTTCATTTTTCTGTTATAAAATGATTTTTTATTAAATTCAGTAGTTTTGTAGGAAAGCACAATCATATTTTAATTATATGTATTTCCTGTTTGTATTTCATGTTTTTAATAAAATTCTTTTACCATGTAATTACGAGTTTTATTTTTAAAATAATATTTAAGGCTAATAATTTGGGTGGTACTGGGTAGGCCCAGGAAGAAAATTATATTGTCTATGGTCGCGCCTTTTTTGTTGTTGCTTACTCTATATTCCTCTATGGTATGTGACATCACAAATCCCCGTCATCATCATCATCAGTCGAAAAATTATTGCATTTTGATGATGAAATTGTGACCAAATTTTTCTCGAACAAAAGCCCGAAGTTATCGATCTAGTGGGTGGTTTGTATATTTATGGGCCAGATCCATTCTAACTTCCGTTATAATCAGTCGCTACCGAGACAAATAATATAATGTACTACTCATTGAATCTATTGTACATTACAATAAAGGACGAAGAACTTACGTTTATCTCTTAATTATTATTGTGTGGCTAGTAAGGCCACAATAAAAGAACATCACAATTGGCGCAGCCGTATTAAACCGTTCTATAAGTACAAATTGGATTTTTAAAAAAAAATTACCATAGCGGGGTGAGCTAAATCACCCGAGAAATTTTTTCAAGGCTACCTACAGCCGAGACGGAACATCGGAGTATTTTTTGGGTTTGTCTGACCGAGATTAAGGACCGGTAGAACAAACCGAGGATATCTCTGGCTATTCCTGGAGCCACAGTCAGAGTTCTGGAGTACCATCCAAGGGTACTCAGAAGCAAGAGGCAGTGGTCGTTTTTGGGGCTCAACAGAGCCTTTCCACGAAGGTGAAGTTCCGAGGGAGTGCCGAGGGAAGGCATTCATACAAGGCAAACAGTGCTAGTGTCGAGGAAAGGTCACTCACTCATCAAGAGGAAACAATCTGGAGACGTTGCAACTGCAATTTCTAAGTTAGGTTTTGCATTTCTTACTTGTGGAGGATTTGTCTGGGTTTTTTTTTTGTAATTTTTTCCGGGGTAGTATTGTTGTCGTAGCTTCGCGTGATTATTTTTTTCCTTTTGTGAAGATGGAATCGGCGAGAATTCCACCGTTCTCTCACATAAACGGAGATTGGGATGTGTTTCAACTCAGATTAGAGCAGTTTCTCGTGTTACATGATGACATTACCGAGATTAAGAAAAAGGCTTATCTGATAAACTCGCTTGAAACGGAGACCTTGACTCTTCTGTCCAACTTATGTTTCCCGATTAAAATCACAGATGGTACGTTTGAGAAATTAATTGAGTTGCTAAAAAAACATTGTGGTAAATGTAGATCTCTTTTTCAAGAGCGGGAATCATTTTTCCAAGCTAAACAGAATCATAACGAATCGATTAGGGATTTCGCCGCCAGAATCCGAGGGCTCAGCTCATTCTGTCAGTTCGGAAACAGGCTGGAGGATAATCTTGTAGACGTGTTTGCAATCGGTCTACTTCCGGGTCCAGTACGGGTAAAATTGTTTGTTGAAGGGCCTAAACAAAACTTTAATCAACTAGTTGAACTTGCAGTGACCGCGAAAGGTCCTGAGGTCGATTCAATCAAGATGAAGTTGGAAGTAAATTCGGTAAAGGAATTTGGAAGATCGGCTTCTCCGGCGCGAGAAATAAATTCGGTAAAGAGATTTGGAGGATCGGCGGGAGGAATGCAGATCCGGACACAGTTTGGAAATTTAATAAAAAGGCACTTTCTAGATGAGAAAAGTGTGGAAAAGCAGAATAAAACAAAAATTCAGGCGCGCTCGGCAAAATTGAGGGAGATACAACCGTTCAAAGTATTTAAAATTTCACTTTACAAACTGATATTGACAGTTCGCCCGCGTCCGCCCGCCATTTTTTTTATAACCTAATACGCTAAACATGGTTTGTGATAGAAAAGAAAGTGCCCCCTTCGTAGCGCCTGCTCGCGTCACGGCAAAAAAACATCCCAGTTTTCAAGTGGTTTAGCGGCTACGCTAGGTTTGTGTAATATGGTTTGTGATTTTGGCGTACTATTAATTCTGTATTAGGTCTGGGATCCAACATAAGCAATGAAAACATGGCGAACGAACTGTCAATATCAGTTCGCGAAGTGAATTTTTAAATACTTTGAACGGTTGTATCTCCCTCAATTTTGCCGAGCGTGCCTTAATTTATTTTTTATTCATCTTCTCCACACTTTTCTCATCTAGAAAGTGCCTTTTTATTAAATTTCTAAACTGTGCCCGGATCTGCATTTCACCCGGATCGGCTTCTCCGGCGCGAAAACTTTATTATCGGTCGAATAGTTCCGATTCATGTAGGTCGGATAAACAAGTTAAAACCGGTTCATCTCTAAAAAAGTGTAAGATTTGTGGGAAATCAAATCATGACACTCATAACTGTAAGTTTAAGCAAGCTAAATGTTATTCTTGCGGTAAATTGGGTCATTTACAGAGATTTTGTAAAAACGGGTCAGTAAAATCAGTTATGAATTGTAATAATGAAAATATTGAAAATGTAGCTTTTGTTAAGGCAATCAAGGCACAATTGAAATTAAATGGGAAATCCTTCGAAGCGATGATTGATTCAGGTTCATCAGTTTGTGTTATTCCGGAGACATTGTTTTGTAAACATTTCAGTAATATAGAGTTGTCACCCGAAACACGAAAAATTTCAGGTTACGACGGGAATATGATGCAAATTTCAAGGTCGAATACAATAATCTAGTTAGGTTAATAACCTTTATCGTTGTAACAAGCGGTTCGGAGATGATTGTGGGAAGAGATTTCATGGAAATCTTTAACCTCAACATTGTTTCAAAACAAAATTCTATCAATTCAGTTTCATCGGAAAAAGAGAAAATTGATAAAATTAAAAATAAATTTCCAGAAGTTTTCGACAAGAAACTAGGTCGATTTAATAAATTCAAAGTGAATTTTAAAGTAAAGAAAGATGCGGATCCTTTTTTCTGTAATGCTAGACCGGTACCGTTCGCTATTAGAGATAAGATCGAATGTGAACTTAAATCAATGGTGAGGGATGGTATTATTTCGCCAGTGAAAAGCAGTGAGTATGCATCTCCCATCGTTCCGGTAGTAAAGAAAAACGGCGAGATTCGTATTTGTGTAGATTATAAACGAATTTTAAATCTTATTACAGAGTTAGAGAAATACCCGCTACCTAGGATCGAAGAGGTTATCCACAAGGTTAGTTCGGGGAAAATTTTTGCAAAACTGGATTTAAAACAAGCTTATTCACAGTTAGAACTGAAGGATAGCTGTAAGAAATTTACAACGATTAATACACATTTAGGATTGTTTGTTTACAATAGACTTGTGTTTGGATTTAAATCTGCTCCGGCAATTTTTGCTAGAACAATTGCAAGTTGTTTGCAAGGGTTAAAAGGCGTGGCATTTTACTTAGATGACATTATTATCTCAGGGATCAACGAAAAGGATCTAATGGATAATATCATGGCAGTCTGTAAACGACTACAAGATTGCGGTTTATGTGTAAATACGGAAAAATGTCAATTTTTTGTAAAAGAGTTAGAATTTTTGGGGTACATCATTTCCGAAAAGGGAATCCAACCTCAAACGGATAAATTAGAAGCCATTAAGAATGCACCTTATCCGACGGACGTTCATCAACTTAAAAGTTTACTAGGATTTTTCAGTTTTTACCGGAATTTTATACCTAACATGTCATCAATTCTAGAACCACTTCATAATCTTTTAAAGAAAGATGTCAAATGGGTTTTTTCTAGAGAATGCGCTAACGCAGTAGATACAATAAAGAATTTGATGAGTAAAAATACGATTTTGACAAATTACATTCCGCACCTTCCGGTTAAACTTTTTACGGACGCGAGTACATCCGGTCTGGGGGCGTGTCTATGTCACTCATTCGCAAACGGTACGTTGCGACCTATAGCGTTTGCATCTAGAAGTTTAAATAGCGCGGAAAAGAAATATAGCATCTTAGGTTTAGAGGCTTTAGCTATAGTGTTCGGTTTGAATAAATTTTTTCAATACTTATATGGCAGAGAATTCACGTTGTGTGTTGATAATCTGCCTCTGATGAGAATTCTCGGTGAGCACAAGACTATTCCTGTTCTAGCCGCAAACAGATTGCAAAGGTATGGAATTATTCTAGCAGGGTTTTCTTATAAAACGGAATTCGTAAGATCTTGCAAAAATCAAGCGGATTTCCTATCTCGACTACCTTTAGAATCGTCAGTTGAGGAATTCAGAGAAGATTACGGGTCTGATTTCGTAAGTTTTGTTAGCAATTGTGAACATCTTGACGTTAATTCGATTAGGGAAGCCACTAAAGTAGATACGGTCATTCAAGGCGTAATGGCGTATTTAAGGCAAGGGTGGCCCAAACGGGTTAAACGCGAGGAGGAATTATGGAAATTCTGGATAAAAAGGAACGAACTTTCGATTGTTAAGGATTGTTTATTTTGGCAACATAGAATTATTGTTCCAAGTTCGTTGCATAAAAAAGTGTTAGAGCTCGTGCACCGTTCACACTTAGGTATTGTAAAGATGAAAGGGTTAGCAAAAGGTTATTTTTGGTGGTCATCGCTGAGCAAAGATTTAGAGAAAATTGTTCAGGAATGTCCAGAATGCGCGTCGACGAAACAATCTCCGCCAAAGAGTCAATTATCGGTATGGCCTAATTCTGGGGTGCTAGCATGGTCGATCGATATAATCCTATATCAATACGATATCGTTATAATTCGTCATGTATGGTCATGTATCAATATGTGCTAGCACGCTCAACAATCGATAAGGGATATTCCGACCGACGATTGACAAAACCCCGCCAATTCGTATGCATTCTTGGCTGCGACCGTAGCACAGTCGATCGATAAAACTAAAATTTTAATAAGAAATGTAATAAATCTGTTGTCTTTGGTCAGTTACCGATATTTGCGAGCACAGTGGACATGCGATTCCGACAGTCGGTTGACAAAAGACGCCGTTTTTACCGTGGATTCCGGAGTGACAGATAAGCTGTCAATGTACAGATTTTTTTTAAATAATGTCGTTTGTTACGCAAAATAACTGGATAATTAATGAGTAAAGGTGAACTAAAAAAACTCTTAGAATTTAAAGAAATCGTATACGAGACCCATAGACTTAATTAATTCATTTAAGAGGCGATCAATTGGTTGCTTTCAAATTCGAGAAACGAAATTTGTTAAAATGTCGTTTAGTCTTAAAAAGTTCGTATTTCAATTCGAAATTGTCAATCTATTGGTATTTTTATTTTTTAGGTAGCACATTTCAAATTAAGAAACGTAAGGATCCGCCAGTGTTGCCATCATGTGCTATGGTATATCGATTCCTTATTTATTTCCCTTCAACGTCGGTCTGTCTATCAATACAGCGAGCATGCTAGGGCAATCGATACGTTATCGATCCGATATTGTAAAGTTACTGTTTAATCCTATCTTTGTTTCACTGGCGATATTCACAACTTTAAATAATACCGGTCTTTCTGCAAAATTACTGTCCTGTCCTGTGGCTTTGTTTGACTGGCGATATTCACAAGTTTAAATAATGCCGTTTTTTCTGCAAAATTACTGGTTCATTAATGAACGGAGGCAGATTGTCGAAAATCGTAGGATTGAAAGACGTCGTTTGCGCGATGAATTGAACCCGTTCGAACTAGGAGAGACGGAATTTAGACTTTTGTTTCGCATTTCCCGCGTAATGGCTAGAGATCTCATTGATCAATTGACTCCCTTTTTATTGTCAAAAAATACATGCGGACTTCCTATGTATATTAAAGTAAGTGTATTTAATATTATAAAGACATGGCACGACCAAGTGAATCAGATACTTGAGTCGGGCCATGTCAAGAGTCAGAATAATAGAAAGGGATGTTTGAGACGATGTATTAATGTAAACGAGGCAAGGGGTGTGTGCCAAGACGGTGTTGTTTGGCGGTCCGTCCTCTCTGCCTACTCCTGCGAAACGGCGTGATGGTTAGTTATGATATCTCAGTAAATATCACGTTGTAAATAGATCTTTAAAATGATCAAAAAAGAAGGTTACCTACTAATTAGTTGTTTTATTACAATGATGGATTATGATATTGTTGACAGATATTAGCACCAATTAGCTTCTTTGCTACAGGAAGCTATCAACGTGGAGTAGGTCAAGACCACTTGTTGGCTATAGGTCAGACGACTGTCAGCAAATACATCAAATTATTTATGAAGGCAGTTTTGGAGCACCTCTATAGAAGGTGGATACATTTTCCTGCAACAAATGAAGCCCGGAAAAAAGTGGAGAGTGATTTCAGGGAAAAACTAAACTTTCCTCATGTTCTGGGTGCCATCGATTGCACCCACATCGCCATCGTCACCCCATCCAGACATGAAGAGCAGTATAAAAACCATAAAGGATTTCATTCGCTCAATGTTCAAGTGGTAAATTTTTTTTTCACAAAAAATACGTAAATAAAACGCCAGTTGGTGATTTTTCACATTTTATTGAAGGTTTTATATGTTTGATAAACAGGTCTGTGATGCTAGCTTAACAATTTTAAGTATAAATGCCCGCTTCCCCGGTACTGTCCACGACCAATTCATTTGGAATAACAGTAACATTAAGACGGAAATGACCAGACTGTATAATCAGAGAATTGGGACTTATTTCTTGCTAGGTGCGTATTTCATTTGAGAAAAAGGGCAAAGCCGCATAATTTAGTAGCTATATGTACTCATTATGATGGGTATTTATGTTTGAATCAGGTGACTCGGGGTACACTTTGGAACCTTATCTCATGACTCCAATATTGGATGCAGCCGAGGGGAGTGCTGAATACAAATATACAAAGGCACACTGTAAGGCGAGATGTTCTGTAGAACGCCTATTTGGGGCATGGAAGGCGATATTCCGTTGTCTTAGGAAAGATAGAGTTCTCCATTACGAGCCCGAAGTTGCTGGTCAAATAATCACTACGTGCGCTATTTTATACAACATGATGAAGCACTATAAGTCAGTTTCATTCATTAACTACATTACTATTACATATATTTAAAGAAAGTAAGGGAACAATTCTAAACAAGACTTGTTCTTTAATTTCAGGTTAACAGACGATTATAGTGAGGATATCGTATTAGAAGAGGTTGAGCTACTAAACCAGGCTGAAGATGTCAGCAGAGTAGTAGCAGCCCGAAGAGTGAGGGAACAAGTGGTTCGGAAGTACTTCTCCGATGAATAAATTATTTACTACATGGCTCCCGCTAAATTATTAAGACTCATTTTATTAGGAAAAATTACAAGATGTTAGTGATAAAATAACAATTTTAAAATTAAATCATGCCTTGTTTCACATACAGTACAGTACAAAAATAATATGATTTAAACAAACCATTGCGAAATTTAGATTGTTATAAAAACACAAAAAAAAACAAATAATAGGTATTCTATTTAAACCCTTGTGAGGTTCTCTCTCTCTGGTTTCCATCCTGAGATTGGTTTGCAGCAATGTCATCTATTCGTGAGGTTAAAATGTTGAATACAATCTATTTATAAAGGATCATTGAATAGCAGTAAGTGAGTTGAAATGTTTAAATCATTTAATACTAAATACATAAAGTATAAAAGAAATTAAGACAATAATAGTAAAAAAATATTAAATTGCACCCTCATTTTACATTAAAAGGTGGAGAAGATAATATATCCTTCCTAATAAGAGTGTGTAATTGATGTTATTTAGTACATTCTTATTGACGCTTCAAGTAATGTTGTTAAAATGCTGGCAGTTCCATTTTACTAGTTTTTACTTTGAAAACTAAATAATTTACTAAAATTTATTTATATTTTATTTTCGGGGGAGGGGAAGCTTTATTGATTTGGATGAAAAACTTCGTTACCTGTGTAGCTAAAGTAAAATAAACGCAGTATTAACCAAAGTAATTTTTCTGCGTTACTAACGAAGATCCATCCCGACCAATAGAACCGTCTAAACAAAACGCTTGAGCATAATTATCGGCAAAAGAAACTCGTCACAGTTGCAACGCCAATGATACAAGTATCATTTAACGCCAAAATTGTTTTGCTGTTAATCATAAAAATAAGATTCAACAATTTTCAAATCGTGTGAGACTGATTTGTTTGTCATCATTTGAGGAAAATGATTTGTTTGTCTAATCTTAATTCTAGCCAGTTAACCTCATTTAAGACAGATTTGAACATCTTGTTACTATGATAAGATATATTCATATGATTACATAATAACTAAACTGTGTCTTTTATTTCTAACTAGCAGTTAAAATCCCGCTCTGCAGATTTTTGCTGCTAGGCCCTACGGGAGGCTTTAACTGATAATTTCAAGATGCCAGAGCTCACTATTGTATATAGAAACCATCACGGGCATGCACACATCAAATCCATCAAGTTTCATCGCAATCGTATGAATGGTTTAGCAACGCCTAGCGGACATATACATATATACAAACCCAGAAACAAACATATTTTAAATTTTTTTATATATAGATACACATTTTAATTTGTACAAATTTCATAACGCAAGAGCTTACCATTATAAATAGCCTATAACATTCGCAGTTGTGCGCATAACAAATAACCTAAGTTTCATCGCAATCGGATGAACGGTATAGCAGCGCACAACATATGAACAAACAAACAAACAATAAAAAAAACAAATATTGATTTATATATATATATATATATATAAGAAGATAAACTATACAAACGCAGAAACAAACATATTTTAATTTTTTAAATATATACACATTTTAATTTGTACAAATTTCATACCGCAAGAGCTTACCATTTTAAATAGCCTATAACCTTCGCAGTTGTGCGCATAACAAATAACCTAAGTTTCATCGCAATCGGATGAACGGTATAGCAGCGCGCAACATACGAACAAACAATAAAAAAAATAAAAAATTGATTTATATATAAAGAAGACCAACTATACAAACGCAGAAACAAACATATTTTAATTTTTTAAATATATACACATTTTAATTTGTACAAATTTCATACCGCAAGAGCTTACCATTTTAAATAGCCTATAACCTTCGCAGTTGTGCGCATAACAAATAACCTAAGTTTCATCGCAATCGGATGAACGGTATAGCAGCGCGCAACATACGAACAAACAATAAAAAAAATAAAAAATTGATTTATATATAAAGAAGACCAACTATACAAACGCAGAAACAAACATATTTTAATTTTTTAAATATATACACATTTTAATTTGTACAAATTTCATACCGCAAGAGCTTACCATTTTAAATAGCCTATAACCTTCGCAGTTGTGCGCATAACAAATAACCTAAGTTTCATCGCAATCGGATGAACGGTATAGCAGCGCGCAACATACGAACAAACAATAAAAAAAATAAAAAATTGATTTATATATAAAGAAGACAAACTATACAAACGCAGAAACAAACATATTTAAATTTTTTAAATATATACACATTTTAATTTGTACAAATTTCATACGTATGGCAGCGCACAACATACGAACAAACAAATATTGATTTTTATATATAAGAAGATAAACAAGCAAACATGCTTTTTCGTTATTTGTTTTTGGGGTGTTATGCCGTGTTGCGCTACCTCCTTCTTTAGCCAACGTTTCGGACATCGTTGCAGTGTCCATCATCAGGGCAGATCCGGTAGATGTAACATGCTATTTTCAAGAATGCTTGCTGCGATTAGACAACAAGTAGTTAGGAAGTACTATAATTCTAAACATTGTATTGTATGAATTTACTTGGTAAACAAATGAAAATTGTTGTTGAGTCATCACTTTTTCATAAGAAAAAAATATACGGGGAAAATAAAAAAGTAACAATTTAAAATATAGAATTGACACCTTGAATTGAACCTTCACCCACCATAACACAAGGACATCCCTATCATGGCGGATGAAATAACACAATAAATAAAATTAGTCTTCATCTTCCGAATCTGACTCCAACTGCAGCACATATTTGGGTGAAGTCTTGGATGTTGATGGCATTGGCTGATTAGTTGGTCTAGAATTAAAAAGAAAAGTGCTTTACTTGAGATCTCATTCATTTTTTTACATTAACTCCACACAGGAGGCCCTGAGGAAAATAAATTCCTCAGCGCCTATGTCATAGGGGATGCTGGTTGGAGGGTCTTTTTAAGGGAGTAAGGATAGGAAGTTCTGGAAAGATAAATGTATGAGGGGTGGGTAGGAATCTGGGTCAGTGTGTCTAGGAGTAACAGACGTATGAATGCATCCCTCCAACTGCGGTGCAAGGCGATGGGTCGAGAGAGTCCGGTTGGAAAGGTCAAAAGGCCTCCCTCACCAGTCTCTCGATCCGGCCCATCAAGCAGTCAGTGGTCAGACGCATCCGCCAACAAGACCTGGACCTGGACAAACCTCATCCCATGAACCTGGACACTCTAGCTAAGTCACTCGTTGCCTGTAGTGTATCAGGGTTAGTATCATCACTCCATTGTGGGCTGCTAACCTCGCTTTTTTGGATAACTTTTAATTATCGTGTTCAGTATTTTCATCTCTTGTCATTATCGTACTTTACTATGTATGAGTAGTCCCCAATCAAAACTAACTTAGCAACATGCCGTTTCTCCACAGCGGTAGGCAGAGAGGACGGACCGCCGAACTACTATCGAACACTATCTACGCCGAACACTATCTTGGCACACACTCCTTGCCTCATTCACATTCATACATCGCCTCATACATGATCTTCTATTATTCTGACTCTTGACATAACCCGACTCAACAATCTGATTCACTTGGTCATGTCACGTCTTCCTCGGGCGTCCCAGACTTCTTTTACCATTCACATTTGTGTCATATTTTCTCCTTACACTCCTTTCCTCATTCATTCGCTCTACATGCCCAAACCATTGAGCGCGTCCCTTTCTTAATTTTACTCATTACACTTACATGAGCCTTGAACTTTTTAAAGGGACTGGGTTATTGTTGAAGGATTGAGGCAAAATGGGAGATAGCACATTGGGCCTATGGCCTAAGTGCTCACGGGAACTAGTCGTAAACAAAACAAAAAATACATCAGTTTTGTTTTACCACACATACGCCTCAGGGATCTCTTTTGCACGGCATTCAGTCTACTTTCATCCTTCCTCTGCCAATTCCATGCCCCAGTCGGGGCATGGAATTGGCAGAGGAAGGTACCAGCACTCCATTGTGGACTGCTAGCTTCGCTTCTTTGGACAGTTTTTGGTTGGCGCCAATGGCATTCAGTCCTCCAAATAATATGAAATAATGTATTACCCCAATATCTTGTGTCGGAGAAGGCGAACTCTTTCTTCCTGTGTTGCAGTGTACCTCTGAAAGTAGAAATGATAATTCATTCATTTACCTTCTATAATAAATTATTTATAAATGACAGCTTTATTCACTCATTAAATAAGTCTATATTTACTCTTTGTGCTATTACTTCTATCTTATTAGCTACTATTTTACGTTTGTTGATTTGGGTCCCATAATACTGATTATTTTTAATAAAATTCCAAAAACTCTAATTCGTTAGACCACATATCATCGAATGTGTCACAGACACAGTCGGCAGGCAACTAAAGGCGCGAGTGTGTATCTGATTGTAACCTGAGACCAAGCGAGGCCCTTCGACTCAGGCCCAAAATACTAACATGCGACCTAGAGGTGGCGAGCCGAGGTAAGATTACACTCTATTCCTGTTTCAGGGAGCCTCAATGAATGTATACAGCCGGCATAAACGATTACAAAAAGGAATAAAAAAAATACCTCAAAAATGTCCCCAATTCGGTCCATTGAATGTTTAAAATGTGTTGCTGCACTCTGAAATGACAAATAACAATTCATTAAAATTTAACTTAGGACACGTACGTTATAATCTACGCATTCACAGATGGCGCCAATTAAATTATTTTAGGTTTTTAATACTTTTTGCATGTTTTGCTTTAATATATTATTAAGGTGAATTAATTGTTTGCGCCCGTACATATTTAATATGAATATAAATAAATAGTTCTGTCCATAAACAAAGCCAAATCTATTTTATGGACAGATGTTTATGGACAAAACTATTTATTTATGTTCATATTAAATATGTACGGGCGCAAACAATTAATTTACCTTAATATTTTAAAGCGTAAAGTGCAAAAAGTATTAAAAACCTAATTTAATTGGGGCCATCTGTGAATGCGTAGATTATAACGTCACGTACGTTATAATCTATGCATTCACAGATGGCGCACGTCACGCTTTAAAATATTAAGGTAAATTAATTATTTGCGGCGGTACATATTTAATTTAATATGAATATAAATAAATAGTTTTGTCCATAAACAAACCCAAATCTTTCAAGAAATGCTGAAACATTCAATTTTGTATCGGTGACTCAATCCAATATTGTATTTTTCAGCCTTTCTCGAAAAATTTGGGTTTGTTTACGGACAAAACTATTTATTTATATTCATATTAAATTAAATATGTACGGGTGCAAGCAATTAATTTACCTAAATATTTTAAAGCGTGACGTGCAAAAAGTATTAAAAACCTAAAATAATTTGATTGGCGCCATCTGTGACGTCGTGGCGTTTAACCGTATATAACAAATAGTTAACATACTAAAAGGAAGGTTTACAAATTTGAAAGTACTTGGGAGTGGTATGAAGAGAAATAGGAAATACCTCAAAGACACCTGAAAAATGTTTCACAACTTCCACTAGCTCTTTGCAGGACTCATTATTTATTTCTTGAGCCTTGACCATTCGGCTCCCTACACCAGAATCTGGCGTGGCAGCCAACCTTCTCCGTTTATTTCTTGGCCCAAGGCCAGTGGCAGTGTTGGGTGGCAAGGTGGGTTGGGTGGGAGTGTTGGAAGTACCCAAGTCGGGTGAGGACTCGTGCTCATTGGAATACTATAAAACACACATATACTTGGCATTGGTGATGAAAGGTTAACCACATTTTGACAGAATACATTATATTAATATTCTAAGACAATACTTACCTCAATCTCCAGCACTACTTCTTCTGGTCCGTCCCCTATGCTGCTTTCAGGCAGTCCGCTGCCCTCAGAACTGGCTCTGCCAATAATGTTTATCACCTTTTGGGTGATATCACCTATCACAGGTATTCTGGCAGTATTGCCAGTGCTAAGGGCAGCTCGCCTGGCATCTGCGTTTTTAGCGCGGCTTTTACACTTTAGGTCGCGCCATGTCTGAAAAAAGCAAAAATAATCAATGGTTAAAAGTGATTTACAGATTTGATGTCCAGTGCCTCCATAATAGTTTAGAAGAAGGTAAGTATTTTCGTAATAAGAAGCAAATAAGTCAGTTTGTTTAGGTAGGTACAAATACTCACTGTTTTCCACTGCTCGGCCGACTTTGCAGGACCTAGCTCGGCCAAGTTCTCTGCCAACTTCTGCCATAACTCTTTATTTTTTTGAGCACCTTGAGGTCCTACGAATCTGCCAGCAGCAAACTCCGTATGCTCGGCCATGTATGATATTAAAAAATTCACCTGCTGCACCGTCGATCGAACTTTCTTGCTGAAATTATAATAACAGCATTCTGAATGTCAACATAATACCGCGTTTGATCGAAATGTAACTACAAATTTTCAACGTAATAATGTAAGAAAAGTTTATAGGTAATAGTGGAAACTCTCCCGCATCCAAAAAATAAATTACTTACACTTCTTTCGGACCCGACATTGTTAATTTATTATTTAAATTTGACGCTGAAAACTTGAAAACTGCAAAGCGCGGTAAAGCGTAGGTAAACAATAATTTGACGTTCCGATACCATAGACAATTGATTGCTGCATAGAAAATATCTCAAGTGTTGCCAGCGTATAACAATTTTTTTTTGATTACCTTACATTGCTTATCAATATCGGTTCGGTACAAAATCGTCGGTTGTTATGCCATGTCGATTCGATATCGTAAAGATAACGATTTCAGTGTGCTAGGACCCCTGGGAAGGTCTGGAGTAGGTTACACCTGGATTATAGTGGACCGCTGGCAGGGAAAATGTTTCTGGTCGTCTGCGACTCATTCACTAAATGGGTTGACTGTATTGAAGTTCAAAGGGCAGATTCAGCTAATACTATATTTGAATTGAGGAAATTATTTTCAAATTTTGGCTACCCTGAACTCATGTGTCAGATAACGGAACTTGTTTCACGAGTGAAATTTTCCAACAGTTTCTTCGGGAAAACAATATTAAATTCATGTCATCTCCAGTTATGCACCCAAAAAGTAATGGTATCGCTGAAAATTCAGTGAAAACTACTAAGAGTTTTCTTCAAAAACTTATGGTAGGAAATAAATTTCAGGTTCATTACAAGGATAAATTGTTACATTTTTTGTCCGATTATAGAAATACTCCACATTGTACGACGGGAGTCGAGCCAGCAGTTTTATTGTTTGGTAGGAAACTTAGATCTACTTTTGACAGTCTCATTCCGAAAGAGAATGAACGGGTTGTGTCAAAACAACATGATTTGGCGAATAAAAATATTGAGGCAAATCAACGTAAACAAACTAAGTATTATGGTGGTGTAAAAACAAGAAATTTTATTGTGGGACAAAAATGTGTAGTTAAAGATTTCAGAAAAAATAATAAATTTACATGGGTAAAGGGAATTGTTACAGATAAAATTGGAAAAAAATTATATTTGGTAAAAACTTGTGATTCTCAATTAATTTGGAAACGTCATGTGGATCAGATGAGGAACTTGTCAGTGTCTTGGAGTGATGTTGAGTCAGATTTGCCAGATTCCGCGTCTGATGACACGAGGACTGAGCACTCTGAGAAAGAGTTGTCCAATCTGTGGAGTGAGTTGACGGTGTTTTCTCCTGATTTCAGATTTGCGGAGGGAGGAGAGAGGTCACCGGAGGTCACAGACACGGCAATCGCTGGTCCAAGTAAAAGTTCAAATCCCTGGTTGGGGAGACTCCGCCCAAGATAGTCCACAAGGAAGGAACGGAAAGCCTTCTAACTTAATATTATTTTGTGTGAAATATTAATAATGATGTGTTTATGAAAAAAACATTATAAGAACTTGAGTGAAATATCAGTATAATATTTACAGTGTTTGAATTATATAGAATCATGAAATACTTAAATATGTAGCGACTGATTTACAGGGGGCACCGCTGGGTGCACCGCAGTGGGTGGGTTGGATTCATACGTCCGTCACTCCTGGACACTCTGATCCCCAGCTTTCCTACCCATCCCTCATACCTTTTCCTTCCCGGACCTTCCTTTCTTCTAATAACCCCAAAAAAAAAAAACCGTATAAAATCATGAATTGCACAAACAACAGTAATATCACTATCACAACGGCGAGAAGCAGGAGTCCCCGGTGCAGGCCAAAGCTGTTGGTGAATTTCACCAACATTCGCGGCCTGCACAAAAACTTAAACTTCGTCCACCAACACCTTCTCTCCCAACGCCCTAACCTTCTCTTCCTTTCTGAAACGCAGATAGCCGAGCCTACAGACGCCACCTATCTGGATTGCCCGGGCTTCACCCTCGTTGGCAAATTCAGACCCAAAGGAGGTGTCTGTCTCTTCAGCCGAGCTGACGTCAACTGTGTGCGACTGTTGAATCTGGAGAACTCCAGATTCGACGTAATGTGGGTGCGCGTCAATCTTGCCAGTACGGTAAGATTTTACGCGTGTCTATACCGCTCACCGAACCTTAGCGTTTCAGATACGTCCGAACTCTTCAAACATCTAAGTAATACTATTGATGACCTCTTGCCCCGCTTCCCTACGGCAGAGTTTCTGGTCCTGGGGGACTTCAATGTTCATAACGAACCTTGGTTAAAGTTCTCAGGACCAACGGACTCGGCCGGACGAGAGGCGGAATCCTTTGCCCTCTGCCATGGACTGGAGCAAATGGTTCAGGAGCCTACAAGGGTTCCTGATGTCCAGACTCACCGCTCCAATCTGTTAGATTTGTTTTTAACCACTGTGCCACACGGCTACAAGATTGACGTCACAGCGCCTTTAGGATCGTCCGACCACTGCCTGGTGACGACGTCAATCCCCGTAACCTTCAGACCGCCAAACGAGCGGCTGAAGAGAAAAGTGTGGCACTATAGATCAGCAGATTGGTTTGGTCTGCGGGCACATTTTAATGCTTTCCCGTGGTCAGCTGTCTGTTTTCGGACCTCGGATCCCTCAAGATGTGCCCAGGAAATTGGTGAAGTCATCACATCCGCGATGGATGGCTTCATCCAATCCACTGTTAAAGAAACTGGTGTGGGCTCAAAGCCGTGGTTCAGTCGACAATGCTCTGAAGCAGTGCGACGAAAAAACGCGGCTTACCGAGCCTACAACACATCTCGAACGTCCGAAAACAGAACAGTATATAACAAAATGGCAAAGGAAAGCAAGAGGATCATTAATAGGTCTAAATTCGAGCACGACCTGCAGATCAGTAGAAAGCTGGCTGCCTGCCCGCACGGCAGCAGAGCGTTCTGGTCGCTTGCGGGCTCAATAGGTCGCAATTTCTGCAAATCCAGTCTGCCACCTCTTACCAGACCTGACGGCTCTCTAGCAAATACCGCCGCCGAAAAGGCTAACTTATTAGGCAAAATGTTCGCGGAAAACTCGACCCTCGATGATCAAGGTGCTACCCCGCCGTCGGTTCCTCACTGCGGTTTTCATATGAAAAAGCTGAGGATCCGGCATCGGGATGTACTCCAAGTCTTACGAGGGCTTGATATTAATAAAGCTAGTGGGCCTGACGGAATACCTGCCCTGGTATTGCAGAGGTGCGCTGCAGAAATAGCTCCAATTTTGACGAAGCTTTTCAAAATGTCCCTGAAGTCTGGCTCTGTGCCCTCTGGTTGGAAAAAAGCGATCATTCACCCTATTCCAAAGAAGGGTGACCGCTCCAACCCAGCCAACTACCGCCCCATAGCGATCACATCAGTTCTGTCTAAGGTAATGGAACGTGTGATCAACGACAAACTGCTCACATACCTCGAGAAGAACAAAATTATTAACGACCGTCAATACGGATTCCGGCGGAACCGCTCGTGCGGTGATCTTCTCGCGTATGTGACGCATGTTTGGGGGCGGTGCCTGGAACGTTTTGGTGAGACCCAAACAGTTGCACTGGATATTTCCAAGGCCTTTGACCGGGTTTGGCACCGAGGGCTTGTCAACAAACTGCTTTCTTACGGACTTCCCGCATCCTTGTGTAAGTGGATTGCCGACTTTTTGAGGGAGAGGTCGATTCAGGTGGTTGCTGACGGTTTCACCTCTTCTTCGCATTCGATAAATGCTGGCGTCCCACAGGGATCGGTTCTGTCACCGACTTTGTTTCTGTTGCACATCAATGACCTCTTGTCATGTGCACCGATTCATTGTTACGCGGATGACAGTACAGTCCATGACAGCTTTTTGTTTGACAAGCCCCCAAAGGGCACACAAACTCCAATAGCTCGGAGGGCTTTGAAGCAAAGAATGGACGGTTACCTCGAGAGTATTTTCTCTTGGGGTAAGAATAACCTCGTCGAATTTAATGTTTCAAAGACCCAATCATGTTTGATAACGTCTAAAAGGGATCGAAATGAAAATCTAGTCTCCTTCAACGGAAGCAACCTTCCGAACAGGACCTCCATTGATATGCTTGGTGTAACTCTAAGTGACCAGCTCAGGTACGGGGGCTCCATCGAAACCAGAGTTAAGTTAGCCTCTCAGAAACTGGGCGTACTGTACAGGGCCCGCAGATACTTTAATAGTACCCAACTGCTAACCCTGTACAAATCGCAAGTGCGCCCCACAGTTGAATTTGGCAGCCACCTCTGGTCTGGAGCTTCAAAATACCTAAAAAAAACCCTTGACTCTGTGCAGAAACGGGCGGTCCGTTTGATAAATTCTCCCATCCTAACAGACGGACTGCAATCTTTAGAGCATAGGCGTCAGGTGGGAATGCTGTCCTTGTTCTACCGGTATTACAATGGAAGATGCTCCGAGGAACTAGCATCATTGATCCCCTCGGCACCGGTGCATAGTCGGGAAACACGCCAAACACGCGCCCAACATTTGTACACGGTTGACATTACTCACATGAGAACGGGTCGTTTTTATGACTCGTTCTTGAGTTCAACGGCTCGGCTGTGGAACGATTTGCCGGCCTCTGTGTTTCCTCCCTCCTACAACATGGGTCTCTTCAAGACCCATGTTCACTCCTTCCTTTCCTCAAAAAGACCCTCCACACAGCATCTACAAAGATGACATAGGCCCTGAGGGAAATTATTTTCCTCAGGGCCTCCTGTGTGGTGTTAATGTAAAAAAAAAAAAGGGGGAAGGGTGTGATATATGCAATTATATCCATGTAGTAATTCGGAAATGTTCGGGTCCGCCGAACGTTGCCGAAAGGGCTTACGAGCCGGGACAGCGCTCTAGTCTGTGGCAGCGGCCAGATCCATTCTAACTTCCGTTATAATCAGTCGCTACCGAGACAAATAATATACTACTCATTGAATCTATTGTACATTACAATAAAGGACGAAGAACTTACGTTTATCTCTTAACTATTATTGTGTGGCTAGTAAGGCCACAATAAAAGAACATCACAAAGACCTTTCTAATTTTTTTTTTATTTAACACCCACTTATTTTTCACAATTAATCCATTACTTGGTATATCAACAATTTTCCACGCATCGTTGTCCTCGAACGACTGAAGCTCCTCTCGCATGGCCTGTCTCCTCTGATCAGCTTCTGGTCCATTCAGCGCTTCTGAGAAGTCTATTTGTTCGACATCTGTACTAAAATTGGAAATACAGATATTACCAAACCCAAAACGTTCTGAAAGTTTTCGTGTTCTCTTTTTCTGTTCTGGCAATTCTGGAATTGGTTGCAACATGGTTGCAACTCACTGAGTGAGATATGTCTCTATATTTGTGATGCTTATATCGTCATCATTTTCACTAGACGGATCAGTATATACAGATGTATTTGAATTTGAACTATGAAGAGATTCATTCATTGAAGACTCCCCCACTGAATCTCTGCCAAAGTCGTTTGTTGTAATCATGCCTTTCAAACTGAACACTATCCTGTATCCATTCTGCTATGTTTTCTTCATTGATTTCCGATGATACTTTTTCTTCTTCCGTCACTATTACATCCCTTTTTATAGTTATAATATTTCTTATAGGATCATATACACGATATCCCTTCACCGTTTCTGAAAATCCTACAAGAATGTGCATTTTAGCCTTCTTGTCCCATTTTTATCTTCTTTCCTTTGGTACGTGAACCATTACGGGACTGCCAAACAGGCGTATATGACTTAAATCTGGTTTCTTTTTATACCACGCTTCATAGGGTGTTTTATTTCCCAAACTTGAAGTTAGAGATCTGTTAATGAAATAATTAAAAACACTTTGTTTTTACCACAATAAACTTTATTTAAAAGTCAACATGTTTCAAGAACGATGTTCTCTTAATCAGGACATAAATTGTACTACAGTACAATTTATACAGTACAATTTACAGTACAGTACCAAGTGTTTTTAATTATTTCATTAATAAAATGGTGCCACAAAGTGAATTTGCAAAATTTGAAGAAGTTAGAGATCTGTTTTTTAGGTATACTGCTGTATTAGCTGCTTTGGACCAGAACTTCTTTTCTAGTTTCGCTTCAAAAAGTAAGCAACGCGCTTTCTCTATAATAGTTCTATTAGCCCGTTTGTATGCAGTTGTCTTCTGGTGTATAATTCCTTCCCTGAGTAAGTAATTCTCCATCTCACCACTACAAAACTCACCACCAGTGCGCAATATTTAATTTTGTTTATTCTGATGATTTTCAATCATTGCTTTAAAATTCTTAAATATTTTGAAAACTTCATTCTTATGTTTGTGGAAGTATATGAAAGTCATACGACTGTGATCATCAACGAACCAGACAAAATACCTAGCACCACCAATGGACTCCTTTCCATGGGACCACACACGTCTGCATGTATTATCTGTAGTATTTCTGTACTTACTCGTCCAACATGATTAAATGTTAACCTCTTTTGCTTACCTTCGCAACAGGTCACTTATTTAGTCATTGTCATATCACTGGTATCCGAGTAAGACAATCCATCCACAATGCCGTTGTTCATTTTATTTAAATCATTTCTGTTAATATATTGTGCTAACCGCTTGTGCCAAAGCTCTGCATTTACTACAGCAGGTGCTGCCAGTATACAATCTGCTACTTTTTTTTTTTTACATAACTCCACACAGGAGGCCCTGAGGAAAATAATTTCCCTCCGGGCCTATGTCATCTGGGATGCTGTGTGGAGGGTCTTTTTGAGGAGAGGAAGGAATGAACATTGGTCTTGAAGAGACCCATGTTGTAGGAAGAAGGAAACACAGAGGCCGGCAAATCATTCCACAGCCGAGCTGTTGAACACAGGAACGAGTCGAAGAAACGACCCGTTCTCATGTGACAAATGTCAACTGTGTACAAATGTTGGGCACGCTTTCGGCGTGTTTCCCGACTATGCACCGGTGCCGAAGGGATCAATGATGCTAGTTCCTCGGAGCATCTTCCATTGTAATACCGGTAGAACTAGGATAGCATTCCCACCCGACGCCTGTGCTCTAAAGATTGCAATCCGCCTGTTAAGATGGGAGAATCTATCAAACGGACCGCCCGTTTGATAAAGAGTATAAGGATCATTTGATCAGAAATGCTGCTTGGGAAGAAATTGCTGAAATATTATTTTATATTATTGTTAAATCTACAATTTTTTTATAAATATATAAATGTATATATTATTATATTATGTTTTTTATTATAATATTATATATAATTATATTATGTTTTATATTATATTATGTTTTATATTATATTATGTTTTATAGTATACATTACATTATATATTATATTATATATTTTATGATTTATAAATATATATCATCATTACAAAGTATAAAATGAAGTCGCTCAAAATGTAAGTGAGCATAGATGTTTTAAACTACGCAACGAATTTTCATGCCGTTTTCACCAATAGATAAAGTGATTCAAGAGGAAAGTTTATATGTATAAAAGATGATTATTATAGTAGAGAAAAGCCGAGAAAAAATATAGTAGAGAAAGCTGTTCGCAAACTGAATGTACCGGGACTGAGTTAATGGAATGTGGGAAGGGGGAATGGAACTCGGGAGGGGGTTCGCGGGACGAGGTAAGCGGGCGAAGGGAGTGAGGGGAGGGAAGGCGGAGTAGGAACGCGAAAGGGGAATGAGACGCGGGAGAGGAAGGGGAGGTGGAAGGGAACGGGACAAATGGGAAAGGACACGCAAATTAGAAAAAAATCTTTATTAAGTGGCATAGCAACGCGTACCGGGAACTCGCTATAATAATATTAGTGGAGCGACCGATCGATTTGATTTGTACGCAAATTAACAGTTGGCGGTATGAGTTAAAGGTTGGGTAACCGTCTTGTAGATGGAGTTATGTTTCGTTAGCCATAGCAACGCGTCCCCGGGTCAGCTAGTATACCATGTGAAGTACTGATGGAATTTCTCTTCGTCACTCTCTATTTCTTTAACAAGACGATGAAATTATTCTTTTTTCTGTCTCTGTTTGTTTATAGGGTGAACCCAGAACCTTCTTTTTCTTTGCTTTCAAGAAGTTTTACTGCTAAGAGAAATTGAATATCTTCATCCAAATCACTATCCGAATCAGAAAACATTATGTACACTGCAAAAGTTTGATATATACTGTCATAAATATACCAAACCACCCACTCTACTGTTCAAAAATAAATAAAATTAAATTTGATCTTCATCAAATTACTATCCGAATCAGAAAAAGGCATAAAATGCACATTTAAACGCTGCAAAGATTAGATATCTAGGTACTGTTCAGAAATAACGCCAGAGCACGCCCCGACACAACACATTAGTGTGCACACTCACCGTCACGACAGTAAGCGCCACAACACACCACACAACACAAGTGTGTTTCCGCCTTTATTGGACACTGGTTTCGATAGTGAAGGCGGAAACACACTTGTGTGGTGTTGTGTGTTGTGGCGCTTACTGTCGTGACGGTGAGTGTGCACACTAATGTGTTGTGTCGGGGCGTGCTCTGGCGTTATTTATGAACAGTACCTACCTAGATATCAAACCTTTGCAGCGTTTAAATGTGCATTTAATGTTTTTTATGATTCGGATAGTGATTTTGATGAAGATCTTCAATTTCTCTTAGCACTGAAACTTCTTGAGGCCAAAAAAAGAAAAGAAGGTATAAGGTTCACCCTCTAAACAAAGAGGGACAGAACAAAGGATAATTTCATCGTCTTGTTAAAGAAATAGAGAGTGACGAAGATAAATTCCATCAGTACTTTACTAGCTGACCCAGCCACGCAATGCTGTGGCTAACGAAACACAACGCCATCTACAAGATGATTACCTAACCTTTTACTCACAACGCCATCTGTTAATTTGCGTACAAATCAAATCGATCGGTCGCTCCATTAATATTACTATAACGAGTTCCCGGTATGCGTTGCTAAGCCACTTTATAAGGATTTTTCTAATTTGTGTCTGTGGCGACACATCATTATTATCATCGCCATCAAAAGAACATTCGAGAAACATCTCCTAATATCCGCGCGCATCGGCAAACCTACTTGCCTAGGTACCTTCCTACCTATACTGGTCGCGATGTACTTTCTCGCCTGCCGCGCTGGCTGGACGATAATAATATCGCCCCGCCTAGAAAGGTCTCGAGACAGCACCGTACAATATCTGTACGGCGCCGAATATTCTCGTCAACTGCCGAAGTGGCTCGTATGTATTACCTACCGCGAGGTAGTTACTCTACCGCGGCTATATAAGCAGCCGATCGCTCGCCCGCTGCAGTTCAGTCTCACACTAACAGTCGGCCAACATCTCAGCATGTAACAGATCTCCGCATAAGTGCTCCTGCATGGCATCGCTACGCATCCAGGGCAGCTTCCTCGAGGTCCATCACCACGTCTCAGCTACAAGGCCCATCGTGTCTTCAGCTCCAGAGATCAGATTCATCCCGCGACTTACAAGGCTTGCGTCACCTTCAGTCCAGGGATCAGCTCACCACTTCATGGCACCCCGAAGCCTCACCGTGCTTCGCTGCCATGGAAACACGCTCCGCCTCGCCAGGACTACCTGCTGGTGGCTCAGCTCACCGAGCCACACACCGTTCATCTCCGCGATTCAAAGCGTCGAGCAACGGCCTGGAAGATAGGTCATCTCCACCGCCATGGTGTCGAGCAACTCGCTGACCTTCACCGCACCATCTCCATCACATCCGAACGCCTGCAGCATCATCTACGGCACTCCGCATTACATCATGTTACCGACCACCGACCATCTGCTACGTAGCCCAATAAACGACTGACTCATACTTCGACTTGACGCCTTTCATTTCTCTCTACCGATACGGACCGCTCCCTCATGTCCTTTCCCATTCGTCCCGTTCCCTTCCGCCTCCCCTTCCTCTCCCTCGTCTCATTCCCCTTTCGCGTTCCTACTCCGCCTTCCCTCTCCCCACTCCCCTCGCCCGCTTACCCCGTCCCGCGAACCCCCCTCCCGAGTTCCCCTCCGCCTTCCCGCATTCCATTCACTCAGTCCCGGTACATTCAGCTTTCGAACAGCTTTCTCTACTATAATTTTTCTCGGCTTTTCTCTACTATAATAAGCATCTATTATACATGTAAAGGAAATATATTCCCTTTAAATTTGAATCGTATAATGTCAATTAGAATGCAATCATCGATTGTCATTTTGTTTTGTTATTATATTATTTGATTGTTAGAAAAAACCATTATAAAAAATAAACATAAATGTCGTTTCTTAGTTAAAAAAAACTTTACAACACACGTGTTTTATTTAGAAATTAATAAAAAGGAATAACCTAACAACATATTATATACATATAAACCTTTCTCTTGAATCACTCTATCTATTGATGAAAACCGCATGAAAATTCGTTGCGTAGTTTAAAAGATCTATGCGCACATGCATTTTGAGCGATTTAATTTTATACTATGTAATGATGAAATATATTTATAAATCTAATATAATAATATATGCATTTATAAAAGATTAGTATATTAAATAATAATATTAAATAATATTTCAGCAATTTCTTCCCAAGCAGCATTTCTGATCAAATGAACCTTGTACTCTTTACACTTTGTATCGTTTAAAATTTTTCGTTGACATACAAGTTCAATATGCTCCATTTTTCAGAAACAACAACCGTCTGCTATTTGTTTACGTCGTTAATGACGCGCCACAAGCCGCGTTGGCATAGAAACACATTTGTGTGTTGTGTTGTGTCGCGCCATACCCCCCTCCACCGCTCTGGCGCGATCGGAGGCGAGCAGTCGCCGCCACGACAGAACGCGTCCCGACACTCCACAACCTACAAATATGTCTCTAACCATAATAGATGTATGAAACCTATGTGCTTCTGGCGCGCCACGACACACCACACCACACAAGTGTGTTTCTGCCATGACCCGTCTGTTTACATTTTTTGTAAAAAGTGACGATCTTGTCAACTGTCACTTTTGAGTTTATCGATGACATCGCACCATTTTTAAATCTATGCTTTTTGCTATTATTTGCAACGAATGCTGCGCCGCTGGTATTCGTATTCAAATCATTCTTTGAAATCTCCATATCAATCAAATTAGATTTTACTAAATCGGTGGTAATCTGCATACCCGAATACTCCACCGCCATAATCATCGGCATGAATTTTTCTGGCAAACCTGCTAGAAGTAATGATCCAATCCATACTTCGGTAAAGGAGACAAAAACGAGGTGAGCAATTATAGACCGATCTGCCTTTTATCAACCATCCCAAAATTATTTGAGAAACTTATTTTAAACAAAATCATCCACTGTATCAAGCCACTAATTTTACCTAACCAACATGGTTTCACTTCAGGAAAATCTACCTTGTCTAATCTTTTAATTTACCAAAACTATATATCCGAATCCATGTCTAAGAAGTTACAAGTTGATTCAGTCTATACCGATTTCAGCAAAGCATTTGACAGAGTTAATTATGATCTCTTGTTAAAAAAACTTCACAAATTAGGAATAGTAGGGTATTTATACGAGTGGTTTAAAAGTTATTTAAGTAACAGGCAATTAGCCGTTAAAATTGATGGCTTTACTTCATATAAATTTATCGCTACCAGCGGCGTTCCACAAGGGTCACATTTGGGACCAATTTTATTTTTGATATTTGTGAATGATGTTCTTACTATTTTCAACGATGTCCAAGTTTTAATGTTTGCGGACGATATGAAAATATATAAAGCTATAAGAAATATTAATGACTGTCAAACATTGTCTAATAATTTGTTTAAACTTTTTGTTTGGTGCCAAGAGAACTATCTACAACTAAATTTAAGTAAATGTCTTATTATGAGATTTCATAGAATAAAAAATCCAATAATTTATGAGTACTCCATTAATGATGTAGTGCTAACAGCTGTAACCGAGGTGAATGATTTAGGTGTAAACTTTGATCAAAAACTGAAATTTATAAATCATATTGAAATTACATCAAATAAAGCTTTGAAAATGTTGGGTTTCGTAATAAGAATTTGCAGCCAATTTAAAAACATTCAAACCATTAAAAATTTGTACATGTCATTGGTAAGGAGTCAAATCGAGTACAACTCGACAGTATGGGCACCTAGTTATGCTAAGCATTCACTCACGATAGAAAGAATTCAAAATAAATTCTTAAGATATATTAATTTCAGAATGGGTATCACAAGTGAATGTATCAACTATGATTATCTACTATGTCAACTTAATTTATTAAAATTGTCCGAACGCAGAATAGTATATGACCTAACATGTTTACATAAAATCATAAATTCAGTAATTGACAGCCCTGAACTATTAAACTTGATTTCTTTCCATATACCTCGCAATTCAACATCGAGGCAGTATCTACCATTCTATTGTGACAACTCCAACACAGAATCACAATTGTATACCCCCGTTCGCCGTATACAAAATTTGGGTAATGACTATAAAGATGTTGTTGATATATTTAACACATCATTCACTAAATACAAACAAGTCTTAGTAGAATTTATATCAAAAAGAAGAACAACAAATTTAATTAATCCAACTGAATAGCTCTGCTTCGAATCATTTCACATGTACTTTTCTTTTCCCAGTCTACATTTTTTTCCACCTTGCATGGTGGAGTATTTTGTTTTAATTTCAATTTGTTTTTTATTGTATTTTTGTTTTAGATTTGGTTATGATTTTGATTTTGATTTTGTTTTTGTTTTGTTTATGTATTTGTTTTTTTGTTTTTTTAAATTTTGTTATGCACATTTAAATTTAGATGTTCTTTGTTAAAAAAAAAATGCATGTAAAAGCCCAGCCGGGCGTGAAATTCAATAAATAAATAAATAAATAAATTTCAAATCCTGTGCCTTTCAATCTCTGAGCTGTTTCGACCACTTGCGTGACGTATGAAGTCATGAAATCGCAATTTTCTTGTCGTAACGAGATTAAATGTCTTAGTGAGGATATTTTACGAGACAAACCTGAGTCATCAAACAAAGACCACAGTTTAATCCATAACTCTAAAGTTGTTTTTGTTTCCTTAATATGCACGTAGGTACAATCCAGGATCAGTAGTTAAAACTAGCTTCGCCTTGGCTCTTGCGTCATCTGATGCTTTTTTCTCGAAATTAGCATCTGGTTCTGACTTGATATACTTCACCAGGTTGTCAAGCACCAACAGATTTTCGACAGCAAAACTCCTCTGATCATAATTCTGGCGTCCTATCAACTTATCAATACTTTGAAAATAATTCAGGGCCATATTTCCACGAAAAATCAACAATTTTCGACTGTTTTATACTAAATTCATACAGTAAAAACCGAAAAATAATGGATATTTGCCCATAACCCATTAAAACACGTAAACTTTTCGTAATGGAAAACAAAAGAAGCTTTATTATTCTTTATAAATTTTGTTATCTATATTCTAACAGGTAGTCTGCACGAGAGGAGGTAGTGCTTAAATATATACGTAAATATGACTGAACTTTTTTTTTGGTATGACCGAATTGGATAAAGGGACCTTAGCTCAGTTGGTAGAGCACTTGCCATGTAATCTTATATTATCATTAAATTAAATATTATAAATTTGTGATTTTACTCATAAAGTTAAAAATGAAAAATAAAAATTTTCGGCAATGGTAGAATTGTAAGTTATCAATTTGTTATTTATTTTCACCTCATTTACAACAGTTTTTTTATGTCTTTATAAAGTAGGCTTACATTAGGTTTATCGACGCCTGTCTCACTAGGATACATACACCTGTGTCGAGACAGGCGTAGAGTTACATAATTAAATGAATAACAGTTACAAGAAAATGTTAGGTAAAATAATATTAATTTGAATACAATCAAAACAGAAAGATGAATGAAAGTTTGCGTAAATCCCATAAAAATAGTAATCTTATAAATGTAGGAAGATATGAAGTAAAGAAGTAAGTCCCGTCAAATCTATTTGTGGATTAAGGGTTATATAGATAGGATTCTATTATTTAAAAAAAAATTATATGGGTAATGACGTATGAAAATTGATATATCTGTCTATTTGTAATTTGTTTTACAGATTCTCATCGCCTTAGTTTTAATTGTCCAAACGACCATATTAGTTTTTGTTCAATCTCCACTTTAAAATTAAAAATAAACTATAAAAAATGATAGTTAATCACTTAAATACGACTTATTTAAACTAATTAGTCCTCTCCCTTTACGGAAATAGCTGTATCTTAAACAACCATCAGAGTTTCATCGAAAAAATGAAAGAAAACCATCTCCTCCTGTAAAATTTTCTAATGGCCGTTTGGACAATTAAGAACTAAGGCGACGATGATGTTTGCAGTAATCCAATACTTATAATCCATTTTTTTAGTTTTGTTTCAATTTGATCTTTGATTCAGTTTTTCTAATCGTAGTTGAATACTTCTTTGTTCGTAATTTCGTTTATAATATTCCATATTTTTTAAATCATTTATAGCTTTTCACTTTATTCACAATAGATTTTTTTTTTATAATTTCGAAAGAGCCTATTGAGTATGTTTCTGTCCTTAAATAAAATAGTATTTTTTCCCATTTTTCTGAATGAAGTAGGTTGTTTAATGTGAGGTAATAATTTTTTCAACAGTATCAGAAACTGTTTGTTTTAAATTTGTGTCCGTAAAATATTCGGTAGTGGTCCGTAATGTTTTTTTAGAGTTAATTTAACTTGTTTGTATGTTTTGACAAATATGTGATCCAGAGTAGTGGATGTATTCTGATTTTCTCTTGTTGGTGAGTTTATGTATGACTGATATCCTGCACATGATAAATAATGTAAGTATTCATTCGAAAAATTTGTTCTTTTATTTATGTTTTTATTGATATCACCAGTTAATATTTATTTATATAAATTAATAAATTACTTCGTTTTTATCACTTTTATTGTTTACAAAACCAACATGTTAGGCGAGCAAAGATCACTTCTTCAGGGTTTTTTATTGAAATTAAATTAAATGAGTTTCAATAAAAAAACCCTGAAGAAGTGAGCATTTCTCACGAAATATGTTGGTTTTGTAAACAATAAAAGTGGTAAAAACGAAGTAATTTATTAATTTATACGAAAATGGTGCCACAAAATAAGTTTGCTGTGTTAGAAGAAATAATTTTTATTTATTTATTAATTTTCGGGAAATCAAACGTTTACATTTATATCAGTTTGTACATAGGATTAAATAGCCAGAATAAAACCAATTATGGATATCCTCCTTGTGATTTTACGTCTACTGAGACAGCATAATAAGATTAAGTAAATTAATTTTATAAAAATTTTATAATATATTTTATTACTAAGTTCGAGTTATTTCTGTTGGTCACTTTTAAAAACTAATTAAGTGCATTAGTGGAGAGAAATCAATTTAATGGGGGTGATCTATAGATAGCTAATAGCAGATAATTACAGTTATTGTGATTAAATGTTAATTTAATTGCATTAACAGTTTTAAAATCAAGAATTTCGAAGATAGTTATCTTAAGACAATTTTTCAAGAATACAGTGATTCCATCATACCCAGTACGTCTGCATTCGGATGAAATGGTTAAATATCCTGGCAGGTAAAGGGGATAACCTCTTTCATCTGTGTTTCTGTTATAATAACAATACTAGGAGAAAAATCAAAACTATCGAGAAGGATGCAGAGTTCATCAAAGTGCTTTCTTAAGCTTCGTATATTCATATTAAGAACTGAAAAATTAACTTTTTAAAGTAATTACTAAGATAACTCGATTTTTAACGAATTGGCACAAGAAAACGGCGTTTGCTCAATGTGGCTAATTATGTGATTTTTTAGATCTCCCTTTCGAGAACATGAATAGGTGCAGTCGGGACACAAAAAAGGTTTTACCTAACTGTGGGTAAGCATGTGACTTTTAAGATTGATTTTGGTAGAACACGAATATTTGCAAATGGCACAAGAAAACAGCCTTTGCTCACTGTGGGTAAACAAGTGAATTTTTAGAACTCCATTCCGAGTACATGAAAAGTTGCAGTGGGGACACGAAAAAGGTTTTTCTCCACTGTGGGTAAACATTTTTTCTCCACTGTGGGTAAACATGTGAATTTTAAGAACTCCCTTTTGAGTACATGAATAGTTGCAATCGGGACAAGAAAAAGGTTTTTCTTCACTGTGGGTTAACATGTGAATTTTTAGATTTCCCTTCCGAGTACACGAATAGTTGCAGTCGGGACAAGAAAAAGGTTTTTCTCCACTGTGGGTAAGCATGTGAATTTTTAGTTCTCCCTTCCGAGTGCATGAATAGTTGCAGTCGGGACAAGAAAAAGGTTTTTCTCCACTGTGGGTAAACATGTGACTTTGAAGAATGCTCTTTTGAGTACATGAATATGAGCAGTCGGGACACGAAAAAGGTTTTTCTCCACTGTGGGTAAACATGTGAATTTTAAGAACTCCCTTTTGAGTACATGAATAGTTGCAATCGGGACAAGAAAAAGGTTTTTCTTCACTGTGGGTTAACATGTGAATTTTTAGATTTCCCTTCCGAGTACACGAATAATTGCAGTCGGCACAAGAAAAAGGTTTTTCTCCACTGTGGGTAAGCATGTGAATTTTTAGTTCTCCCTTCCGAGTGCATGAATAGTTGCAGTCGGGACAAGAAAAAGGTTTTTCTCCACTGTGGGTAAACATGTGACTTTGAAGAATGCTCTTTTGAGTACATGAATAGGTGCAGTCGGGACACGAAAAAGGTTTTTCTCCACTGTGGGTAAACTTATGAATTTTAGGAACTCCCCTTTGAGTACATGAATAGGTGCAGTCGGGACAAAAAAAAGGTTTTTCTCCACTGTGGGTTAACATGTGATTTTTTAGATTTCCCTTCCGAGTACACGAATAGTTGCAGTTGGGACACGAAAAAGGTTTTTCTCCACTGTGGTTAAGCATGTGAATTTTTAGTTCTACCTTCCGAGAACATGAATAGTTGCAGTCGGGACAAGAAAAAGGTTTTTCTCCACTGTGGGTAAACATGTGACTTTGAAGAATGCTCTTTTGAGTACATGAATAGGTGCAGTCGGGACACGAAAAAGGTTTTTCTCCACTGTGGGTAAACTTGTGAATTTTTATTTCTCCCTTCCGAGCACATGAATAGTTGCAGTCGGGACAAAAAAAAGGTTTTTCTCCACTGTGGGTTAACATGTGATTTTTTAGATTTCCCTTCCGAGTACACGAATAGTTGCAGTTGGGACACGAAAAAGGTTTTTCTCCACTGTGGTTAAGCATGTGAATTTTTAGTTCTACCTTCCGAGAACATGAATAGTTGCAGTCGGGACAAGAAAAAGGTTTTTCTCCACTGTGGGTAAACATGTGACTCTGAAGAATGCTCTTTTGAGTACATGAATAGGTGCAGTCGGGACACGAAAAAGGTTTTTCTCCACTGTGGGTAAACTTGTGAATTTTTATTTCTCCCTTCCGAGCACATGAATAGTTGCAATCGGGACAAAAAAAAGGTTTTTCTCCACTGTGGGTAAGCTTGTGACTTTTAAGATTGGCCTTTGTAAAACATGAATACACACAGTCCGAACACGAAAAAGCTTTTTCTCCAGTGTGGGTGCGCAAGTGGAGCTCTAACGTTAACTTACGTGGGCAGGAATAGTCGCAATGAGAACAAAAGTATTGTTTCTCCACATGATGCGTCTTCATGAATCCGCCTGAAAAAGATTATTATTAGTTATGTTTTAATAAAATAAAGCAGATCCAATTAAGTGTAAGAAGACTCAATAAGATCATAAAAAAATAACATAAGAACACGAAGTGTTGACATAAACCATACCTTAAACTGACGACCGGCTAAGTGCAGCGGTAAGGCGCTTGACTCGCATTCCGAAGGTCGCGGGATCGAATCCCGGCGGCGTATTTACAAAACCTATACCGATTCAGTCGCGGTAACGACAATTTACATTTTAAATATACCTCTATATTGGTTATTTTTTATCACATTGCAAAAACAAAAAATGTTCTAAAATCTAGATAAAATAATCTTTCTGATGTGCATATTAGAAATTAATAATTTTATTTCTAAATATTTAAATTTGAATATTATTCCCATATATTGTAAATACACCTCTATATTGATAATTTTTATCACTTTGCAAAAACAAAAAAATGTTCTAAAATCTAGATAAAATAATCTTTCCAATGTGTATATTAGAAATTAATAATTTTATTTCTAAATATTTAAATTTTGATATTGAAAATTTAAAGTGACTCAAACGCGTTAGGGATTGTAAATACGCATCCCGGCGTGGCAAATAAATTTTATCTGATTAATTTGTGTATTTCACAATTTATTCATTTAAAAATATATACCTAGTTTATTTGCGGCACGTTCTAGAGTGGAAGATACTCTCAGTATCGCCCTGGTGTAAGACCAACATTCAGAATTGAAACGTTGCTTGAAATGGCTTGTGCCGTGTTTGGTGACCAGATCTGAATAGCCAGGTATTTCCCCACCTTCCTCTTCCCTATCTCCTTCCCTTCCCTACTGCCTTCAGCCTCACAACATACCCCAATTGGGTATGCCATAGTCCCACTGGCTCCAGACGGGAGCAGTTGGGACTCTTGTGCGGCATTCATGTAAAAAAAAAGGGTGGTGAGTTTGCGGCCCAAACTCAATTCGAAACTTAAAAAACAAATTCTAATTTGGTACGATTTTTACGGCCAAAAGTATTTATGTTTTTAGTTTTTAGGATATTATGCCATGTTGCGCTATCTCCTTCTTTAGCCAACGTTTCGGACAGCGTTACAGTGTCCATCTTTATTTTTAGCCAGCGTTTCGGACAGCGGTTACGGCGTAAGATGTGCATTGTCTATGGTTGATGTGCGCATAAAGCGCTCAGGTGTGAACGGTCTGAAGGGATTGTATGGAGAGCGATATGTGGCGTGCTTTGATCTTTTATATTTATCATTCTTACCCCCATAAATAAGCAGGGCTTGTGTGTATGGGGGGTGTTATTATATTGGTTTAATTTTTTTATTCAGTTTAAATTTTCGGCATAATTTTTATATTGAGAGTATCTTTTCCTCTTGAACGATCCTCAAATACACTGTATAATATTTTAATTGAATTAACTGAGAAATGAAACGACCTTCGGATTGCGAGTCAAGAGCCTTACCCCTCTACCACGGAGGCCGTCAACTAAAGTTAATTTTTATTAAAAGTTTAACTGATATACCGTGAAGGAGAGCAGGAGAGAAGTTCTGAATATTTTTGGCGGTGCTTTCAGCTCGACGTACAAAAAGGCCTCGCGGTCCACGGTCACTGTTCAACTAATCCTTACTAAACAAAAATCAATTTACCTGCAGTTTGCGTAATTCGTTCAGAGCGCTCTAGGCATTCCTTTTTTATATCCGGGAGATGTACGTCAATTTCTGTACAAGGAATTCCATCTATAACTTTTTCTCGGAGTCGCGGTTCTACGTTGATGGAAACAGTCTCCACATTAATGTTACCTGGAGAAAACAAAAACAATACCGATATTAAAATACGGAGAAGAACAGTGTACTTATTACTTTTTAAATTACGGTCATCAATCGCTAAGATATTACGATAACGAATTATATTGTTTCCGTAAAAAAAAAAACTTAAATCAAAATATTTACTTTTGAAAAGGCGGGAATATGGAAAATAGACTTAAAGGTACCAAGCATTACGAAATAAAGCAAAATCATATACTATTTTTGGTTTTTAAATTTAATCGCTTAGTTCTTTTAGGCGGCTGGTGATAAGCGGGAAACAAAAATGCCATCTACACCTACTTGACGACCTCCGTAGTCCAGTGGCTAAGACTCTTGACTCACATTCCGGAGGTCGCGGGTTCGAACCCGGCATGCGCAAATAAATTTTATTTGATTAATTTGTGTTATTTCACAATTAATTCATTTAAAATAATATATAGTATATTTGCGGCATGTTCCAGAGTGGAAGATACTATCTCAGTATCGCCCTGGTGTAAGACCACCATTCAGAATTGAAACGTTGCTTGAAAATGGCTTTAGTCGTGTTTAGTGACCAGATCTGAATAGCCAGGTACTTCCCAACCTTCCTCTTCCCCACCTCCTTCCCCTCCCCGCTACCTTCAGCCTCACAACATACCCCAATTGGGGATGCCATAGTCTCACTGGCTCCAGACGGGAGCAGTTGAGATTCTTGTGCGGTGTTCACTGTAAAAAAAAAAAAAAAAAAAACATAAGAAGTGTTATTATTGGTGACCCTAATCTAAATGGTACATGATGTAGTGCATCGCCATAAGTATAATTTAAGATATAAGAAGGATCTAAGATGTCAGGTGCATCTGGAACCGATACAAAAGGAAGGAAATATCATTAACCTACTCTGGAGCACCTTCAGAACGGAGTTCGGTTGTTTATTGTCAATGGAATAATATTTGTAAGTATGGTAATACACGTAATTAAATTTGGGGAATCAAGAACTTTTTGAGCATTATAATTAACTAGCAGACCCGGCCACGCGTTGCTGTGGCTAACGAAACACAACGCCATTTACCCAATCTTTATAAAATCCACACCATCCGCTCGCCAGCTACCCGCTGCCCGCTGCCCGTTGCCTAAATTGAATATTTGAATTTCTCGGCTTTTCTCTACTAACATAAGCATTTATTATACATATAAACCTTCCTCTTAAGCCACTCTATCTATTGGTGAAAACCGCATGAAAATCTGTTGCGTAGTTTAAAAGGTCTATGCGCACATACATTTTGAGCGACTTCATTTTATACTATGTAATGATGATACCTACCACAAAACTTATATTTCTACTCATATAATTTGGCACTTACCTATCTTAAAAAAAAAAAAACTCAAAAATGCATATGCAACAAAAATGTATTTTTGACCGATAATCTCTATCTCTACATATTATAAAGTAAAGTCTGTAGTACTGAACGGATTTTCATGCGGTTTTCACCAATATATAGAGTATTTTGTGAGGAAGGTTTAAGTATATAATTTGTCAATGATTTGTGTAAATTGGTTGAAACATAACGATAATTGTTAGAAGTGTCGGAAAAAAGTCCAGCCGCCTGGTAGCTTTCATCGAAAACGCTGCCTAATCCTTTTGGAATATAATAAAACAATTAATGGTGAGATATTCCTCTTTTATAGATCTACAAAAAAGTCCGCGAAGGCATATATCTATCTTTTACGGATAGTTTACTATACACATTATATCTAATATGCAATTGATAAGAATAATAAGATAAGAAGATAGAATGCGTATAGTAAGCTATCCGTAAAAGATAGATATATGCCATCGCGGACTTTTTTGTAGATCTATAAAAGAGGAATATCCCACCATTAATTGTTTTGTTATATCCCAAAAGGATTAGGCAGCGTTTTCGATGAAAGCTACCAGGCGGCTGGAATTTTTCCGACACTTCTAACAATCATCGTTATGTTTCAACCAATTTACACAAATCCTTGTCAAATTACATACGTAAACCTTCCTCACGAAACACTCTATCTATTGGTGAAAACCGCATGAAAATCCGTTCAGTAGTTTTCGAGTTTATCGCGAACAGACAGACAGACAGACAGACAGAAAGACGGCGCGGGGGACTTTACTTTATAATATGTAGAGATGATGTTCTTAGTTTGATAAATAACTGAAAAAAATACATTTTATAGGAAAAACCCAAAATAAACCCAAAAATCACAAAATTAATATATATATTATTTTTAAGAATTAGAAATTTTCTGTCGATAAAAAATCTATATTTAATCTACTATGCCTTAGTTCAATCCACTTTACAATACGCTATTATTAGTTGGGGATCCGCGTATGATATCTTCCAATAAAAATTGTACAAAGGACAATTACTAAAATTATATTAAAAAAAAATCCAGACTACCCAACAGAACGCCTGTTTGAAGAATTTCAAGTACCCAAATTTAAAGATTTATATATTAAAAATTCAATCATTCAAATTATTAAAGAAAAATATAAATATACATTTTTAAATGAAAACAGAACTCGACTTAAACATGTTTTTCTATGCCCAAAACTAAATACGTCTTTTGCATAGCATCATTACACTTACCAGGGAAGAACTTTTTTCAATCGACTACCAGAAGAAATCAGAAGCATTAATGATAAACCCGAATACTGCTCTCTGTCAAGAAACATTTCAAAAATATTCTTAACAAAAAAACCACTGTCACTTAGTAATTTATCTTACAAAAATTCTTAGTTTTCGATAACATTCTTTCTTTTTTTAAATACACACTGTAACAGACGTATCAGCGTCGTCACAAGAACTGAAAAAATAGGGACCGGTCTCGTACACGCCTTCCAGAGGTACACGCTGATGATGGTGATAGTGAGCTGGCTGGCCTCCCTACAACCAGGGGTAATGGTCCTGGATCTGGATGCGCCTAGTTTCTGATGAGCGGTGCCTTGGCAGTGCCCAGAGTCAGGGCCGACTGCAGCGGTAGGCACCGGGTTCTCGTTTAGACAGAACTTCAGCAGGAGGCAGCAGGTGGAAGACTTCCAGAGGTAGACGTTTGTAGAAGGGACTTCCGAAGAAATAAGTAACACGAGTTGACAAGTAAAGATGAACACAAGAGATGAACTCAAGAGATGAACTGATTTATTATTCAAAAAGTGGCTCCTTTTATATCCAAATTTAGGGCAAAAGGCGGTCACGTGGTATAAATTTGAGGTGGGAGGTTTGACCTCGCCTGCCAGTATAAAAGGGCAGTTTTTCTGCGGACCACCTATTTTTTCGACCGTTTCTCTAAAACTGGTCGCTTAAAATGCATTTTTAAAATTAATTATGTAGGTTACAATTGAGTATTTACAATAAATGTCTTAAGTCTAACATGGTTACATAAGTGTGGTTTATCATTAGATTTTTGTTTCGGTGAATTTAAGTTAGATTTAAGAGAAGTTTATAATTGGTGGTAGGTATTTGACTTTTGGCTAATTATGAGAAGTTACATTAAGAATCTAGTATTTTTACCAGGTTCCTCGCAAGACTAGCTACTGATACCTGTTTGTTTCATTGTCTTACGAGGTCCCTGGAATTTTGAAATGGGAAAAAACGGATTATAATAAGAAATTTTTCCGTTTTTCGGACAAAAACGCATATGGCGTTGGTAGTTTACGGGTCAGAGGCTTAAGCTCTATTTCCCTGAATGCCCGGCAGGACTCTGCAATGAAATGTGTTTATTTCATTGTCCTACGGGGTGTGTGAGTGGAATTATTTGAGTAAATGTACTTTTTAAGGTTGGCCTCCTGTTGGGGCTAAACAGCGGAGCGGCAGCCTGCTACTTTGTTAGTGGCAAGGCAGAGCGGCAGCTACACAGTAAAAAGATATTATTTTACATAATAATAAAAATTAACATATTTCGGCGAAAGATCGTCGCTGGCGGCACGGTACTAACGAGTTTAGTGGCCAGAAATTTCGGAAGAAATTTCAAAGAAATGACCAATAAATTTAGAGGATGCCGCCAGCGATGACTTTGCTGAAAAAACAAATGAGGGTGCGTAACACATCCGTTACACACACTGTAATCAAAATGAATACTGCAGCTCAAATATATTTATGTACAATGAATTATTTAAGTACTAACTTATTAGTTAGTAATAATTCCATACACAAGCACATGCTTTCAATGGAAGTGTAGTAAAAAAAAACCTGAGATGTATAATTATCATGCAAATACCATGTAAAACATAATATTAAAAATAAAACATTTATTAAAAAAATAAATCTTATGAACGGCAAGAGAAGACGTCCTATATAAGCAAATGTATTAAGTGTCGTCATTTATTTGTATTTTATTATGCCGCGCTGGGTTACCTCGTTTTTTAGCCAATGTTTCGGATAGCATCAAAGTGTACATGTAGATTGAAGTTTGCGCTTATATACGTAGATGATAATAGCCATCGTAGATAACCAAATGACCTCTGCCATAGGTCACCTCGAGTGGTTTGATACGTTTGGTGACTTAACAGGGGTGCCCAGGTTAATGGGGTGAGATTTATCAAGGTCTTGCACACTTGCCGTGTGCTTGGCAGGATCGAGGGAGATTAGTTGAGAGAGGTCTTTCATCCTCTCCAGTCGGAATATCTCGACCCATCACCTTGCACCGCGATGAGAGAGATGGATTCATACGTCTGTCACTCCTGGATACGCTGACCGCCGGATTCCTACCCACCCCTCGTACCTTTTTCCTTCCCAGAACTTCCTCTCCCCCTTAAAAAAACCCTCTACACAGCATCCCCTAAGATGACATAGGCCGTGAGGGAAAATATTTTCCTCAGGGTTTCCTGTGTGGAGCTAATGTAAGAAAAAAAATCCGCTGATTATGTGCCGACGGATTCAGAGGAAAACCACTTTCATGATCTGGGTGAAATTCTAAATCCGCATGGACATTCATTCTATAAAATGAAAACCAGCTCGGTGTTAAGAATGTATCGATAAATAACCAGTTGTGGAATTATCGATATAAAACTTTCTCAAAGTTTGAGAAAGAAGTTTAAGGCTGTTCCTAAAGTATGGTGGCGCTACCTCGATGATGTCATTGCAATTTGGAATCGAGAAACTAAACGAATTCCTGGACCTGAATCCTGAATTTTCTAAGAATAACCGGTAACAGAAGTAATCAGAAAAAACTTAATGGTAAAATAAATTATAATTAAGCAAATCAACAAAATAATCCAATAAAAAAATAAATCTCGCTGCAATATCTTCAGCGCGAAGAAAGCATTAATAAAATTATCACTTCTACTAACCGCGTCTGGAACCATGGAAAGCCATCGGCGACTCATCAGTCGATGACAAGTACTGACGGCGACTCAAGATTTGAGTTAAATCAATTTCAAGGAAATGAAGCTCAACAAAATTGAATCTGAGCTGCAAGAATTAAAAATCTTCAATAACTTCATGAAAACAAATACGATGACATAATTCACAAAACGTTAAAATCGATTCACAAAATTAAGTAAATGTACTCACGGATGAACTGGCAGCAAAATAAAAAGACAGTTTTCTTCCAAATTCATTAAATAAGAGGACAGTGCTTTTTAAAGTTTCAGAAAATTTTCAACCGGTTAATAGAATATGTTTACGGTAAGCTGTTTTTTTCAACTTTTTTCATGATGAAGCTTAAAATAATATAATTTTTAAACACGAAAGTACATATATATATGATACAAAAATCCAAAAGGTAGTTTTATCTAGTTTCCATAAAGGAATATGCTTTTACGACACACGAACGTAGGAAAAATTCCAAATTCGTTCAGAAATGCTTAACAAAACAGGTGTATACAGCAAATAAACTACCCTGTCTGGTTGTGTAAGCAGTGTATATATCTTTCCATGAACATTTTTTTTAATAAGTAATGTTTTCATATCCGCGGTGTTTATCAATAGAATAAAATTTTCACAAGGTTTTTTAGTAAGGCTGAATATGTCAAAAATTAGAAGTATTGGAAATTGGAAATCGGATTGGAACTTATAAAGCTAACCGGTGCGTTAGGGTGGATTGGTTACCCAGCGACATATTGGGTTAATAATAATCTACCCCAAGACAGAATTAAACAGGAGTCAAAAGCAGTGGCGGCCGCTGCCCTTAGAATGTGGTGGTTCACTGACAATCCGTACCTACTTATGACAAAAAAATTATTAATTTGGAATTTTTTATTATTAATTTTTTTCAAACAAACTGTTATTTCATCTTATATATTCAACACTGGTTGCACTCATTTTTGTAATAAAATTATATATTAATAAATTAGGTTATTGGTATTTAATACAATCAATACAAAACAAAACAATAACAATTATCACGTCACGGGTCAATTTAACGCGCGCCGCTACTGCGCTAGACGGAAACTGATCTACGATCTTCACCGAAATTCGATTTATTCGTGCCAGCTCGGGTAATGGTTCATGGTTAATCGGTAAACTTCTGCAATAATCGGATTATGTTGGACGTGTAGCACACGGAATCAAGCCAAATGGTACAAATAGCGAAATCGACAAGCTTTCGATGTTTTAAATATCCCATACAAAAACATGATTTGTTCGTTTGCAAAGCGAATGCACACGGCCGATACGAGGGCGCTCGACGGCCGCGCTATGGGAGATTAAAAGCGTTTTCCCTGATAATATTCGTAGCATTATATTGGTAACTAATATTTTGAAATGATTAAATAAGAGATTCTAGAGATTTAAATTAGAGAAATTAAATTAAAGATTTTATAGTCTTCAGTAAGTAAATTAAGAAAATTTAGACATTATAATTTGCCAGTGCTGCACACGAACACACTGTGCGACCAGCCGCCCTTGGTCAAAAGGCTGAGCTTTTTTACCTCATGTTTACAATGTAAAGGACAGAATAGCCAGGATACTTAGAGAATGAGGCTTCAAGACTATCTTCGTAACTACGGCAAAAATACAAGACCTACCGAGGCTTGCAAAAACAAAGACAGATGGAGTAAATAAGTCCAGCTGTTCCGTATGTGACAAGGTTTATATGCGCCAGACAGAAAGGAACAACTAAAAGGAGACATGGGAATACTATCAAGCATGTAAACTCGGCCATCCTGACAAATCGGAAATCGCCAAGCATTTATGGTTAAACGTCACGTAAGTTATAATCTACTCGTTCACAGATGGCGCCAATTGAAATATTTTAGGTTTTTAATACTTTTTGCACGTTTCGCTTTAAAATATTAAGGTGAATTAATTGTTTGCGCCCGTACAAATATGAATATAAATAAATAGTTTTGTCCACAAAAAAACCCAAATCTTTCAAGAAAGGCTGAAAAATACAATATTGGATTGAGTCAACGATATAAAATTGAATTTTTCAGCCCCTCTTGAAAGATTTGTGTTTGTTTATGGACAAAACTATTTATTAATATTTTTATTAAATATATACGGGCGCAAACAATTAATTTACCTTTATATTTTAACGTGCAAAAAGTATTAAAAACCTAAAATAATTTAATTGGCGCCATCTGTGAATGCGTAGATTATAACTTACGTGACTTTGAACCTTAATTGACACCTCCCATTACTTAGGATTTCTCCCTGAAGTCCCGGGAAGACCAACACTCAAAGAGAATGCTTCATCACAGAGGCAATTGAAAATGACTGATTCTCTCTGCTCCGTATCCGGTAATTGATGGCAACACCAAAACTAAACACAGAAAAACATTCTAAATCATACTGATAGGTACCAGCTCTTAGATATTGGAGCTGAAATAAGAATACACAACAAGAATACACACATCTGCCCTGATGATGGACAATGTATGTATTGATATAAGAACGTTGGCTAAAGAAGAAAGTAGGGCAACATGGCATAGTAACCCATAAATAAATCACGTTAATACTTTTGGCCTTGAAAATCTCAAATCACATAACACTGTTATTGTCCGTAAAAAACATTCCAAAATGGATATCAAACATCTGAAAACATTTTTTTACTTTTGCAAAGCAACTTACTGGCTGTTGCAGTAGATGCCGCATACTGCAAACATTCCTTCTTCACATCCGGGAGGTAGAAATCTATATCCGTATACGGCATTTCACCTTCATCCTCTTCCTGGGACCCTGGCTCCACCTTGATGGAAACACTCTCTGGGTTGGGAAGATCCATGGCCTCCTGTGATACCGTTCCCCTTTAATATAATGATGATAATTGGTCCAGGGCTCCAAATAAATAATACCTGCAGCAGAACATTAATGGATACATCCTATTAAGACATGCATTACATTAATAAGGAAGGAATGCTGGCAGCAAAAATTCTACAGAAACGTCGGCGTTACAATGAGGATTGACAGATGTCTATTAATTATTAATAATAAGTTTAAAAAAAGACAAAAATATGACGTAATAAATGAATTGACTAAATGGAACAAGTTAATGTTTTCCGCTCAGGAAAGATTTAATAAACTTTCTAATCCCTTGGTTGGTATTTTGTGATAGCGACCGTAAACCTACAATGAACTCTAGTATTTTCGTAAGTCACGTGTTAACCCGGTTGGTGATATAATTATGTTTCGAATGTTGTAAATTGTGACGAATGCTTACGACACACAAGCACCAATAAAGGGGATTAGGTCTTAAAATAGGTTAGGTCAATATTACATAATCGTACTTACGTACAAGGTGAAGCACGGCAGTCGGTTTTCGGCAGAAACTTCACTAGAAAAGTAAAAGTGTAATAATTGTGCGGGAAATAAATGTGATCTAAAGTGATCCAAAACTCTTTAAATGTAACGCAAATATTTTCCAGTTAATATATCATTGGTTCAGAAAAGCAGATCTAAATCGGTATTGGACAAACTAGCTGACGCGATGGAAACGTCAACCGCCACCGTTAAGAGAATGCCATAATGAACAAATGAACTAATACCATAAATATACTAACCACTAATACCTAGATCGATATCTTTTTGTATGGAACATGTGTCGACACTATTATTTATTATTAGTATTTAACCATATAAATGAAAAATTCATGACTCTGACGTCACATACCATTGACAAGGATAAAGGAAAACAGTAAGCATATTGTAAGATTCCAATTAGTAATCATTACTCTGACGTCACAAGCCACGTGATAGTGATTTGGTCACAAGAAAGTCGGAGTAACCTCCCCCCCTGTCCATAGTCAGCAAACTATCGAAGAAAATAATCATAAAATAAAGTTCCTACTTTTAATAGGCGTATTTTCATTTGCTATTTATTTTTGTTTGAAATTGATATATAGCTACTGATATGAGTAATGACTCTTTTAATCTATTAATATAAAAGGGTAAGAGGTATTTTTAATCTAGTTAAGTGTTAGTGTCTTATAACGACTTAATGAATTAGTTACTAGAATTACGATGTCTGTTTGCTTAATCGTATATAAAAGTCCGAACAGACATCACTGTCACATCTGAACAAAGTCTGATCACTTCGACCGTTAATTTAGTAAAATGTACAGTCATTTTCCTGGTTTGATGACAGCCTGAAGTCTCCGCGTAAAACTTATTGTCCCCTACGGACCACTGGCACTATAGACTTTTTTTTTACACTTTAGTTTAAATTGCACGGTTCGAAATTTTGCAAATTTTCTTTATTCTTGAAACTTTGTGCAAGTTGATATTCGCACAAATTCCTGGGTGCAGTTGGCGAACGTTCGGAATCCATTCCGATGGGCGAAGAAAGCCAGTGTCCTGGTCGGACGGAAAACTGTGACTCTCGTCGGAGTCTCGATGGTCACTCCGTAGGGCGGAAGGACAGCTTCCTGGGCAGAAGTTTGGCGGTGACTCTGTGGAGCTCCCTGGTAGGGAGTCGGTTCGGAAAGCTTCCGAACTGCGGGGGCGGAACTCCGATGGACGGAGGGGGACAGCGTCCTTGCCGGACGGCGAGCGGTGACTTACTGTCGTAGAGAAGTTCTCCTTCATTCTCCAGTTCTCCCTCTTCATGCTTAGCCCCTGACGTAGGATTCTAGAACTAATTCTTCCGCCTCTTGAGATGGCAATGGATCCGAAGCCAAGGGCGTAGCGAGGTACGGGCAGGGAGGGCAGCTGCATTAAAAAAGCAATTCTTATTTCCTTGGCACAACCTTACACTGCAAGTAACATAAAGAGGTCCTTTTCTATACTGCATCATGTTAAAACATGGTTGAGATCAACGATGACTGAAAACTGTTTGAACGCCCTGTGTATGCTCAGTGTACATCGAACCATGGTACAAAAAACTAAGGAACTAATTGAATCTGAGGTGTTAAAACGGTTTTGTGGGAAACCTCGTCGACTACTTTTTTGTAAAATAAATTAACTTATTGATATTTTGTTTTTCATTTTTAACGTAACCTGTCCCGTTGCTCATGCAGCATTTACCTTAGACATATTCTTGGTCTGTCTACGCCTGCCCCCCCCCCCCCCCCCCCTTAACAAAATCCTAGCTACGCCCTTGTCCGTAGCGCTGGGGTCGTCAATATGAGGCGTCACAAGGCTCGTTTACCCCGACAACCTAAATTTGAAAAAAATCTCTAGTCAGTTTGAAGTAAGTATAGTTACCTACCTATTCACAGCTTTCAAACGTTCCCATCGGCCCGCCTTGTGTGACCGAGGGCGAGGGTTTTATTGGTCTCTGGCTTTATTAGTTTTGTTTGTTCCCTGCCGACATAATGTCGTTAGGTACATACCGTAAAACGTTCCTACTTTGCTCCAGTAAAAAAAATAATTAGTAATTTAAAAAGTGTAAGTGGTAAATACTATTCTTCCTTTGGCAACACTAATATGACAGATTGCTGAAAGTAGAACTTTTTTGACATTCTCTTTCATAATCATAACCCATTTGTATATTTATGTCATAACCTCTGAGTGTGTGCCTGCTGTGGTTTACGTTCTCCGTCAAAATCCATTTGCATCTGAGAATTTTTTGGACGAATAAAGGTGAGTGTTATGTCATTTTATAAGGAATTTAATTAACTAATTGTAGACAAGATATTTTTAAATTTGGTGTGAAATTTTTGGTGAAATACTTTTAACTTGTTAAATATTAATTATTGTTTTTACCAGTATATATTGGAATTATTTGGCGGGTATTAGATAAGCCGCCATAACTCAGTGGTCAGAGCATCCGACCGGCAATCAGAAGGACACGGATTCAAGTCCCGTTGGCGGCAAGTATCGTAAATGAGTGTTTCAGGCTGACAATTATTGCTTATAACAATATTTATTTTGTTATAGATTAATCATGCCCAGATCATACGTAAGAAGCGTAAATGCACGACATTATAAAGACTATAGTGAAGACAGATTACAAGAATGTCTGTTGGCTATATAAAATTAAGCCATTAAACTTAATAAAAATAATATGAATACTAGAAATGACTCAATCAGAATTCCCAACACCTGGAAAGTCTTAATCGATCAAAATCCCCCAAGAACGGCATTTTCAAAATTACCAGTAGAGTCTCCAATTAGCTTAACCAATCAGGTATCCACTGCCAGCCCCGCCCCCCACCCCCTCCACCATCAATCACCTGCAACCCGGGTACTTCGTTCTAGACATAAGAAGTGACTTGCACTCACTTACGTTTTAGCTTTTGGATTGAACAGACATGCGAAAGCTATCAGTTTGAGACAAAAACTCAAGACATAAGGCCTCTGAAGATGGACAGTGTGATCTGTCCGAAACGTCAGGAGTTAAAAAGTCCTTTTAAGGACTACGTTACGCGGGTAAACCGAGAAAATTGTTCTACATCTTACACCCGTGAAAACCTTAATCATAACATATATATATATATATATATATATATATATATATATATATATATGTATATTTCCCTGTATTTGTCAGTATTTTATATTCAGTCCTGATGATGGTACGGAGGTACCGAAACCGGTAGACGGAAGAAATTTCAATAAAGTGACGTAAACAAAGTGTTTTCTTTTTATTTATTTAAAATGTCAAGTCACAATGTGTTTGCTTCTTTTAAAAAATTAAAGCTCTTTTGTATTTACCTGCTTGTGACTTTGTTGTAGAAAATATTGCACAAATTTTTCAATTCTGTGAATTCTTGGCATTAAAATACCTTAGGGTTAATCAAGATTTCAACATTGTTGGTGAGTACATAGCTCGTATCGAAATGTAAAGAGAACAAAAGGCACATTCGGTTCCTAATTCCTAAATTCGTGAGACTTATATGTCGTGGATAGATTAACAAGGTATATCAGTTGTTAGATAGTTTCTTTACTGAGAAGTTTAATTGGTAATTAATGGTTTTTCTGCGGACCCATTTATAATAAAACCATTCTCGAGTTCCAAGTGCAACGTATGAAAATTGCTGACTATGTGCTGCAAAGATCAGAGGGAATCCAATATTGACATTGATATACCTTTGAAAACCTTAAATAAGCCTGAATTTGAGATAGAGACTTTATTTATTTATAAAGAATGTGAACAGTCGTAGTAACATAATATACTTAAGAGGATGACAAAAAACAGAGCAATTATTAATGTTCACAGATAGGTATTTAGAAACATAAAACTAACTGAATGTAAACTAGAATATTTAAGAGAAAAAAAAACTAAGCAGCAATTTAAAAAAACTATTAACACCGATGTAAATCCAACAAATGATAATGCATATGTGTTTTTCATGTATAAGACGTAAGAAGGACCCCAGATGTCCGATTCAGAGACCGGTGCTCCAGGAAGGAAATACCTTTTTTTAAAATTAGATCCACACAGTAGGTAGATCCTGAAGAACACAATTCCCCTCTGGGCTTATGTTATATTTGGGTGTGGAGGGGAGGAAAGGAAAGAGATGCCGTTCTAGGAAGAAAAAAAGATTTAAGGGGCGGGTAAAAATCTGGAGGGTATTCATAATTGGCGGACATATGAAACTATTCCTCCCGCTGCGGTGCAAAGCGATGTTCCGAGAGAATCCTGCTGAAGAGGTTAAAAGTTCTCCAACCAGTTTCTCAGAATTTGAAGAGACGCAGCTGGTGGGCAGATGCATCCACTGCCATGTCCCGGACCAACCTCACCCCATGAACCCGGCGCCTCTGCTAAGTCACCAAACGTAGCGAACCAGTTAGGGTGACATGTGGCAGAGTTAGTTATTCAAGAAATGGTTCTCGGGCGGCGGTACCCAAACCTGCCTCTAAAATTGAAAATTAACTCTTGATGCGGATGGAATAATATTTTGAATCTATCAATAATATATGTAACTTTACCCTTTACGTCATTTAGGTAATCTATCGATACAAGTAAGATGAAGTCCATAACGACATTTTCAAAGACGGTTCCAGTGACAGCAAAGGAACCGTTTCCTTGTAACCGTGACTGGAATTTCAACATCTCTGGTGGATATGTCAAAATAGCAATGTCCGACGCGTCCAGTTAGTCCAGTGCATAAATAAACCAATCCCATACATACAGCGTCCTTTTGCTTCCTTTTCGCAGTTAATGGTTACTCCGTCTTTCTAAAGTAATATTGTATTTACTACACATAAATAGTCTTAAATCTGTACCACTTAAGATTATTTCAACAACCAACACATATTTAAAGCAAAAAGGAGTTTCTTCATTTCTAGTGACCTTCATTGGAATTAACCGACGCGCCTCGCCTATGTAAGTAGGTTCTAGTTTTTATATGTAATATTGACAGTAAGTAAGTTTAAGTAACACCTAAACTCCTTATTTGTGCGTGTTTATTGTATAAATATATCGCAACACAACATGTGGTAGATTAGTTTTACCGTTTCGTGTTATAATATATTGAGCTACCGGACACCAACTAGGGCACGTGATAGAGTACACAAGTTTATTCATTGTTGATTTACATCTGCTGTCACACAAAATAAAGCATTCAGTTCATCTACTCTTGATTCTGAGTGAATTATTTCTTCTTTCATTTTGTTAATTTCACTTTAACAACATCTTTTGTTTCGCATCTACACTCAACATCAACAATAGACGTCGGCCCTTAAATTATTAAACCAATATTGTTTGCTTTAGGAATACATTTACAATGATAATAGTATGTGTCCTTCGTGTATGAAACAATTAATTCGACTGTTAAAACTCGGTTTTGTTAACTGAATATTCTGCACTGTGGCTTACTGCGCGGGAATGACTTCAAATTAAAAAATATCGACGATTATTTCTGTTTGTCCCGTTTATGAAGTATAAGTGGTTTAATTGTTTGCATGATTTTACTCATTATAATCTTTTCCAAAAGTTTAGGTTGTGTTGACTTAATACACATGGCTCAATAATTTCCTATTTGATTTTTATCTCCTTTTTTGAAAATGGATGTTATAAAGCTACTTTTCCAAATTTCACCAAAGGAACCAGTGATAAAGATAAAATTGTTGATTACAATTAAAATTACAGTAAGAGGAAGAGCTAGAACATGATCACAGTTTTAAGTAGTATTGAGGGGACCAAATCTGGTCCTGAGTTCGACCTAACATCCAGATATTTGATAAAGTTTAAAATATCATTTACTTCCATATGGATTTTGTGCAAGTGGTTTAATTTTTTGCATGATTTTACTCAGTATAATCTTTTCCAAAAGTTTAGGTGGTGTTGACATAATACACATGGGTCAAAAATTTCCTATTTGATTTTTATCTCCTTTTTTGAAATAGATGTTATAAAACTTCTTTTCCAAATTTTAGGAAAGGAACCAGTGGATAAAGGTCAAAGTGTCAATACAAATGAAAATAACAGTAAGAGGAAGAGCTAGAATACGATCACAGTTTTAAGTAGTATTGAGGGGACCATAATTTGGCCCTGAGATCGACCTAACATCCAGATATTTGATAAAGTTTACAATATCATTTACTTCCATATGGATGTTTTGCAAGTGGAGTAAGCTCTCAGTAAACTGGGTTTTTAGCAATAATAATGATGTCTTTATCTTTAAGGTCAATTTTAAAGAAATCTTCAAGCACATTTACAATATGTTATGTCTCACTTTATTTCCCAGAACATTATATCTATATTTTTACCGAAATGAGTTAGAAATTTTTGATTATTTGTTAAAACTAAATTTTCGATAATTTTGATGTATTTCTTAAAACATTTTTTCGATATCCTGGAACTATCATTACGAAAATTGGAGAGTGCGATATTATTTTAACTTCTAACGTTCTATTTATTTTATACTAGCTGACCCGGCGAACTTCGTACCGCCTCAGAATCAATAACCGTTGAAATAAATTAAGTTTTTTATTAAGTTAAAAATTACACAATGAAGCAATTATCGATGCCCAACTGTCCGTGTTTTGTTTTTGTCAGTATCAGAGATGGCGTTGTGTACGGATTAATATTTTTTGAGATTTTCTTACTTTTCACTTACTTACGGGAATTTTTGAAAAGAAGCGAGTACGGGTGCCGCCGCCCCAGGAACCATTTATTGGATAACGAACACCTCTGCCATAAGTCACCCCAAATGGTTGTGCCCGGATTCATGGGGTGACTTTGTGCGGGTCTTGGCGGCGGATGCGTCTGACCACCTGCTGCGTGGCAGGCCGGATCGAGAGAGATGTTGAGGGAGACCTTATGACCTCTCCAGCGTTTTTCCTTCCTAGAACTTCCTAACCTACCCTTCTTAATAAGACCCTCCACACAGCATCCCCTAAGACGACATAGGTCCTGAGTGGAGCTTACGTAAAAAAAATGCATTTCATTTCAGAGATTTACTATTATTGTATTTTTCCTTTGGAGGGGTGCGGAGACATACGTTCACCGTTTGTCTCATTTTCGACTATTGACATTTAGTGTGTAAGAAAGAGGGGCAGCATTATATGATTAAGAACAAAAGCGAAACGATCAGCGCATTGACATTTCACGTTTTTGAATTTTTGGAATTCGCGAACAGTTAAATATTATACCTATCACAATATTGCTGCAGTTCTTTCAAAATATGAGAATTCGTTCTATACAAAATGCACGAAAAAAATATTTCTTCATAACTATCTTTTTCGTGAACTTTTGCGATGTTTTAATAGTTATTCTGTTATCCGGGGCGAAGACAAATCCAACAAATCAAAGATCATCAAAATCGGTTCAGCCGATCTCGAGTTATAAATAGTGTAACTAACCCGACTTTGTTTTATATATTAAGATTGTTTATGGGAAATTTTTTAAAGTTAGGTTTATTAGTTCGATATCGAACCATTTACGAAATTTAGATTTGAAATATTTTAATGAGGGTACAAAGCTGTCGATTGCTGCGTCGTAATTATATTGTAAGAGTATTCGATTGCCTTATTTATACTTATGATCTTACAAGTGAGGTCATAAACCTATCTCTTAATAGATACTAATTATCTAGTCTTTGGGTAACCCGCTTTGTTAAAATTACGCTTATTAACAATTTGTGTAGTCAATTACCAAATATAGTAAAGAGTTAATTGATTATGCAGTGGGGGGGAGGGGGGAGGGGGTTGTAAAATAGCAGTGAAAACATTTGAAGTATTCCGAAGAAAGCGCTCCAGTGAAATATTTACTCTTACCAGGTTGGATCAGGGAAGTAATAGTTATCCAACCATGAGTCATCGAGTCTTGTTATGCCTGAGATTTTCTGGAACCTATTTGCCATTAACATTAGTTCTTTTTGTTAAAAAAAATACTTTTTGTTTAAAAAAATACTAGTATTTCATGTGTGTGCGTTTAAAATGCGATTCACCGGGTATTGGAAGGAAGATGCTTATTCAAAACATTGGATAAATGAAGTTTTCACTCTGCAAAAGGACCGAAATAGTTTATTTATCTATTCTCTTTAAATATAACTAGCTGACCCGACGAACTTCGTACCGCCTCAGAATCAATAACTGTTGAATTAAATTCAGTTTTTTTATTAAGTCAAAATTACACAATGAAGCAATCATCAATGCACAACTGTCCGTGTTTTGATTTTGTCAGTATCAGAGATGGCATTGTGTATGGATTTAATTTTTTTGTGATTTTCTTATTTTTCCATTTAATTGCGATAATTTGTGAACCGGGAACCATTTATTGTATAACCAACACCTCTGTCATACGTCACCCATAGGTCACCCTTAGGAATCGAACCTTAAGTGGTTCGCTGCGGAGTGACGTTTGTCCGGATATTGGCGGCGGACGCGTCTGCCCACCTGCTGCGTGGTAGACCGAATCGAGAGAGACTGGTTGAGGAAGGCCTTTTGACCTTTCCACCTGGACCTCTCGACCCAACGCCTTACACCGCAGTTGGAAGGATGGATTCATACGTCCGTCACTACCGGACACACTGACCCCAGATTCCTACCCTCACCTCATACCTTTTTCCATCCCAGAACTTCCTATCCTTCCCTTCCTTAAAAAGACCCTCCAAACAACATCCCCTAAGATGACACAGGTCATGAGGAAAATAATTTTCTTCGGGGCCTCATGTGTTGTGGAGCTGATGTAAAAAAAAACTTTGGTTTTTATTTTCTTTATACGTGTGAGGGTTTTTTATTATAATTATTGTATCTTTCCTTTGGATGGGTGGAGACATACGTTCACCGTTTGTCTCATTTTCGACTATTGACATTAAGTGAGTAAGAGAGAGAGGCAGCATTATTGTTTAAGAATAAATTATATTGAAGGAAATAATTTTTTTAAATTTGGGAACCATTTGTTGGATAACGAATACCCATGCCATTGGTCATCCCAAATGGTTCGCTACGTTTGGTGACTTAGCAGGGGTGCCGGTACCTTTTTACCTATCTAGCCGGGCTCTTTTGACCCATCACCTAGTGCCGTAGTGGGAGGGATGGATTCATATGATTCAAACTGACATTTGACGTTTTTGAATTATTGGAACTCATTCACTACTCAATATTTATAGTTATAGGTACTTATCATAAAATTCCTGCAGCTCTTTCAAAATATGAGAATTCGTTCCATATAAAATGTATGGGTAAAAATTAATTTTCTTCATAACTTTCTTTTTTTGTGAATTTTTGCGATGTTTTAATGGTTATTCTGTTATCCGGGGCGAAGACAAATCCAACAAATCAAAGATCATCAAAATCGGTCCAGCCGTTCTCGAGTTATAAATAGTGTAACTAACCCGACTTTGTTTTATATATTAAGATAGATTCCTACCTACAATTAAATGACGCATTACGTTTTGATTTATTCCTCGGTGAACCATCCAACATGGTATGTCCACTTGGGTTTTATTTTCAAATATAAACATAATTTTTGAATATAGGGGTTATGTTATAAGCCTTCTTTGTTTCCAGCTGAAACCAATTACCGTCACATACCAGGAAGCTATCACAGAAGTGCCATGGATCTTCCCAACCCAGAGAGTGTTTCCATCAAGACTGAAAAATGGTCGCAGGAAGAAGGCTCAGGTGAAATAGCGCATACGGAAATAGAAATCCACCTCCCGGATGTGAAGAAGGAATATGCTGAGAGTGCTCAGTCGACTAGTAAGTTGCATTGCGTATATCACAGAGGTATTTCAGATGGACGCAGTCAGAACAGCTGATTGTTTTAGAAATGGATACCAACCCAGATGTAAGGCAGTGACGCATGGAATTGGCAGAGGAAGGTTGAAAGTAGACCGAATGTTATAGAAATATCTGAGAGTGTGTGTGGTAAGACCATGTTGACTGCTCATTTTTCTTGTTTCTTCTTTATTTATATTTAATTTTCTTGTTTCTTCTTTATTATTATTTATATTGCATATTTAATGTCTATTTCCTTCCAGGAAATGAATATCACCCATTTAATATATGTTTCGGATTTATATACCTATCGATTTAGTATACTATATATATACATTGGCGCACACACGAGGGGGGTTTTGGGGTTTAAACCCCCCCCGAATTTCGACGACAAGCATATATTATTTTACCAATCAAAAGCAATATAAGAAAAGTTTAGATAAATCTGCACAAAACACTACTGTATATAAATCAAGTATTTAGATACAGTAGTGTTTTGTGTAAGTTATTACAGCAAAGAAATATTGATTTAAAAAAGGCAACCAATTTGGCGGAAGATACTGTACTTGAAATTAAAAAAGCTTAGGGACAATGCTAACACAGAATTTAAACTGTTATTTTTAAAAGCTAACGAAAAAGCAGAAAAATTTGACTTTACCATGAACAAACCAAGGAACGCAAATACTCAAAAACAAAGATGCAATGTTAATGTTGCGAGTCCAGAGGACTATTACCGCATCTCAACTTATATCCCAATTTTAGATGCTTCTGAAAATAATTAAGATCAAAGATTTTCAAAGCATAAATCCATTTTGATTGGATTTCAAAGTTTAGTGCCAACAGATCCCACTACACTTACAGATGAAACACTGAACGAATTTAAAAAATTGGTTTCATTCTACAAAAATGATCTGGATGGTGACCTTGACGAACTAATGGTAGAGCTTAAGTTTTGGTACAGAGCAATCGCTAGGCTGGAAAAAGACAAATAGCTAAGAGATGCTTTAAGTGGCTTGAAGCATTGTGGAGATAATAATACGTTTCCGAATATAAAAACAATGCTGCATATATTAGCAGTATTACCCGTATCTCCAGCAGAAAATTAAAGAACATTTTCCACATTGCGTAGATTAAAAAAATATTTAAATAGTTCTACATCGGAAAATAGGTTAATTGGGTTGACTCTTCTGCATGTGTAAAGAAACATGACTCCAGCAGTCAATTCTATTTTAGATAAACTGGCAGAAAAACCAAGGAAATTAGACATTCAACGGAATTAACTTTTTTATTTATATGTTTAATTTAATCAGTATGGCAATTTTAATAATATTTATTTACCATAATAAATCATAAAATTAGTTTAGATTTTGTATATCATCAATGTAGTCGATCCTTTTGTAACACTAATTTTTTTGGCGAGGTTTAGCCCAACTTTTGCGAAGAAGGAGTTGAATACATTAGCCCATTTTTGGATTTTCATTAGCATTTTTTTAACTTTATTTTCGTCTTCAATTTCTTTGGCTGGTTTATTTTGTTCATTGTTTTCTATTTCACAGTTATTTGTTTGCCAGATTATTTTTGGATTATTATCGGAGCTTCTTATTTTATGTTACATAATTTTATAATTATATTAATTGCTGATGTAAACTGTCATGGCTTATTCAGAGTCAAATAGTCAAATAATTTCGCACCGCGCGAAGAAATGTACTCGGGCCTACTTAAAAAAAATAAAATTTCTTGTCATTTAAAATTTAATTTAATGGAGTGTTTCATTGATTTACACCAGTGATTCCCAAGTGGGGCGATACCGCACCACTGACTGGGGGCATTGATGAGCTTCCTCTTGCAAATGTTATGTAACTTTCACATTCAAAAAAACTTCGCCTGCGGCGCATTTTCTATGCGTATTGTCACCCATTTCTTGATGAACGGGGAGGGGCGTTGAAGAGAATACTATACTTGGATAGTGCGCAGTGAGCCAGATAAGGCTAGGAACCTCTGATATACACTGTACATTAGTATATAAACGTTTGAATAGATATGGACAGGTACAACATGCATTTTATGTTTTGTAAAAACCCCCCCCGAATTTTTTTTCTGTGTGCGCCACTGTATATATATATATATATATATATATATATATATATATATATATTATATGAAGCGTATTTAAATAGTGACGGCAATCTCCACTACTTATCATTTATAGTAAAACGCAGGAAATATATTTTAAATTTATACCATAAAATATAATTTTTGTTAATAATTATATCCAAAAGTTACATTATGTGTATGTTTTATTGGAATTAATTGGTAAGTTATTAAATTACTTTCAAAATAGATGGATATTTCCATTTTTATATCTGTACCCGAGAAGAACACGGATGCAAGTCCAAAAAGGTAAATGTTCAGGAGAGCCAAAAAACTATTTTTTCTCTAACTAAGGTGTCATAACTTCTTCGGATATCCATGCTGATAGATAATTTTTTTTTCATTATTAAATCAATTAGTTTTGTTTTAAAAACGAGCAAATAAAACGAAATATTTTATCTGTAAAACCTTTAAAAATATTGTTTAAAATAAAACGCTGACTTGAGTCAAACAAAAAGTTTAAGATTTAAGTCCTTCTGCTTCTAAATGAAGTAGAATATTTTGTTTTGACATATGGTGTATTATGAAAGGATCAATGTTTATGAATTGTTTAATTTAATAGAAAGGGTAGTAATGTATAATTTGAGTCATAATACTACATAAAACGTAGGAATGAGTCATAATACTTAAAATGCAACTAAATCATAAAGATGCAAGTCCATGGTACATCCTTCTGCTTCTAAGAAAGTTGTTGCAACATGGTAGTTGCATCCATATGCAATTTTGAAAATCCTGAATTTTCTTCATGATAGGACCTGTGTCTTTCTGCCACTGATAAACATGATTATTTACTTCAAGTCTGCACCAAAAACTCTTTTCTTCAAATTTTGGACTTGCATCCGTATGCTTCTCGGGTACAGATATAATGAAGGACACATACATAATGCTATCATTTTCTAGAATTTCTGAAATATTGAGCCGGTGTATCAGTTGCATTTTATGCTCGCGATTAGAGAGATTTACGTCCGTCAAGTTGCTCTCTGGCAAGAGCCCTGGCAAAGTATAACCTAGCAATACCATTACTAATAAATACTGACATACCGACACGTATTCATATGAATTTAATTTCAAATAAAAAATGTTTAATTGGGTGAGAAATTATTAATAAAGTATAAAATAATATTGAAAATCGGTAATTACCAACAAAGAGCAAAACAAACTCGAAAAATACAGCTGCAAACAAAATTAAGATTGCAATCCTTTACAAACAAGAAATAATATGAAATTTTATAAAACTAAACCTTCATCTTCGCTTATTTCAGTAATTTGGCTTTTTTTAAATATACCTTTTTTTGCCATGAATTTGTGGCTTGTTTGATCACCACTACTTGTTTGTTTTTGTCAGATGACCCTTTTCATAAACGTCCTGAACTTTTTGTATTGTCATATTCAATGTCTTTAAAAATGTGTTTTAAGGACATTAAAATAGAGTACAGCGAGTTTTTGATGTAATACTAGCTTGTCGTTACGCATATTATCACCGTATCGGTATTTTTTTTCTTATTTTCTTTATTCGGAACATTTACAGGTTTATAACATTACATGCATTAGAAAACCACAAATTACAATAATTAGGTTATAAACCCAATAACTAATGTTCACATCATGCACCAATAATAATTAAGTTTTTTTTTTTGTTTAACTTAATATTATATTGTTAGGAACTAGATAAGATATCTAGGGATAACCTATTTATACTGACTAATATATAAAGATACAGACAAGATAAGATTAAAAAAAAAACAGAGAAAAGGAGAAAAAATAACTAAATGTATATATATATAATAATAATAATGAAAATTGAAATTGACGTTATATGTAAACATATATGTATAAAAAAATACAAGGAAAAGTAAAATAAAAGTGAAATAAAAGTAAAATGTAAAATAGTAAAATAAAGTGTGCCAGTTTTATGTTAGATTAAATAAGTATTTTTAAATAAGATAATTACAAAATAAAAAAATGAAAAACACCAGACATGTTTAAAAGTGTAAAGTGGAAAAATAATATATAAATGTTCGCATACATACACATATATACATTCTTTTAAACTTTCAATAGAAAAAAAATCATAAAAAAATTCAATACAAAGTATACATAAGAAATTACGGTATCAATTTATCAGTTTTGTTACAATGAATTAAGTTATTTGTTAATTGATGGATAATCATAAGGCTCCATTAATTATTTGTCTAAAAGTGCCTAAAGTACACGAAAAAATATCAGCATCGATACAGTTTTTGTTAAAAAGATTGCAAGTTCTTAATAAGAAAGAATTTTGCCTGAGACTGGTTGAAGCACTTTCGATATGAAACAATGACTTTTCTCTAGTTTTCTTACTCGGGATTCTAATATTAATTGATGACATAAGAGCTGGACAGTCAATATGACCACTCAAGACTTTGTATAAGTAAGTCTTATCCGCGATGTCTCTCCTACTTCTTAGAGTTTTAAGTCCATAGTGTTTTATAGAGCTGTCTATGTCATAATAACGCACATGTCTCTTAAAGTTCAAGTGGTGTACAAATTTTCTTTGGACAGCTTCTATGCGCTTTGTGTGTATATTTTACAGCGGATTCCATACAGGAGAGGCATATTAAAGATTACTACGAACATAGGAGTAATATAATATTTTGAGGTTATGGATATTGGTGAACTCTTTTCCAATACGGAATAAAAATCCTAAAATGCTCATGGATTTCTTAACAATAGTATCCACATGTGCCTTAAAGGAAAGTTTATTGTCAATAAAAACACCGAGGTCTCGAATTTGATTGAGTTTTTTTAAGTGCTTGACTGTTTGTAATATGATTATCATGTTCGATTGTTTTTTGGTTTTTTGTAAAGGTAATAATTTAACATTTTTCGGTATTCAAGTGGAGATAGTTGACAGTACAATAATTATTAAGTCTATTAAGATCTTCTTGAAGTTTATAGCAGTCAGAAATTGAGTTGATAGAAAGAAATATTTTCCTGCCATCAGCAAAGAGCAAAACTTAAAGCATTTTACAATGTCATTGATAAATATAGTGAAAAACGTTTTCCACCGCCTCGCTTAGAATTTAATTTAATTAGAATGCAAATTCCTTCTCAAACCCCATTATGTAGTTTTGTCATTCAATTTCAATTTGGGAGGCGGGAATGGGTACCGCCACCCCGGGAACCTTTATTGGATAACCAACACCTCTGCCATAGGTCACCCCAAGTGGTTCGCTACGTTTGGTGACTTAGCAGCGGTGCCCGGGTTCATGGGGTGAGGTTTGTCTAGGTCTTAGAGGCGGATGACCAGGACACACTGAACTCCCGATTCCTACCCACCCCTTAAACCCTTTTCCTTCCCAGAACTCTCCTCTCCTTCCTTTCCCTAAAAAAATTCTCCACACAGCATCCTCAAAGAATACATAGGCCCTGAGGGAAATAATTTTCCTCAGAGCTTCCTGTGTGGAGCTCATGTAAAAAAAAAAATCATCAACCAATCACGTGTCTCCAAATTTTATTTTTTTATTCCAGGTTGCATTAATGTGGAGAGTGTTCCCATGAAGGCAGAACCAGGACCCCGAGAAGAAGAGAGAGGGGCAAACCCTTTTACAGAAATAGACATAGACCTGTCAGATGTTAAAAAAGAATGCTTAGAGCACTTTGGAAATATTACCGAAACTGCAGGTAACATAGTTTCTTCGCCTGAATTAGTTTTAGTTTTTTTTCGTTTCATTGCAGATACCTACTAATTGAGCATTATCCGTATCTTTTTCAGATAAGATAATGGACCTGAAAGCGCATCCCGGGAAAGAAAAACCTCATTCATGTTTGAATTGTAATTACTCCTGCTCAGACAAACCACGTTTGACAGTACTAACCCATACTGCAAAAAAACCTTATTCTTGTTCCCATTGTAACTACTCCTGCACACAGAAGTCTTTGTTAGCAAGGCACTTACCTTCCCATATAGGAAAAAAATCTCATTCATGTTCCCATTGTAACTATTCGTGTAGAGACAAATCAGAGTTAAAAATGCACTTACGTACCCATACTGGAGAAAAACCTTATTCGTGTACCCAATGCAGCTATTCATTTTCTCGAATAGGAAATTTGAAACGTCACATTCTTACACATACTGGAGAAAAACCTCATTTATGTTCTTATTGTAACTACTCGTGCAGCAGCAAGTCATATTTAACAGTGCACTTACGCACCCATTCAGGAGAAAAACCACACTCATGTTCCTATTGTAACTACTCCTGCTTACGCAAGTCCGATTTAAAAGTGCACTTTCGCACCCATACTGGAGAAAAACCTTATTTGTGTCCTCATTGTAACTACTCCTGCTCAGACAAATCAAGTTTTAAAAGACACTTACGCTTACATACTGGAGAAAAACCTTATTTGTGTCCCCATTGTAACTACTCCTGCTCAGACAAATCAAATTTAAACCAGCACTTACGCATCCATACTGAAATAAAACCTTACTTGTGTCCCCATTGTAACTACTCCTGCTCAGACAAATCAAATTTAGACCAGCACTTACGCATCCATACTGGAGAAAAACCTTATTTGTGTCCCCATTGTAACTATTCCTGCTCAGATAAATCAAATTTAAACGTGCATTTACGCAGTCATACTGGAGAAAAACCTTATTTGTGTCACAATTGTAACTACTCCTGCTCAAACAAATCTGGTTTAAACACGCACTTACGCACCCATACTGGAGAAAAACCTTACTTGTGTCCCCATTGTAACTACTCCTGCTCAGACATTTCAAATTTAAAAAGGCACTCACGCACCCATGCTGGAGAAAAACCTCATTCATTGTAACTACATTTTTCAAACAAATCAGGTTTCACAAGGCACTTTCGCATCCATAGTGCAGGAGTGGGGGGAACCTGCGAGCTGTATTAGCCGCATGCGGTCCGCGAAGCTTTTTAGTGCAGCCCGTGAGTACTTTTGGTGTTCCCGCGAGCACTTTTGGTGCGGCCTGCTTGAAAAAAAAAATTGACAGAAGAGAGCACAACAAAACAATTACACTCAGAAAGCGAGAACGGTTTTCTTTCTCAGTGTATCAGCGACATTTTAAAGTTATTATTACAAAACCCCTTCGATCAATAATGTCTAGATATGCCTTACCTAAGGAGCCTGCCTATAAATAATGACGCCATGTACATTAATGTTAACAATACAACTCTTCGTTAGATATGATTTTAGATGTTCACGGCCAAAAGTACGGGGTGTCCGACGGCAGATTTTACACTTAAAAATTAAAATAAAATAAAAATATGAATACAATGGAAGTTATTTATTTATTATTTCACAAAAGAATAATGCGGATTTTAGTTTTTTTTAAATATCTCCACTCAAATGGCGTCCTTCTAGCCGCAAAAATTCTTGCAATCTTTCCTTCATGTTTGCCAAAACTCGCTTGCAAAGTTCTCGACTGATAGCTGCAATCTCTCGTCGGATACTTTCTTATTGTTGATGGCGAATTACTGAATATGTAAGATTTGAGATATTCCCATAAGAAAAAGTTGTAATGGGTCAGATCGGGTGATCTAGGGGGCCAGGCTATGTCGCCGAAGCGACTAATCAATTTTCCAGGAAAAAGCTCTCTCACTTTTGTCATTGAATCCCTAGCGGTGTGTGCCGTGGCCCCATCCTGCTAGAAATGGGTTCTGTTATTGTAACCAACATGACAATGTAGCTCCGGTATAAAAAAATTGACCAGCATCGCGCGGTACCGTTGTGCGTTAACGGTTTCACCTTTACCGAAAAAAAAAGGATTTTGTAAATTTCCCTTCTCAGAAGTTCTACGTTTTCAGGAGTAGTTACAGTCGTTGAAGGTCCAGGACGAGGTCCATTTCCGACTGATCTAGTTTCTCTAAATTCCTGTACCCACGCCCATATCAAGAACAAAGCCGACGCCTCGCCACATTGATCGAATTGAAATACGCCTCTACCGCAAAAGCGCGGTGCGCTCCCGTCCACTGACTCATGGCTACTAAATCTAACTAAACAAAAAAAAAACCCCCCCTGCCCCCCGCTGCCGCCTTCCTACGCGCCGCGAGCTCAGTTCAAAGTGTAAAATCTGCCAGCGGACACCCGTTATTTTCGTAATTTGTATTTGGGGTGTTATGCCGTGTTGCGCTACCTCCTCTTTTAGCCAACGTTTCGTTAGTGTCCGAAACGTTGGCTAAAGGAGGAGGTAGCGCAAGACGGCATAACACCACAAAACCAAATAATAAAAATACAACACTTGTACGTTTTCCACCGCCCCGCTTAGAATTTAATTTAATTAGAATGCAAGTTCCTAAGTCCGATCACAAAGTTCGTTCTCAAATCCCATTATGTAGTTTTGTCATTCATCAACCAATTAGGTGTCTCCAAATTTTTATTTAGGTATTTTTTTTATTTAATGCCGGCAACCCGGGCGTTTATTAAAATAATAATATCTTATTCAAACAAGTTAGTAGCCCGCCTCACTAGACTAAGTCTGTATATATATATATACATAAACTTACACACCCATACATTTATATATATGTACACACATAAACATACACGTAATATGCACATCACGCGTGACGTATTATGGAGATGAATTTTTCAATCCTGCTTGGTGAATCAGATACTTGAGTCGGGCCATGTCAAAAGTCAGAATAATAGAAGAGAATGTATGAGACGATGTATGAATGTGAGTGAGGCAAAGAGTGTGTGCCAAGACCGAGTTGTTTGGCGGTCCGTCCTCTCTGCCTACCCCTGCGGTGAAACAGCGTGATGGTTAGTTAGTTACTTGGTATAAACTAGCCGCACACGCACGTAAAGTCGCTTGAAGAAATAACCCGAGAGAGTTCATTGTGTGAAAAGAGATGTTCTTTTAATTTTAAACAAACGTCGAGAAAATACGTCACGAAACCAAAGCAAAGGGCTGAATCATGAGAGGATTAATAAATAACATGAAACATTTTAGTTTTCATTTTTAGTTTATACATTCTCAACAGGTCCTCTAGAACCAAAAACGGTAGGTAGGTATAGGTACATTTTTATTATTGGGCAAAGGTTTTTTCTTAGTGAAAATATTTTTATAAAATAGTACCTACATAATTATCAAAAAGTTTGTGGCATGACATTATAATTAAATGAAGAGTTATTTTATTTTTAACTAAGCTTTATTATTGTATCAACTATTATTTTTAATTCTTCTGGACAGCTTATTGTACACTAACCTAAATACAGACAGTAGGTACATTAAATTAAATTAAAGAAACTACAAGACTGGTGTAAAACTAATAAACTTTATCTGAATATAAGTAAATGCCAGATAATAAGGTTTTTCAGAACAAATCAACCTCTTAACTATCAATATAAAATTAATAATGTTTCCCTCACCTCTGTCAGTGAGATTAACGGTCTTGGCATTATTTTCGATTCCAAATTTAACTTTCTTCCACATATAACTACAGTAACCAATAAAGGATTTAAAATGCTAGGTTTCATTCTTCGAAATGGCAGAGACTTATATTAAAATATTTCAACATTAAAAATCCTATATTCCTCTCTAGTTCGAAGTCAAGTCGAATATAATTCTTCTATTTGGTCCCCTCACTACAAAATCCACTCCGATTCCATTAAAAAAATTCAGCATAAATTCTTAAGATTCATTAACTATAAACTTGGTCTACCAATAGAATCAATAAATTACAATCACTTGTTGAAAGAATTAAACTTACTCAAACTTTCAGATAGAAGACTTATTTCCGACTTGACTTTTATTTTTAAAATTATTAATGGTATTATAGACAGTCCTGATTTATTAAACCTAATTACCTTCCACATAACTACTAGAACTACTCGATCCAAAATTCTTTTTAATTGCAACAAAAATATCAGGACTGAGTCATTTAGATACTCGCTTATACCTAGATTGCATGCAGTTGGCAATGCTTTCTCAGAAGTAGTAGATGTGTTCAACTGCACCGAATATAGTTATAAGAAGGCTATAATATCATACCTTATTCACAATAATTAATGTTAGGTTGTAATTATCCTTCTGTGTACCACTGTGTATCATGCATCATGTTTCACTGTATTGTAATAGCCATTTTATGGCGTTGAAATAAATAAATAAAATAACAGGCCCTGAGGAAAAAAAAATAAAAGATGCTGTGTGAAGGTCTTTTAAGGGTAATGAAGGAGAGGAAGCTCCGGGAAGGAAAAGGTATGAGGGGCGGGTAGGAATCTGAGGCTCAACGTGTCCAGACTGTCCAGGAGTATTCCAGGAGTCCGGCTGGAGAGGTCTAAGTTAAGTCTCCTCCAACCAGTTTCTTCCGATACGCACATTCGCCGCCAGGACCTCGACAAACATCACCCCTTGAACGCGGGCACCTCTCTAAGTCACCGAACGTAGTTAACCTCTTGGAAAGACTCATTGCAGGGGTGTAAGTTATCCAATAAATGGTTCGTGGGGCGGCGGTACCCATAACCGCTGCCCAACTTCTCCCAACCGCCTGGAACCAGTGAGACTATGGCATCCCCTATCGGAATATGTTGTGAGGCTGATTGTAGTGGGGAGGGGAAAGAGGAAGGTAGGAAAAATTAAAATATCGCTAATTGTCGTTGCGGTGGTAATATCTATTAAGAAACGTTTCAAAATTGCTAAAGGGTTAAAAAAAGGTATATATCCCTTTCGATTTTGTAAGGTTGGTGAGTTGGGTAAGACCAAAGATATTCAAATACAGAAGGTAAGACCGTGTGCTTTTTTGATGAGTTGAATTTTTTTTAATCATTGGTCCACTTTGGAATTTTTTAATGAAGAATTCATGGTGTTCCCGCAAAGTTTTTAATTTTAGTATGTTACCTTTAGCTCTTAACTATTTGAGTAAATTTTTATTTATCGAGTTTTCCACAGTAAAACACCCAAAATTTGCCAATCAAAACTTCTAGTAAATTATTTTTCAATGAGGGGTAATATCGGAAATTTTTGGGGTAAGACCGGCATTCATTCTAAATTTGCAATTAAGCATATTAGCCATAAGGTTTACTAAAAACGGTACTTCATCTTACCTTTTGTTGCCAAATTAGCATCTGTAACATTTTAATTGTTTACCTATACAAAAAAAAATAAGCCATTTATAATGTTGGTATCTTGGACCAATATTGTTTTTAATCTACATTAATGATTTGTGTAATTTAGATATTTCTGGTAATATTGTTAGTTTCGCAGACGACACTGCTTTAATATTTGAGGGTAAAACCTGGAAAGATGCTTTTGACAAATGTGATTCAGGATTAAGAATAGTAAAGAGTTGGCTAAATAATAACACCTTAACTTTGAATACATCAAAAACAAAATATGTAACTTTAAGCATATCGTCAAGCTAAGCATTGGCCAAAGAAACTTTTTATATCAGGCTCCACTTCTGTTTAATATTCTGCCTGATTAGATTAAGTCTTCCAATTCATTAGCAAAATTTAAAAAAAAAGTTAAGATTTTTGTGTTGTCAGATGATTGGCATACTATTTTTTCATCCTTGACCTTTTTTAAATAATAAAAAAAAATATTTTAAAATAATAAGATTTTTTTAATAATATTTGTTTTTTAAATAATAAGATATATTGTTTTTTTTAAATAACTAGATTTTATTTGAGTTCCATTTGTCAACATCGGAGTGTCACCCTATTGTTTCGAAATACCTTTGTTTCTTGGTGGGTATAGTAATTAAGGATTTGTTTTATGGTCTATATTGTTACAAATTACCCATCTGGTCACCAATATAATATTGTTATTTCTTACTTTCCGCATATAATATTTTAGTGTTTTGGAAGACATGTAGTGTTTTGTATTTTAGTGATTTGTGTGTAAATGCATCACTCAATTTTATGAATGTTAACCTCAATATAGGCTGCTATTCCTAGTGAGGTTAATATTTTTGTATGTAAAAAAAAATAAGAACACATGTATGGTGAGAAATTATAAATATATATTTTTTTAAAAAAGCTACGGACACACCTTGCTCGCGGTTCGCGGATCTTTGCGAACAAGTGAGCGGGTAGCAATTGCTACTAGGTATCATGCTCTTTGGCTTCTAATGAGCAAGTGTGTCCATAGCTTAATTCAGTCGTTCAATTGAGCCGATTCACTGAACCGGATATTTTCATCGAACGAGACCTAGTGAAGCGGCTCGTTCAACTGAGCCGCTTTGCCCGTCTCTGGATAGCATTATGATGTAGCATATTATACAATTTTTTCGTACAGTTTAAAGTTTTTCAATATTTTAAATAATAGAGATAAACTAATAGAGATACCTACCTCTATTTTTAACACAGAATTATTTAGGCTTAAATATAGTTTCAATAAACACAACTACTAAATCTCTTTAAACAGTATGAAATAACGAATAACATGAAATGTTGTTAATACGTTAATACTGATGGCTTGTGTCATACCTACATAATCAAAGATTACAATACAATGACTGGTGACGCGTGACGTCAGCACTAACCATTGAATAATACCAACTTTACAGTGTGTTTTGACGAGAGGTTTAAAAACGCACTTTGAAATATTTTTTAAGAACTCTACGTATTATGAAATAAAACTTATATATTCAGAATCAGCGTTCATTGATCTGTATGAACATATTTTTTTAAAGCCATAATATGTTTCACTGGAGTTCCTTATTAACTTAAAAATAATCTAGTATTCAGTCAAATTATTCCTATAGTGCTTGATCTGATACTATGATATAAAAATGTACAATACAAAGCAATGACAAGTATAATAATATAATATGATACAAAATGTACAATAACAGTGCTATCGTAGCTCGTAGCACAGGACAATAATAATAACTAGCTTGACATAAAAATGTACAGTACATTATAAAGCAATGATAAGAGAACTACAAATAATCATTAGTAAGATTGCTATAGCACAGGAAAATAGAACAATAGTACAGGATTATAACGTTTTTAGTCTTATGTATTATCTATGTCAGTTTATTTTTCATTGTCATTATTAAGATCTTTAAATGTATTTGAATGTGTATTTTGAAGCCATATTTGGAATACAAATTACAAAATACATGTTTAGGAAGTAATTGAAATACAAATACAAAATAAGTATGTGTATTTCAAATACGTAAGTAGGTACCTATTTCAATTACAAGTAATTCAAATACTGCCCAGCCCTGAATACAACCCATAAGTGCTCGACTACACGGAAGTTAAAATTATTCGCACCACCCGTTTTTCAGGAATCTTTAATTTTGCATGAGTGGATTACATATTATGTAATTGTAATCCACCCGACCACTTCAGGGTTAATAAATAGCAATGACATTCGTTGCCAGAGAAAGTCTTTTTTTCCCCATCTTTGGAGGAATTAGCTAGACAAATTCTGAGTAGAATAAACAGGTTGCTTAAAAATTCTAAATATTTTGTTACTTTTTAACAACTTTTCTAATATTTTTTGATTTGCTATTAAAATATTCCAAGAGGAACCAGTTCCAAAAATAACCGCCTCCTAAAATTCATACCCGCAGTTCCGGTGACAGCAAAGTGAGCAAAGAGACATATATGTCAAATTAATGTCAATGAGTGACAATGAGTCAATATTCGACAGTCTGGAGTCTGGGTCTCCCAGTCTCCTGTGCTTAACTATCGCCAATGATTTGTTGTTGCTTTGTCTTTCTGAAGTAATATCGTGTGAAGTACACAATAATAGTGGTAAATTTAGGACACCTGCGATTATTTCAATAACCATTACGATAAAAACAAGTTTTTAAAGTTTTTGGAATTGGCCGCCGCCCTTCGCCTTTACGTAAGTAGATTCTGGTTAATTTATTGATGCTGGTGACACTTGTTTGATTATTTTTAATATAATTCACGACATAACGTGTTGAGCTGTCCAACACTAACTAGTATTACGTGTCCGGAGAACACGAGTTTGCTCATTGTTAACGACCGCCAACGACCGATGTCACACATTAAAACCAAGCTATTAGTAAGTTCATGTTAGTTCTTAGTATTTAAATTCAATCCGTATTTTTTTAATGATTATTTCAAAATTGCAAATGTTTATGGCCCACCCTTTATTACAAATATTCGTTTTTGTAAATTATAAGAACAATCAATCAACCTAACACAGGTACTAAATTCTTGGTTCCATTCAAAGTATTAGGCGAGGACTTCAAATAAATTCATTAATTTAAAGAGTTCTGAAAATTGAATTTTGATTGTTTTGCATTGTCATTCTCAAATTTTGACATTTTTGACAGTTTCGCAAGAGTTTTTGTAATGATTAAAAAACTTTTCAGGTGTATTGTTATGTGGTTATAATAATCCAGAAACCTTTGCGGGGGCTTAAATAAGGTATTTTGAAAGTTTCAAACATTTCCTCTGCAATACATAGATATCTCATATAAATACTCATATACCTAATAAATTATACCTAAACAAGTATATTTTGATTTTTATATATGTATACTTAGATAAAATAATAAATGTCAAGTCAAAAGTGAGCCTTGTTCGAACAATTGTTCTTTCACCTTTTAATTTGTGGTTTTAATCGTAAGACCTTTATATTGGTTTATTTAACCCTTAATTAGGCGCATTAAGAAAATCACACAATTAGACACATGGGTTCACTACTGACCCCAATGAAATAAATGAAAATGGAGTGGAAGAAATAAATAAAACGAAGTAGCGACAAGTACGTACTCGTTGACTTTCTGGCTGCGACTGATTTGCGTATCCTGTATCCTGTGGGAAGGTAGGAAGCTAGAAAGAGCGCTGTCGCATTCCAAATATTAAAAAAAATGACTTGTCTTGACCCCATGCGCCTAATTAAGGGTTAATATAAGTATATAAGGAGTATATCTATATAATTTATAGTTATTATATCTAAGAAATCCGAGTGTATTATTATTTGGAATCGAAAATAATGTCAACATCATTAATTTATCTGCCAAGGAAAGGTGAGGAAAGGATTCTTAATTTTATTTTGATAGTAGAAAAGTTGATTTGTCCTGAAAAAATCTTATTATTTGGCATTTACTAATTTTAGATATATGTGGTTTGCTTCGACCTTGTTCTTTTAGTTTTGATCATCGGCGAAAATCAAAAAAATAAAATTATTGACAAATAAAGTAGCGATATCATTTATACAAATATTTGGGCTAAATGTGACCCTTGATGTACCTACACCGTTTATAGCCACGATTTTGTTTGATAGGTAATAATTATTTTTCTTAAGAAAATTATATTAATTAGGTAGCTCTTTATCCATTCTAATAATTTACCCTCAATGCCAAATTGAAAAAAATATTGAGAAGGATTATTTTGGATTTCTTAGTAAACTTTTACAAAATCCGTATGTATTGAGTCGATTTGGGTTTTATTTTCAAGTGGACATACTCCTAACACAAAACGTTCGATTAGGGAGATTTTTTCTACAGGCCTTATTTGTTTTCAGCTGAGACCAATTACCATCACTTAACAGGACGCTATCACAGAAGTGCCATGGATCTTCCCAACCCAGAGAGTGTTTCCATCAAGACTGAGCCATGGACGCAGGAAGAATGCTCAGGTGAAATGGCGTATACGGATTTAGAAATCCACCTCCCGGATGTGAAGAAGGAATTTGGGCAGTATACCGAGGGTGTTCAGCCAACCAGTAAGTTGCATTTCGTCATCACAAAGGTGTTTCAGATGAACGCGGTCACGACAGCTACTGTTTCTACTTCCCCTCTTTTTTTCAGTCGGTACTTTTGATTTTATCTTTAAAATATTGCTCTATGTGAAACTGTCGAACTATGAAATGTTTCAACTCTGAAATGACTATGAAATGTGCCCGCAAACAGTTCCTAATTACTCGAGCTGTTGCTTCGCTCGTTCCCTGTAACAAAATTTCTTTTCGATTATAAGGCAATGCATATAACATGTGTTTTCGAGCTCGAATATGTACATCTTATGATTTCGGAATTCTATTCAATTGACTAGAAACTAGAAATTCTGTCAAAAGATTCTTAAGAACAGAAACGTCTTTTCACTAAAAACGTCCGTAATGTGGAGGTACATATAATTTCATTTTTATAATTGGGAATTGTTCAGTATAATACGAGGCTCATCCGGAAAGTAGTACCCGTTTACGCCGTGCGGAGCGCTGACGAATAGAGTAGCCGCTGGACAAGTACTAACACGTTCAGTTGTATTTCAGCTGCATAAATATACAAACCATCCACTTCAGCTGGGAAGCGTCTACTAATATCTACAGGAATTCCAAAAACTGAAAAAAATCGAACTAATATCTATGAGAAGAAAAGTGTTGACGAATATCTACAGCTCAAACTGTTGACGAATATCTATGAGAACCAAAGTGTTGACGAATATCTACAGCACTGACAGAGGTTGGATTTGGAATTATGTATAGCATATTGGAATAACGTATTATTGCGTATGCAGTTTAAAAAACTTAATTTATGTAAGTATGTATGTAAAAATCCCTAATATCGGACTATCGGACACATTTAGCTGATTAATCCAACCTACGCTCTGTAGATATTAGTTCAACCTACGCTCTGTAGATATTAGTTCAACCTACGCTCTGTAGATATTAGTCAACACTCTGAAGTTTGTAGATATTAGTTCAACATATGAGCTGTAGATATTCGTCCGACATACAGGCTGTAGATATTAGTATCTGGAGAGTGCTACGTTTCATCTCACTGGTACTGACTGTGTTCTTTGTCTCCCTCAATTAATTGCCTATGAATATCGCAAAGTCATGTTGCGAAATTTAATCGCAGCTATAACTTCACAACTGGCGGCGTTCTCTATTTTCTTTAATGCTACGACCAGACGGAAGCCAACCTGGAAGGTTGGCCGATCGTGTGATGGCTGTGGCCAACCTTCGAACCCCGAATAAGGAACTCCACTGCAAAATATTATGCTTTAAAAAAATATGTTCATATAGACCAATAAACGCTGATTCTGAATATATAAGTTTAATTTAATAATATTTAACGCAAAGTTTAAAAAAAATATTAAACAGTTAATTTTTAATCGGGTCGTAAAAACACACCGTCAAGTTAGCATTATTGAAATGTTTAGTGGTAACAACACTATTCGTCGTGTCGTGACGTCACCGTAAAGTCATTATATGGGAATGTAGGTATGACACAAGCCATCGTATTAATTTATTCGTTTATTTACATACTGTTTATAGAGATTTAGTTGTTGTGTTTATTGAAACGTTATTTAGGCCTAAATAATGTTTAAAAAATAAAGATATCTCTTATTTATCTCTATTATTGAAAATATTAAAAAACTACTGCACAAAAAAATAGTAATGCTACTTCTAGGGGAATACTTCGAACAACGAAATTCAAAATGGCGGCAGTTGATCAGCTGATTGCCCGATTCTATAGTAACTTTTCAGGAGTGATAACTCACACGATTCACCATGGGGGGGGGGGGGGTTGCGCTCCGGGCGGCACTTTTAAGGGGCGGCAAAATTTCACAATAAATAATAATAATTTCTTGTTAAAATTTTAATCATTTCTTTCATACTTTTCTTGCATATATGATTCAGACCAATTGAAATGGGCAAGGAATTTTTCATTACTTATTCTGTGACAAACCTGGGAATCCCCTTTCTTCAAATGAATGTATAATAATGTCATCTTGATAACTGCAGCGACTGGCAACACCGTCCGGGTCGAATTTTGTTTTGCGCTTGAATTTTTTATGACTAATATTCGGTGAGAATGATTGAAAGAGGTCCGTGGGCGATGCGCGACAAATTTTAAGAAAGTTTCATGGATCGTCAAATCCAATGGATCATCAAACCATCCATGTGTTCCGAGTACAAAAGTAAGAGGAAAACCATTTTCTTGTTCTGGGTGTAGTATCTGAGCTTAAGCTGAGGACTTAGCCGATTAACTCCTGGGTTAAAACCAGTTTCATGTTCCGAATGATCTGTCAAAATTCCAGTAGCGGATTAATCTGCTGACACATTTCGAAGAAAACCGTTCTAATATTTCGAGTGGAGTTAAAAAAAATTATTTCAAACCATTCCACAAAATTATAAACCATACTATGCATTATATGAGAGTAATACTAATTAAATCTGTGGACACGCAAGCAGATTTACCCTTAATTTAAAACCAGTTTTGTGATCAGAATGCAAATTTCCAGTTTTGGATTTGTAGGGGCGTGTAAATAGCCCCTGACACGAGGGAATGACTACCCTATGTAAATTAACGAAAATTGAATTCTTCCCTATGTGACACAAAAACAGTTGACCCAGCAATTCCAAAATCCAAAGTGAAAACAAACAATACTCACTCAGATAATGCAGCTCATCCACGTTGTCCAACACAAAAGACACTTCTTTTCATTAAAAAATATCAAGGCGGTTTTTCATAATCTTAACAGATGTTTTGCACAGCAAGGAAGTTTCAACAATGAAAAAATAAATCTGCCTATTAATAATACGTGCCAAATCCTAGGCACAACAATAATTCAATCATTGGGTGAACCATTTGATAATGACTGACCAGGAGCGACATCTGTTGGCCTTCACTAGCACTCCCGTCGGAAGTAATTTATTGCCTGCCTCACAGAGGTAAGAAAATGCATGAATATACTGAATTTCAAGTCACATAGGTAAATTCAATACAATACAAAAACCATAGATGGCGCCCTCATGGTCTCATAGCACAAATTATTAATTTAAAGAAATCAATGCCTCAATGGATTCAAATATATTTATGGCGCGTATCCAGGATTCATCTGCTGACATATTTTGAAAGAAAACGTTCTCTTATTCGAAGTGAATAAAATTGGAGGTTATCCACCACATACGGCGGGTATAAGTAAGAGAAGGTGACTATTTAACAAGGACTCTTATTTTTTTATAGAATGACCCTCCAATTATGATTAACTAAAACTAGACCCCTATTATCCCTGCATACGTTGTTAGCGAGCAGTATGCAAGTGCTTGATTGATGACAAATCGTTTAGTATAGAGAAGGCCCGAAGATATCGATCTAGGGATTGGTTTATTTATGACTCAACCGTTGAATAACAGCCCCAAATTGTTTGGGAATTCCCCCTAAGTAGCCTCTCACCACTTTAATTCCATCTATGGGCAGAATAAAGAATTGATATAATAAAATTCTTTGGTTAATTCGAAGCTGTTTAGTTAGATGTCGCTACGCTACCCTAATAGGAAGTATTTTTTTTCAATCATGTCAAACAATGAATAAACAGTTTACTAGTATATTATCATAGTCGATGGTATTTCTTTAGGTAGGGCCCAGGTATTTTAAGGTAGGGCATTGCCCCCTAATGCCCCCCCCCCCCCCCCTAGCTACGGCCCTGTGCCCTACTTGAACATTTTGTTCCTTATCCACGGAGGCCGTCATACTTTACCATTGTTTGTACAACAAACAAGTTAACACAACTTTTTACTTACATTACATTTATTTCATGTAAAAGCCCAGTAGGGCATTCATAAATAAATAAATTAATATATTTAATGTATTGTGGTCTTGTTTTTGCAGGTGGTATTAATGTGGAGTCTGTACCCATCAAGGCAGAACCAGGACCCCGAGAAAAAGATGAAGGAGTAATCCCTTATTCGGAAATTGTTGGAATCTCCAGGTTGGATTTAAAGGAAAACATATTTAATCAGTGATATATTTATTCAACTATATATATCCAATATCCAATCCAATTTATCCAATGGGATTCTGTTAACTAGTGACACAACAAACGACGGTTGCTAGGAATCTAATTCCTCAAACCACATACTGGCGGCAGCACCATACAGTACAAATATAATTTGAACACAACTTCCAACAGAAATAGATCTGATATATGTTAAAAAGGAACACTTAGGGTGGGTTTCTTAATTTGCATTCTACTTTAGCTTAGCAGTTTACAGTTCCTTTCTCAGTGCATTTGACATTTATGGCAAAATGCGTTTTTTCACGGTGCCAACTGCTTAGGTAAAAGTAAATAGGGATGACAGCATAAAAACTAACCTAATTCCCACATTTTCGTATTGGGAACTGTGCATATATTTTTTTTCATGTGGCAACCCACAACAAATGTCAAACATTGTCTGCGAATTGCTTCATCTATGGTTGCGTTGTTGTTTGTTTCGCGCTGCGTTTTAAATTGTAATAAAATTATTAGCAATGAGTAATTCTTACGAAAAGTAAGTAAAAACTCAATTATATCAATATTAATATTTATTTTTCATTATCTAACCAATGTTTACCTGTTTGTAGCGAACGTGGTAACAACTTTTCAGCGAGGGAAGTAAATCTTCTGAAAGACTTAATACAAAAATATAGGTCTATAATTTTATGCAAGAAAACTGATGCACTGAGCTCACATGAAAAAGAAAAAGCCTGGAGTATGGTGACAGACGAGTTCAATGCATCAACAAGTGTTTTTAGGACAACGAAGCAGTTGAAGTACAAGTGGGAATATATAAAGCGCGTTGCTAGAAAGGTCAGTACTTTCAATCTGTACTCATTTGATATCTATTATCTCTGAATTATTCAAGATGATCTCACTCTCGAGTTTATTTTAAAAAATGTATGTTGTCTATATTTTAGGAAGCTGGAAAACAGAAGCAATTGATAATCAAAACAGGTGGTGTACCTCCTCCCCCGCCAATGTCGGAAACTTCCGGATGGGTGTCCAGCGTTATGAAAGAATCCATTGTGGGGCTAAACTCAACGTGTGATGGAAATTGTAAGTTCTCACAAACATGTCGTTTTCTGAAGGAAATAAATGTATATAGTATGATAAGGTAGACGCTAAGCTCGATTATCTCTTGGTACAATGTGATAAATACTGTTGTCTCATTATGTTTTGCAAATGAAGAGTTATATGTTTGGTGGTATGGTTTAGCCATACCTTAATACGTGTGTAAGAAAACACTTGAATTAATTGTTGATAGTTTTTTACTCAGAATTAAAATTCACAATGTTATCAAAATACGGAGCGTGACAGTAATAAAATAAACGGGACCATTTGTTTTGGCTTGCTGTACTATGTACAGGGAATTTGAATACTCCGTATTAGCGGAGGTAGGTAAGTTGGCTCGCCACATATGTATATTATATTTCTTTTAACAAAGGTGATGACTAAAAACACAAGTCTGCTTTTTTATATAAATATTATTCATCTTTTCAGCCACATCAAACGGTGTCGCACTAGATGCTGACAAAATATTAATTGTGCAGCAGCTTATGGGTTCAGGTAAGAAATTCTCTAATGTTTTTACATATTAACAAATACGTATGTTTATAATACGTTGGTTAGATGCTCGAGATCCTTGAGGCCAGGCAGATAAACAGAATTAGCAACCGTCCCGTTAAAGACTTGCTCCCAACAAGTGGCATCATTTCTAGCAGGAGTTTAAGTACATAGTTTATTATTTGATTTCAGAAGATGGGATAGGGATGGATATAGTTCCATGTCAGCAGCCGGTAGCATCAGTGGTAGATGTTGACCTTACATATGTTAATATAGAAAAGCAGCATAATTTCACAGCAGAAACTTCCCAGAACAGTAAGTGGAAACATTTGTATCGATAAAAATTAATTCAGTAAATTTTATTTTTATTTTATTTATTAGTGATAATGTATTAAACAATTATTACATAACATTTATAATTACATACGTATATAATAACCAATGAGTTTAATAAAACTCATTTAGGGAAGGACTAAAAGAAAATTATTTTTACATGAATATGAATTTAAAGGGTAGTACAATGAACAGTAGTACATTGATTTTAAACTGGAATAGACGCACATGATACAGTTTAATAAAGCTGCCGAAAAAATATCATTTTAGAGCCTTTGTCAATGTTTTTTTGTTTGATGCTGGAAGTTTTAAATAGAAAATAAAAAAAAAATTGCGTAATAAAAAATTATGTTTATTCTTGTTCCAGACATTCGCAAAAGGTTTCCCAAAAAAACTCCTCCAAACCAGTCAAAGACTTCCGTTACTAATTTGATACAATTGAAGGAAGAGAAAATTCAAACCGAAATAAATATGATGAAGCGGGAGAATGAAAGAAAAGAAGAAAAACATGCCATTGAAAAGGAAAATTTAGAACTTGAAAAAAAGAAAAGAAAATTGGAAATTCTTATCTTAGAAAAACAGTTGAATAATTAATCTGCAGCTTTTCATGTTTTCTATTAAACAACTTCTTAAATAAAAAAAATATATTTTTAAAAGGGTCCATTATATCAATTCCTCGTTTTTTTTCGTCAACCTGAAATTTTTTATATGTACATATATACACAGTACATACCATCTCCCTATAGGGGTAGGCAGAGAGGGCAGCTCTACACTCATGCCCATATACACCTCCCCTACTTCCTCTAGATCACATCCAACTTCTTCTCTAAAATATGTACATACATACACAGTACACACCATCTCCCTATAGGGGTAGGCAGAGAGGGCAGCTCTACACTCATGCCCATATACACCTCCCCTACTTCCTCTAGATCACATCCAACTTCTTCTCTAATATATGTACATACATACACAGTACACACCATCTCCCTATAGGGGTAGGCAGAGAGGGCAGCTCTACACTCATCCCCATATACACCTCCCCTACTTCCTCTAGATCACATCCAACTTCTTCTCTAATATATGTACATACATACACAGTACACACCATCTCCCTATAGGGGTAGGCAGAGAGGGCAGCTCTACACTCATGCCCATATACACCTCCCCTACTTCCTCTAGATCACATCCAACTTCTTCTCTAATTTCTAATGATATTTTAAATCGCAAATCGCAAAGCTCAGATAGTTTGACGGCATTGTTCCTACCAGAAAGAAACAAATTTTAGAAGGGTCATTTTATTTACGTCATGTCATTTGAATAAATATTTGTAATTACACTTTATCAACCATTACTTACATGTAAGGCGGCCAACCGTCCCGCATTCTGCGGGTCCGTCCCGCATTGGCAGTTGTTGTCCCGCATTGCAATATTTACAAAAATAGTCCCGCAAATCGTCTAAAGCGTCCCGCATGTCCCGCATTCCTATATATTTTTTAAATACTGTCTATGGTAGTCAACTAAACTTCCTCTATCTTTAGTCTATTTAAGCAATTTGGTTAAGTTCAAGACAAAATTTGTCCCTGGAAAAGGCCCGAAGATATCGATCTAGGGATTGGTTTATTTACGTCACAAGCAAGAGTCCAAGAGCGCCAGAGTGATTGAGTTGTTTTGTTTACGAATTAGTGCACGCCGTGACACGTAATATATTATTCAAATATATTACGTGTCACGGCGATACCGATAGTATCTTCCACTCTGGAACGTGCCGCAAATATTCTATATATTATTTTAAATGAATTAATTGTGAAATAACACAAATTAATCAAATAAAATTTATTTGCGCATGCCGGGTTCGAACCCGCGATCTCCGGATTGTGAGTCAAGAGTCTTACCCACTGGACTACGGAGGTCGTCAATGTAGTTTTAATTCACCGCATAGAGATTTAATTTAAACCAGTTTTGTGTTCAGAATGTAAAATTCTAGTTGGATTCGTCTGCTGACATATTTCGAAGGAAAATATTCTCTTATTTGGAGTGCATTGGAAGGGACCCCACCAATTTCCAGTAAGGAAAATATTCTCTTTTTCGAAGCGAATTTATAAAATTCTAGTTGCAGACTATGTAAGTGCCGCCAGAATCAAAGAGAAACCATTTTGATGTTCTGAGTGTATAGCGTTATTAAAAAGAGGGTGCTAAAATGTACCATATTTTAATAAGGTGTGATTCTCTAAACATCCGCGATGTCAGTGTGTAATTGAGGTTATGTTAAGTTACAATTTAAAATTAAAGTATGCATAGCTCAATGTAGGTAGATAGCATGTGAAATTAGATAAGATAATACTTAATAAATCAAACCCTTTTTTAGGTAAGATATTTAATAATTATCACAGGTATTGAACATCAGGAAAGGCTCCACATTATCTAAATAAATAATCATCAAGGTGTGGTGACTGTTCGAAGAAATCAGTCATATTAATTATCATAAATTGCTTTTAAGTTAAAAGTTAAACAGGCGCCAGTCGTTTATGAAAAGCCCAAATACTACTAAACGACAAATAGTCGGATATCTTTAAATGAGAAAACCAATAAAATAAAATAACAATACGTGGATGGTGACATGTTGAATTCTTCCGTAAAATCACACCGCCCGTTGAGTTTCTGATTGGAGTCACATGTGTCAAACGCCCTCTCGCACTCCAACCTGGACCTAACTGAAGTACTCTGCTCTCGAAACCTCTCGATCTTCCACGAACATGGCAACCAACCTCGCCATTGAAAACAACGCCAACCGCGCAGCTTGATTTAATAACAGCATTTAAGTGCAATCGCGGTTCCTACCGCTATAAGTGTAGTTTTAATTCGCTGCATACAGATTTAATTTCAACCACCTTTGTGTTCAGAATATAACGATACAGTAAATAACAAGTTGCAGATTCATCCTGTACCGACTGAATCTTTACATTTAAGTTGCAAGTTCAGAATGTAAAATTTCGTCTGCTGACATATTTCGAAGAAAAATATTCTCTTATCAAAGTGCATTGAAGTACCCACCACTGTCCCACCCCGGTATAGGCAACTTATGGTCGCCCCTTCGGAGTTCTCGCAAGAATCTAATTTTTTTTAATAAACGGCTCTACATTTAATGTAACGAATCTAGACCTTCAATGTCCCCTCATACTGTATTAGGTGAGGTATGCGGGCGCGTCTACAGGACTGTACTGTAATGGTCAATCTCTACAATTCTAAAGCCCATGGAGGTATCAATGCAAAAGCAGTGAGCCTCATGGACAGTCAAACAAGTTGTTAGTAACATCAATAAAAATAAAAAAAGTAACCAAAAATGACAGCAGCCGTCATGAGTAATCAGCTCATGACAGCGAAAGACCATACACAATCCGGCGGGCGGCACCGAGCACTGTTCATTAAAAAAAGCAACAATAGTAAAATAACATTTGTACAGAGTAGAACTGGTGTTACCGCAAACTGGCTACCGGCAGTCCCCGAGACAGTGAAGGGGGCTGATTGTCCGACCTCCCGACAACCGGCAGCGTCGTCCGTAAGCCAGCTAGCCGGTGGTGCCTAGACGAGAGTAATTGGAAATCATAAAAGAAGACCCTAGGGAGAGAAGCGTCGGGTCGCCGGAGGCGGGACGGACAGCCTCTGGATGTCGTTCAGCCTTCTCCCCAGCCTCTTCATGTCACGGGGGGTGGCGCAGCAGACAGGTGCAGCTCCACCAGTTCCAGAAGACCGGCCGTGGTACGTAGGCGGGGACACGGTCCTGGGTCCAACCCCTTATATGGGGAGAAGGACGGTACAAAACGAGCAACTGAGTTCAGTTCTCACCAAAAAAACATAACTAAAAAGAAAAATTTATTGATAACATAGTAAATCGCAAAAAAGAAAAAAATAAACAAGAGCGTGTGGAAGTCAGCGCTGGGCATGTGAATGCACCATATAACCAAACTAAAAATCATAAACATGTAAAATAAAATGGCGATTTAGAAAGAAAAAGAAAAAACATAAAATAGACATGAGCGTTAAATTACGCAGGGCATCTGTAAACAGTAGACCATGAACATAAAAATGTAAAGGTGTAAATAATAAACTTAAAAATGTAAAAAATAAAATAAAAAATACATATATATATATATATATATAAATACTGTAAAAGCAAAAAAATGTAAAATGCAAACAATAAACATAAAAATTTTAAAAAAATTTAAAACTGTACATCCTGAGCAGAGTTTGTAAAAGAATAGAAGCAAGAAAAGTCCGTGGTAAGTCAGGAACAAGTACACCTGGTGTCAAAATCTACTAATCAGCGACTCTAAGCTCAGGCCATCTCTCAACCCAGATCCTCGTAAAGTTCCTCAGGCACTCGAAGTTCGTCTTGTTCTTGATTGGTACGTCCAAACCATCGAGCATTTCCTCTCTTGCATCCGTCATTATCTCACACTGCCACAGAATGTGCTCCGCCGACTGGTTCGTGCACCCGCAGGCGCAGTTGGGGTGAGGGGACAGGGAGAGGGTGTGAAGTCTCCCCCTGAATTCCCCGTGGCCGGATAGAAGCTGGGTGATGTGGTGGTCCAACTTGAGAAAGACCCCTTCCATTCTGACTTTAACTGATGGGAAGAAGGAGAAAGTCCATCTTCCCATATTCGTTCTATCCCAACGGACCTGCCACTCTTGGAGCGACAGATCCCTCATTTGACGAAGCAGCCCAGGGAGAGTCCCCGGCCCGCCCGGTGTCAGAACAACGCCTAGGTGAGTGGCCGGGGTTCCTCTGGTTAATTTCTGCTTAATGAGCACTTCCCTGATTTCCAGATCGATTGGCAAACTGCCAGCCAAAACGGGTAAAGCGTCCGAAGCAACGGTTCTATACGCACCAGAGAGTGCCAGCAAGGGGGTTCGTTGGCCTCGCTTGAGAGCTAAGAGAATCAGCGAATTGTGCTCCCACACAGAGGTGGCATACGAGACATGCGCCACGTACACGCACCTATATAGCGTTCGCAGAGCCGGATTACGCAATCCCCACTCAGCTGTGGAGAGTCTCCTCAGCTTCAAGAAGAGAGCCTGGGCCTTGCTGGATACTTCTTTGACGTGAGCCAGAAAAGAGGACGATCGATCCAGAGTGACTCCTAAGTATTTCACTGTTTCAAAAATGCGGATGTTGGAATCTCCCATTCTGATGGTAGGGTTTCTTTCTCTACTGAGAGAGCCCTTCATCAGGAGGCCCTTGGTCTTGTGGGGAGCGAAGGTCATCTTGTTTCTTTCACCCCAGTTCAGGAACATCTGCAAACCTTCACTGCTTTTGCTCTCAACTTCCTTTCTGCTGTCCCCAGCGACCAGATACAACTTATCATCAGCGTAGTCGACAGCGATACATCCTTCAGGCAAGGGTAACCTGGAGGAGTCGTCAAAGGAGATGTTCCACAGGTCGGGTCCAAGGATGGAGCCCTGCGGGCATCCCATGTCGGCTTCCCTCTGGATACAAAACTCACCGAAACTGATCGTAATCGTACAATCAGAAAGGTAGTCATCGATGGCTTTGAACAATAAGTTGGAACACCGCCTGTTTTTCACCTTTGTACGTATCATTGCCCACCATGCATGATCGAAGGCACCAGCGATATCGAGGAAGATTGCAACTACATACCTCTTTGGGCAAGCCTTCACCCATTCAAGCGCATACGACAGGGCGTGCACCGTGGATTTACCGGGGACGAAACCGAACTGGAGGTCACTGGCCGGGGACAAAGTTTGGCAGAGCCGCTCCCTCAGTAATTTCTCCAGGATCTTGCCTAAAACGGGAAGCAGCGTTATCGGCCGGTAGGCCTTGATGTCGGTGAGTGGTTTATCGTTTCCCTTAGGTATAATCCGGAGCACGCCGCGCTTCCAATCTGAGGGGAAAACCCCCCTCCTCAAGCACGTATCCATCACCTGGAAGAGCTCCTCCTTGGCGTGGACCCAGACTTGCTTCGCTATTACGCCATTGAGCCTTTCATGCCCTGGTGCCTTCTTAGGACCCAAACCCTTAATTATCACATCAATTTCTGCCTTAGTGACTCTACTGAAGTTATCCTCTTGGACGAGGACTCTAGGTGGCAGCCGTGACAGATTTCTTATCTGTTTATGGTGGTCACTTTCCCCAATTACTGATTCTACAGGAACTAACTCACCCAAGAGTGTTTCGAGTGTGGAGGCCACATCCACTGTCTCAGCGTTCCTCCCATCTGTTATCCCAATCTGTAGACAAATACCGGTCAGAACCTTTCCCGGATTTTTTGATCGCGCTGTGGATTTCCCACGGGTTGGCGTTACTCACGTCTTTAACCCAATTATGCCAAGCAGCTCGTTTCGCTAGGAGAACAGCCCGTTTGAAGGCCGACCTGGCAGATCTGAGGCTCGCCTGAAGTGCAACCGTCTCCTCCTCCGTACAGCCGCCACTCCAGGACAGCCCCAGCGCCCTGTAGGCCTTCTTGTAGGCCCCCTTCAGCGAAGTCAGCTCAGGTGACCACCACGGCGTCCTAATACTAGTCTTTGGGTTTGATCTTCCCAAAGACGAGTTGGCAGCAGATACAACTGCCCTGTTGAAAAAATTCCCCAAATTGTCCGGATCGGTAGCTGCTACGTGGTGAAAATCCCTTAACGTATCTCGTAGCGCTTCCCCAAAGTTATCCCAATTCGCCCTAGTGGTGTTGAAGTTCCAGGAGGATCTTGGAGCTTCTGTTTTCTTGACACCAACCGTAAAAGTAATTAACCTGTGATCCGAATTTATTTCGCACTCATGGGCTGTCCACTTTGAAATCCTGGTCGCAACTGATCCAGAGCAAAGAGTTAGATCAATGTTGCTCTCACCATGTATGTTCGAGAACGTAAAAAAAGAACTCTGTTCATTCATGATACTGAGACCTTGCGCGGCAATCAGGTCCTCTACGGCGTCTGATCGTTCCGTCCTATAGTCACTAGTGTCGAACCATAATGGTGAGCGTGCATTAAAGTCACCTCCGATACAGTGGCGGACTAAGCCCGTCAGAGGCCCGGGGCGGCAAAGCTGAATGAGGCCCCCCCCCCCCCCTAGTAAAAGTTGATGTAATTTTACAACATTTTTATTCAGTTCACACGGGCCTCTGGTCCTGGGGGGCCTCCAAAAACCTCCGTGTTGCCTTGATCAAAACCTAAACAAGGTTTTAAGGCACCAGGGCACTGTAAAATTTATTTAATTTTATTTATTATTTCTTTTTTTTAAAGATGCATTTGTTAATAAAATATTTTAAGGAAATTCGAAAAATTCACGGAGATTCGCAGAAAATCAAGTCACTATGGCACCACATAGGGATTTTTTTTAGAAAGGGCCCCCTTCAATTTTTTTTTATGAAAGCTAAAAATTTGTCATAAAAATTCGATAATAAAATTCGCTGGTTCGACATTTTTTTTTAAAAATTCAAAATTCCCCTAAGTGGTGCCATAGACACTAGATTTTCGAACAGTTTAAGACTTGATACATGCAAATGTAAATACAAATGCAATAAAAATACATACAGGCGGATGTATAGTTTTTTTTAAAATATGTTGTCAATGAAAAACGAGTTAAAAAAGCTTCGAGAAAAACGCATTCAAAGTTTTGCTGAAGGAGGTCCCCGGGGACCAGAGGCCTCCCCTTGCCTTGTGGACTATACGGCCCTGCCAGGGCTGGCTTAGACATGTCGGGGCCCCTAGGCAGTGGCCTAAACTGCTTTGTGGACAATACGACCCTGCCAGGGCCCCTAGGCAATGCACGTCTCGGGGCCCCTTTACCCTAGGGGCCCCTACCCGATGCGGGGCCCATAGACAGTGGCCTACACCGCCTTATGGACAATCGGGCCCTGCCAGGGCCGGCTTAAACATGTCGAGGCCCCTAGGCAATGCTCATCTCGGGGCCCCTTTACCCTAGGGGAGCCTACCCAATGCGGGGTTTTTCTAATATGTTGTCAACCAGGTTGTAAAACGTAGTGATAAAAACGCGTTCAAAGTTTTGCTAAAGACAACAATTCAAAATTAAACACACAAACTGTTTAAAACGATTTCATATAAGATGCTGTATCTCCGTCAATTTTACAAATTTCCTTACAATATTTGGTGAAAGATTATTCAAATGCATCTTTGAGAAAATGAATTAAAAAAAGTAACATTTTTGTGTCCTCGTGCCTTTAAAATGTGCTTAGTACCTATCTAAGAGGTGGTTTGGAGTTGGGAGGTCCCATACATATATCATCCCAGATAAAATAGGATTAAATAAATACAGCTCGAACCCGTAATTTACAATTTTTAATATATAATTACTACTACTACTACTAATCTTTCTATTGTCTATACAGTTTTAGTTCCAGTTTCACTTTGTATTGCGCATCGTATTTTTTTTATAGATAGTAAAAAAATAGATAAGTAATTAAAAATAGTCAGTGGCGGACTAAAAGTCCCTAGGGTAAAGAGGCCCCGAGACGTGCATTGCCTAGGGGCCCTGGCAGGGCCGTATTGTCCACAAACCAGTTTAGGCCACTGCCTAGGGGCCCAGACATGTCTAAGCCAGCCCTGGCAGGGCCGTATAGTCCATAAGGCAGTGTAGGCCATTGCCTTTGAAAATCCAGTCACTATAGCCAGGGTCGTGTTATCCATAAGACATGTAGGCAACTGCCCAGGTGCCCACATCGGGTAGGAGCCCTTAGGGGAAAAGGGCCCTGGATACGTGCATTGCCCGGACATATTTAAGGCCACCCTGGCAGGGCCGTATTATGCATGTGTAGGCCACTGCCTAGGGGGCACGCATCGGTTAGGGGACCTTATGGTGAAGGGGCCCCAAGACATGAATTGCCTAGGGTCCCGACATGTTTAAGCTGGCCCTGCCAGGCAGTGTAGGCCACTGCCTTCGAAAATCCAGTCACTATAGCCAGGGCCGTAGTATCGATAGGCAGTTGCTTACATAAGACGTAGAGGCAACTGTCTAGGTGCCCTGCATCGGGTAGGAGCCCCTAGGGTAAAGGGGCCCCAAAATTTTGAAGCCAGTCCTGGCAGGGCTGTATTCTCCATAAGGCAGTATAGGGCACTGCCTTGGAAAATCCAGTCACTATAACCAGGGCCGTATTATCCATAAGATGTGTATAGGCAACTGCATTGGGGCCCCGCATCGGGTAAGGACCCCTATGGTAAAGGGGCCCCGAGACGTGCATTGCCTAGGGGCCCTGGCAGGGCCGTATTGTCCTCAAAGCAGTTTAGGCCACTGCCTAGGGGGCACGCATCGGCTAGGGGCCCCTATGGTAAAGAGGCCCCGAGAAGTGCATTGCCTAGGTGCCCCAACATGTTTAATCCGGATCTGACTATGACACCTCGTAGGGATTGTTTAATAAAGGGCCCCCATCTAATTCTTTTTTTTTATGAAAGATGAAAATTTACCATAAAAAATTGAAAACAAAATTCGCTGGTCCGCCATTTTTATCTTTTGTTTAGATATCAAAATTCCGCTGCATGGTGCCATAGACACTGAATTTTTAAACAGTTTAAGAATTTGTGAATGCAAATCGGATGTAGGTATAGTTTGTTTAATATGTTGTCAACTAGGTTGAAAAACGTTAAAAAGTTTCGAGAAAAACGTATTCAAAGTTTTGCTGAAGGGTAATTCAAAACTGTTTCAAATGGTTTCACATAAAATGTTGTATATCCGTCAATTTATCGAATTTCTTTAAAAAAAATAGTGAGAGCATTTTTAACAAGTGCATCTTTCAAAAAATGAAATTAAAAAATGGCAAAATTTTTTTTTATAGTGCCAAAGGCTTGTTTAGGATTTGATCTAGGGAACATGGAGGCGTTTGGGGGCCCCCCAGGACCGGGGGCCCGGGGCGGGCCGCCCCCCCCGCCCCCCCCTTAGTCCGCCACTGCTCCGATAACTATGTTACGGCCTTTAAGCGCGTTGAGCGCGCGCGTCAGACTCAGGATGTGGGGTCCTACCGGGTTCCCAAATTTAAAGTAAACTGAGATCAAGAAGATCTCAGTATCGCCAAGTCTAATACATACACAGGTTTGGTACTCATCAGAAAGACCAGCCAGAAGGAGGGGACTGATCAACGAGGTGTTGACCAGGACTCCCGCCCCTGGTGAGCGGCCAACCTCAAGCACCGCACCCGGAAAATTAATGGGGGTTTTACCTTCCCAGGTGTACTGTTCCTGAATGAGCATGATGTCGATCTTAAGGTCAGACATGACCCGCAGTATCTTATCAAAGTGCAGTAATAAAATTCTAGGTGTAGACGATGTATGTGCTGCCAGAATCAAAGAGAAACCATTTTCATGTTCTGGGTGTAGTTTTAATTCGCTGCATACATATTTAATGTAAACCAGTTATGTGTTCAGAATGTAAAATTCCAGTTGGATTCCTCTGCTGACATATTTCGAATGAAATTATTCTCTTATTCGAAGTGCACTTGAGGTAATCGCCCTGGTTTAAGTAACAGATGGTTACTCCTTCAGGGCTCTCACAAGGACTCTAATTTTTTTAAATAAACGAAGCTACTTATGATGCACGAAGCTAAACCCTCAAATGTCCCTGTAAAACAGGAGTCTCTGCCATAGGTCACCCCAAGTGGTTCGCTACGTTTGGTGATTTAGCAGGGGTGCCCGGGTTCATGGGATGAGGTGTGTCTAGGTCTTGGAGGTGGATGACCAGGACACACTGAACCCCAGATTCCTACCCACCCCTTAAACCCTTTTCCTTCCCAGAACTCTCCTCTCCTTCCTTTCCCTAAAAAAACCCTCCACACAGCTTCCCCAAAGATGACATAGGCCCTCAGGGAAATCATTTTCCTCAGGGCCTCCTGTGTGGAACTCACGTAAAAAAAAAAAAAAAAAGTTAGTCTGAAAATAGGGTGATGGGTTAGTGTAATGAATGATGAACATAACATGAGCTAAATTCAGAGAATATGATTAATATTATTTTAAAAAAGTTTGTAGAAAAATATAAGAAAAAACAAATGCCATCACTCAAGACAATGGAAAAATAATAACTGTAAAAATACTAAGATTACAAGTAGTCACCTGAAAGATTCAAGGACTGAGGTGGAGTAGACAATACAAAATATATAAAGTTCTAGGAACTTTGCACAACCAAAATCAACATAACTAGAATGATACACAGCGATATCACAATAAAAGGCAAATAAGAAGAAAAAAAAAACTGAACATTTCTTTTTACACAAAATTTAAATTTGAATTTTTTAAAAAAAGTGATACACAGAAAGATCACAACAAAAAATAAAAAAAATATTTACAATACATACCTAAACATGAAAGGCGGATCACGGACGACCATAATCGGTCATCCTGACTTGTATATCAATAGCGGCTCGCTGTGCAGTGCAGTTTCTATTACCCGTGGGGTGATCATCTTTTTTTTAAAAACGTCTGCAAGTAGCACAGACAGCGGCCTCTGCCTTTTTGGGGCAATCCTCATAATCGTGACCACTTCGGCACAATGACGACACGTAATTACTTCCTGAATGCAAGTCTTGCTTACATGGCCATACAGGTGACACTTGAAACATCTGATGGCTCCAATAAAATCGCGAACGCGACAGGCGTTCCACCCAAGAAAGCAATGACCGATATCCACTAGAACCTTCCTAACCTCGGGATGAACGGTAACCACCATATTCATAGTAGGTTGGCCACGTTTCCCAAAGAGTGAAACGCGCCGCATCGTTCTCAAATGATCCTCCCTTGTAATTATAGATTTACCAATATTATTTACAAAAATTTCTTTAAAAAGTTCGGGTCACCAGAAATATCGCAACTGGGAACATCATATAATACAATTTTAGGTAGTCTGCCAAGAGGCTGTACTACCTTGATGCCAGAAGCACTTAATTTTTTTCTTTTTAATATTATCCAGACCAACAGTATTAGATGTCTGCAGGAGAATTCCTGCACCTTTAATTTTTCTCGATCGGACAATCTGAAAGCCATCAGTAGCTGGGTTATTCGAAGTGCATTGGAGGACCCACCACATACCCGCCCTGGTATACGTAACAGATGGTTACCCCTTCAAGGCTCTTGCAAGGACTCTATTTTTTTTGTATAAAAACGGCTCTACATTTAATAAATGATACTAGACCTCCATTGCCCTCGCATACGTTGTTAGGTATCAGTATGCAAGTGCTACTATGTACAGTTGTTAGTAATTATAAAGAAAATCTTACCTGGACCTCTTTTAGGCAAGGGGATGAAATAACAATAAAGAAAACAATATGTAGGCAGTATGCCTACCCTGACATATGTATGTACATAAAGCACTAAGCAAATTTCAAGCAATGAAATAGCAATCATGGTAGACAGTAGATCCACAGACGGAGGTGCTACAGCGCGGATCGCCCGGCAGTCCTGCTGAAAGTTAGTCGGTGATCAGGCAGGCCGGATACGAGGTTCAGATACCGCGCCCCTAAGCCGACATCCCGGTGGTGCCTCGACGATCAGTAAGTGGGAGATGGGGGCGTATCGCCCGAAGACCCTGAGGAAGTGAGCGTCGGGTTGTCGGAGGCGGGGCGGAGAGGTCCCCTAGCTCAATAAAATCAATTAAGCTGGGAGGCCCAAATTAGCTCCATAACAAAGAGACTGTAAGTTATGCTATATTTTTTTATTCTCTTCGATCAATCCTTGATACAAAAACTCTAGGAAGTGTTTATTATGCTCTATTCCAATCTATATCAACGTTCGGCATTATATGATGGGGAGGGTGTGCAGCATCCAATCTCTACCCTCCAGTGACCGTTAAAAATCTTTTGCAAAGGATCATCTTCAAATGTTCCCCCTCGCATCCATTAGAGCCACTTTTCAAGAAACTAGCAGTACTAGACATTCGCCAACTTTATATTTAAAAAGCTGTCTGTTAAGATGGGGGAATCTATCAAACGGATCGCCCATTTCTGCACAGAGTCGAGGGTATTTTTCAGGTATTTTGGAGCTCCAGACCAGAGGTGGCTGCCAAATTAAACCGTGGCGCGCACTTGTGATTTATACAGGGTTAGCAGTTGTGTACTATTAAAGTGTCTGCGGGCCCTGTACCTACAGTACGCCCAGTTTTGGAGAGGCTTACTTTACTCTGGCTTCGATGGAGCCCCCATATCTGAGCTGGTCACTTAGGGTTACACCAAGCATATCAATGGAGGGCCTGTTCGGAAGATTGCTTCCGTTGAAGGAGACTTGATTTTCATTTTATCCCTTTTAGACGTAATCAGACAAGATTGGGTCTTTGAAACATTAAATTCAACGAGATTATTTTTACCCCAAGAGAAAACACTCTCCGAGTAACCGTCCATTCTTTTCTTCAAAGCCCTCCGAGCCGTTGGAGTTTGTGAGCCTTTTGGGGGCTTGTCAAACAAAAAGACGTTGATGTGCAACAAAAACAAAGTCGGAGACAGAACCGATCCCTGTGGGACGCCAGCATTTATCGAGTGTGAGGAAGAGGTGAAACCGTCGGCTTCATTATTTATTCGATTAATGTAATCAATCAATTTATTAAAGCGTTTTTCAAACAAGTTCTGCTTTGTAATAATTATTAGGGTAACAGAAGATATTTGCCTTCTGAAGGCATGGTCAAACTGAATGAATTCAAATTCTATGAAACAACCCTTTGTTACTTTTAAATTATTTTATGCTTTATTTTATCTAAAAAGCTGAAGTTCCCGGCTTTGTACAGTTTTTTCATATCAGATGTAATCAGTGACCTTCTTGTTTTGAAGGTTAAGTGTGAAAATTCATGATTATCGCAATAAAACTGAAGATCTCTTCAAATATTAAATCCACGCGGCCTGCTTCCGCCACGTGGCTGCCCGCCACAAACATACCTACCTATAGTAGGTACTGTCAATCTGATAGTGCTCCCTCTCTAAAAACGAGAATTTCTCAATTAGGGAGGTATCGTTACCACTTATATTATATTATTTGGTTAATTTTATATTATATGTATTGTGTTTGTTCCAGAATGCGATTTATCCATTTCGCTTTAAGTAATAAAAATTAGTCGTATCATTAGTGTTGTTTTTAGTAATTTTAGTTAAACGTATTTTCACTTTTGCAAATAAAATTCTTCCTTGGGTTTTTCAAGTAAGCTCCCAACCTATAGAAATAAATGTATTCGGCCTGATATTATATGGGGGCATTCCTTTACCGATAAGGAACAAAGGGTTAATTTCTTAAATTGTTTATTTTTAAGTAGTTTTATATCTGTACAGTTCAAATAGAATGCATAAATATTTGTTGCAGCCGCCAAAATACAAAGCGTTTTCTGGCGGTTCTTTTATGACCCGAACTGAAGGAACTTAATCCCTTAGCTGTACCTTAGGTTTAAGTTGTAGGTACCTTTATTGGTGTGCCCATTTTGGCAACCTTTTAAAAGTAATTTTATTGTTTTATTGTGGGTTAAATTTAAGAATATGAGAACTGGGAATTTTTAATGTTAGTTTCCCCCATTTCTCCATTTCAGTATTGTATGATGTACTTATTTTTATTGGTGGCCCTTTTTGCCGACTCTCGGGTAATTGTTTTATTGCGGGATTTTAAAATTCAGTTTAGGAGCCGCTCAAATAGTGTCCCCACATTGTTATACCTTTTTGTATTAGTGTATTTTTGCTTTAAATATGGTGAATTTTAGAACAGAGAGTTAGTCTTGCTGTGAGAGTGAAGGAGTCTTGTTATGGCGGTTGAACTGGAAGATATACGAGGTGTATCTTCAGTTGCGCAGAGGGAAGATAGGCCCTTTGCGTGAGTCTCGCTAGTAGAGTGAACCGAGAAGGTACACGCTGTGTGCCTTCAATTGTGTAATTGTACTGAAGCTGGTAGGTACGAGTAATACCTACGGTTCAGTACTGGAAAACTGACCAGAGAGAGATCGAAGTAGAGACTTCGATATTTGTCAGTGTGGTGTGGTCGTGGACCACCCGAGTGAGGGTAGATAGACCCTCTGGTAATACTTGTATTTATTACATTAAATAAATTGTGTGAAGAAGAAGAAAAAATAAGTGTTTTCCTGTCAACTCCATACTGTTGTGCTCTCGTACCACGATAGCAGAAACATATGGTCCTTCGAGCCGGATCGAGAATACAGACATCATGGAAACAGGACAACAATCGAGGACGACATCCATCTGCGGCAGCAAGGCGGGGTCCAGCACGAGCTGGTACGAGGCGCGACTGAAAGCAGCAGATACCAAGGTGGACATCGCGAGAAGAAAGGCCCGCCTAGTAGCACAGTTAGCTGAAGCAAAGATTGCCGAAGCAAAGGCAAAGATGGCCGAAGCAAAGATAAAGATGGCTGCTGCAATGGCGGTCCTGGAAGCAGAGGAGCAGCACGCAGCAATGGTTCTGGAAGTTGCAGCAAGGAATTTCCGACGGACTCGGGATGGTCGAGTCAATGACTGGGTGGACCAGTCGAGCCACGGATCATCGTCAGAACTTGGAGACTACGATGAGCAGTGTTTCCTAGTTCAAACGGAGCTGCAAAAGGAACGGCGGTTCTCACCACAGCCGCCTGCAAGTACTGCACATCAGCAGCCCTTGGCAGGGCAGTCTCTCCCATCACAGATAGTGGATCGGGCAGAGCAGTATATTCCGCTGCACTTGGAACGGCGGACAGAGCATCAACAGGATCTGCTCCATGATGGGCGGTTCTCACTACAGCCGCCCGCAAGAACTTCATATCGGGAGCCCTTGGCAGGGCATACTCTCCCGTCGCAATTAGAGCCCCGGGAAGAAGAGGATCTTCCGCTACAAATAGAACAGCGGTTGGAACAGCACAGCAGTGGGCAGTACGAGCTACTCCATCATAAAGGATCTGCATATCAACAGCCCTTGCCAGGGCGGATTCTCCCGTCACCATCGGTACCTCGGGAAGAGCAGGCTCTTCCGCTTGCATTGGAACGGCGGGTGGAGCAGCAACAGGATGGGCGGTACGAGGTACCCCCGAACAAAGGATCAACGCATCAGAAGCTCTCGATAGGGCAACCTCCCCCGCTGCAGTCGATGCAGCATCAGCCGCCAAGAAGTAGCTGCTGGGAGCGATCATTCAGCAAAGCAGAGAAAAGCAACGGGAAGCTGCGGCCTGAGCCGCAAGGCCGATTACAGAGGCCGACGTCTAAAATAATTGAAGACCATTTCGCGCAATCAATCGGTAAGGCAATGTTTTCATATGATACCAGGCCCATTGTTAGAAGTTTTTCCGCATTTAACGGCAAACCGATTGACGAATTTATGAGAATTATTTTTTTGTTTGTGTTCCTATGTGAACAATTCTATTGGTTACAAGACACGGGACAAATAATCGCCATGAAAGCGATTAAAAGTTTGTTTGTTTATACGAAGCATAAGCTAAAACCTGATAGGGTTTTTCTCGAGATGCGGGCCACAGACCCGTTAATTTTATCAGTGTGTCAGAAATGACGCCCCTTAGATAAAAAGGGGTACGCCGTCATTTGATCACACTTTGTAAATATATATATATATTTTAAATCAGTAGTACCTATTAAAGATACTAAAATCGCATTCTTTACCTTTTTAGTGAAGTAAATTCACGGGAAGGGGTATGTTTGTTCCAGAATGCGATTTATCCATTTCGCTTTAAGTAATAAAAATTAGTCGTATCATTAGTGTTGTTTTTAGTAATTTTAGTTAAACGTATTTTCACTTTTGCAAATAAAATTCTTCCTTGGGTTTTTCAAGTAAGCTCCCAACCTATAGAAATAAATGTATTCGGCCTGATATTATATGGGGGCATTCCTTTACCGATAAGGAACAAAGGGTTAATTTCTTAAATTGTTTATTTTTAAGTAGTTTTATATCTGTACAGTTCAAATAGAATGCATAAATATTTGTTGCAGCCGCCAAAATACAAAGCGTTTTCTGGCGGTTCTTTTATGACCCGAACTGAAGGAACTTAATCCCTTAGCTGTACCTTAGGTTTAAGTTGTAGGTACCTTTATTGGTGTGCCCATTTTGGCAACCTTTTAAAAGTAATTTTATTGTTTTATTGTGGGTTAAATTTAAGAATATGAGAACTGGGAATTTTTAATGTTAGTTTCCCCCATTTCTCCATTTCAGTATTGTATGATGTACCTACTTATTTTTATTGGTGGCCCTTTTTGCCGACTCTCGGGTAATTGTTTTATTGCGGGATTTTAAAATTCAGTTTAGGAGCCGCTCAAATAGTGTCCCCACATTGTTATACCTTTTTGTATTAGTGTATTTTTGCTTTAAATATGGTGAATTTTAGAACAGAGAGTTAGTCTTGCTGTGAGAGTGAAGGAGTCTTGTTATGGCGGTTGAACTGGAAGATATACGAGGTGTATCTTCAGTTGCGCAGAGGGAAGATAGGCCCTTTGCGTGAGTCTCGCTAGTAGAGTGAACCGAGAAGGTACACGCTGTGTGCCTTCAATTGTGTAATTGTACTGAAGCTGGTAGGTACGAGTAATACCTACGGTTCAGTACTGGAAAACTGACCAGAGAGAGATCGAAGTAGAGACTTCGATATTTGTCAGTGTGGTGTGGTCGTGGACCACCCGAGTGAGGGTAGATAGACCCTCTGGTAATACTTGTATTTATTACATTAAATAAATTGTGTGAAGAAGAAGAAAAAATAAGTGTTTTCCTGTCAACTCCATACTGTTGTGCTCTCGTACCACGATAGCAGAAATATATTGGTTAATAAAAAATTATCTTCTGCATTTCCAAATGTTCTCTTATTCATAAATCTTTTTTTGTTGACCATATGTTCATACTTGTTTACTTCATTAAACAAATCTACAGTATCTTGTAATCCTTCTCTATCGATCTTGTTAAGTATGAATTCTGGTACTTCTGGTAGTCCGAAAGCAACAAGATCTATCAAAGTACCGGTGTCGATTGATCTTCTCATATCCAATAGAAGTTTTTCTTTTCTCCATTTTTTGGTTTAAAACGAAAAATGTCGTTTTATAATAAGTTGAGAGGTTTAATTCCTTTCTATTAATTTATAAATAAAACACTTGTGTTGCAAAGTTTTTTAACAAAGAAACGACATTTATGTTTATTTATATCACTTTCCTTTGAATGGTTTCTTCTAACAAATACTCGTATTTTACAATCAAATAATAGAAAAACAAAACAAGTGACAATAATTGTCCTTGCAATTGCATTGCAATCATCAATTATTGGTGATTGCATTCTAACTGACACTATAGGATTCAAATTTAAAGGGAATATATTTCCTGTTTATCGTATTGATAAGCGGGGATGATAATGGTCGAGTCGAATGTCGAAACATAAATATACTAATCCCGGTCGAAACTCGAAACCTCTGTTTTTCGGAAATTATAATATTAATATTATTATCAAGTCTAGCGATGGGAAATATCGATGGAATATCGATATTGTATCGATCTTTTTCACCATCGATGCATTTCGATACATTGTCATAGACAAATCGATTCTTGAACAATCGATTCTTGCATCGATGTCAAATCGATTAATTCTGACCAATCACAACGCTTCTCTCACATCGATCATTTCTGACGAATCACAGCGCTGGATTTTCATCGATCCATCGTATCGATTCACAATCCGATATAATCGTTTGAAATGTCATCGTAAGAAGAATCGATTCTCGCTTATCGATGTCTATGGTCATATCGAATACAGTTCGATACAATCGTTTTGAAATGTCATCGAAGTGGAATCGATCTCGCTTATCGATGTCAATATTCATTCGAATGCACAGTCCGATATAATCGTTTTGAAATGTCATTGAAAATGAGTGATACAATCGTTTTACAACTGTCAGAATTCATTCGTAAACGCAAATCGATTCTAGATCTGAGAGGTTGTATTCAAGATACGTCAAAATATCTCAAATTGCGATAAACTGATAAAGCGTGTTGATGTTATCATCATCCAGCTTTGTTGTAAATGATGAATTAATACTTTTAGGTAACGCTCTACGTTTCCAGTTTTAGTTTATGTTTAAAGATTGCCATGGTGACTGTTTTTCACAATTTAAAGTTTATTTATTATTACTTATGTTATTTTAAGGTTATGTATCATCTAGGGTAGTGTTGGTCGTAGTATTCAAACGTGAAACGATTGTAAACGACGAAATATTACTTTTAGGTTATGATTTACGATTCCAGTACGTGTTAAAGATCGACATGGTGATTATTTTTCGTAAGTAGGTAGATGGGTTATTTTGAGTAATTTATCGATTTGTTTAGTGTATGTTTGATTTATTGTAAATGAACAACCGATATCTCTAATTTCATCGAGTACTAACTAGTACCTCAAAATATTTTGTGTATAAAATATTGATGGTTTGTTCTAAAAAGTGTTATCAGCGCTAGAATTAGACACTTCTGTTCAAAGATATCATTATTCAATAAACACCGATTGCAAAAAAACAGTTTGTTTACTGTTTTAATGTATAAGTTTCCTACAATCTAAAAGTCATTTTGAGATTAATCATGTAATGACGCATATCAGAATTTTGGAAACATCTATAAAATTACATTATCTATAAGAATACGGATCTTATGAAACAGTTTCAAGGTCGGGCTAGACCATAGATTATAGATAGTAAAGTATTATTGTAAATTATATAAAATAATGTTGCTTGTAAAGAAATCATTGCCAGCAATGAAAAATCTACGTTGCCATACCGATGTACCATGCTTTGCCCGTTAAGAGCTCGTTCACATTGAGCATATAAATATAAAAGATCATAGCACGCCACATATCGCTCTCCATACATTCCCTTCAGACCGTTCACACCTGAGCGCTTTATGCGCACATCAACCACAGACAATTCACATCTTACGCCGTAACCGCTCCTGAGGCGATATGCCAACAGTTAAGCGCCCCCCACTCCTACGAAAACAGGAGAGGGGGTCATTTTAATTACGGAGCTGCCAAGAACGGTGGGTGACAGATGATGTCAACTCCATAGATTCAGTACAAAAAATGCGCGCTCCGTGGCCGCTCGCTAATTCAACTGACCCCCTCTCCTACCATAGGAAGAAATATTTTATCTGCGCCGTGTGAACGCCACGAAACATAAGCGCTCGCGGTTCAACAGATACCTGCTAGCGGTTATATTAGATGTCTGAACACCGCTTAACACCCCCCCTGCTGCGAGAAAAAATACTGCCTTTGACCGCAGCTATTGCTCCTGAACTCCTAGCGATTAATCGATTAATCATTCGATCATTTTTATGTATCGATACAAAAATATCGATTATGTAAATGTATCGATTATTCCCATCAATTATCAACGTCAACAGAACAACCATCTCAACAGTTTTTCTATGGACATTTAAAATTTTCTATTGGTGGAGACGTGATATCATATTACATTACATCACAAGCCATAGATATTGGGCAACTTTTAATTGGGTCACTGTCACTCAGGGGGGTATAACTCCGAACTTTTTTGTGTCGTGACCATGTCGTGACGTATGATTAATGAAAATATCATTTTATTGGTCCAAATTTCCATAGAAACACTGTTGAGAACTGATTAGTATATCTAGTAGGAATAGTAGGATATCTATGGTATTATATGTCAAAATTGTCAAATAGAGATAGCACATTGTTCGAACCGGATATTCCTAACCTCCCAACACCGGCGTAAATATTTGTGAAAATGATTCCTTGATATCATTGCGGTGTCGAAGGCTGTATTGATTCAATTCGACATAAGTTACCGACCCACTTAAGGAGTGTCCCGAAGCCCAGCAGCAGCAATTCGATCCTCAAAAGCATCCCGGGTAAGCGTTCGCTTGGTAATCGGCGTCTGGTATCTTTTGTTTAGAATAATGTGATAATTGACCTGCAATATTGTGTTTTTCTAGATAAAATAATTGATAATCAATACCAGAATGTAATATCAGTGATACAAGGAGGACTTCCACAAGAGCTTTACCTTTGACGAGGACAAAATCAACGACTTCAAAGAAGAGGCAGATGATGAAATCAGATATTGGGTACGTTTATAAGTACATTTTAATAATATTTGGATGATTTGTATAGCACCGTTTTTGTGAAAAATCACCTCGTCTGTAATGGACTGCTGGTACCTGCCCTGATGTATGGCAGTGAGGCATTGAACTGGCAGAGGAAGGAAAAAAGTATATTGAATGTTGTAGAAATGAGATCCCTGAGGCATGTGTGTAGTAAAACCATCCATGATCGTGTGAGAAACGTGGAGATCCGCAAAGAATGCAAGGCTGATGTAAGCATACTGAGAAAGGTTAAGAAAGAGACGCTCAGATGGTTTGGCCATGTAAAGCGAATGAACGAGGAAAATAGTGTACACGTTCCAAATGTGAATGGTAAAAGAAGCCGAGGAAGACATGGCATGACCAAGTGAATCTGATACTTGAGTCAGGCCATGTCAAGAGTCAGAATAATAGAATAGCATGTATGAATGTGAACGAGGCAAGGAGTGTGTGCCAAGATTGAGTTGTTTGGTGGTCTGTCCTCTCTGCCTACCCCTGCTGAAACAGCATGATGGTAAAGTTGGTCATTTAACTGGACTACCTTTTTACACGGTGCAATTATAGGTTTTTGTTTTGAATAATGTGGTAATTTGTTTGAAATATTGTGCTTTTCTAGGTAAGAGGAAGTCTCAACTCTAACACCCAGAAAGAGGAGAATGCATTTGCAAATGGCGGGGACCAGGCGTCAATTGAGATACGCCCAACAAAATAATGCAACGGAACGCATCGCTACGAGTATTGAATTCTTTCCGGCTCTCTCTGAATGCATATATTTAAAGTATACTCAATATAGGATGAAATTGTTGTCCTCATTTATCTTACTTGTCTTGTTCTTTTTTATTATTTATAAGACATCACAATGAACATCTTTTTAAAATTATCCTAAAAAGACTGCTTTGTAATGAATATCTTTCAACACCTTTAAAATATGTTTGTATATTATTTTGTGAATTTATACATATGTGGATTAATAAATAAATACTTTTAACATCTTGGATATTTTATTTTTAAAATAATTTTTAGGCTGATAAATTGGGTAGTGGGTAGGGATTTATATTGTTTATGGTAGTACCCCCTTTTTTTTTACTTTTCACTATTCTTGTCGATGGTATGTGACGTCAGAGTAATAAAATTTTCATTTTGACAGTTAAAATAGTGTTGAAACCAGTTGGGAACAAAAAGCCGGAAGATATCGATCTAGGTATTAGTTCATTTATGCTGTCACTGGTATTAGTTCATTTATGCCAGGGGGGTATAACTCCGATCCAAATTTTCAACCAACAACAAAGATAGATAATATCTATGACTGTGTGACGACAGAGTCTCTAGACCAATGGGAAAACTTTGAATTTCTACGGAAAAGCTTTTGACAGCTGGGTGAAATAATACATCAAAATGGTTGCTCGATTGCTCTCAACGGTTTATTTACATGCGACGCGAATTCAAAATTTGCTTCCTAAACAAGTGAAATAGAATTGAATACGTTTATTATCCAATTTTGAGAACTCGTGCATATGTTTGTGGCTACTAGTATCGCAAAACGTCTCATTTCGCGATATGATTATGCTCGTGAAAACCATTATAACCTGCAAACAAAAAGGTACAAACATTTATATGAAACATTTCTGCATTTATCTTGTTTTGTTTTAATCTGTCGGTCTGTCTTGATGTATCTCATGAGATATTTTCTTTAATATTTTCAGCTCGAAACACCAAATCCTATCCTTACAGCTGACAGGCCGGTGGAGATTACTAGTGTCATTCATTCCCCTAGAGAAGAGAGCACGTTCCACGAACGACGGCCTGCGCCTACAGGTCTCTGGGTTTGTTAGCATTTTACCTTATTATAATAATACATATAAAAGCATTAATTTAGCACCATAATGATGACATATGATTGTTTGTTGTAGGTATTGCAGTAGGACAGTAACGTTGTGATGTCATGTCAGGAGATGGGGGCTGACGTGTTCCACCACTCTCTTGCACCGCTGTTCTTGAGAGAACATAAGAAGGAGGAAGAGTACTCCATGAACCTGACCAGGATGCAACAGGAGCAATATATTCTCAGTACGCTTAGCTTTTCTAATTTTTTTCTATTTTTATCAGGAGAGTCCGCACACATTGTGCAATATAGTTGTGAACTTGGAGCAGGTGGATGAGTTTGTATATCGTGGGAAGTATGTATATGAGAGACGGGAAGGCTGATAGAGATATTGAAAGAAGGGTAAATGTAGGTAATTCTATTAATAAAGGACTGAATGCCGTTGGCGCTAACAAAAAACTGTCTAAAGAAGCGAAACTAGCAGTCCACAACGGAATGCTGGTATCTACCCTGATGTATGGCAGTAAGGCATGGAACTGGCAGAGGAAAGTGGACTGAATGCTGTAGAAATGACACCTCTGAGGATGTGTGGTAAAACTACGTACGGTCCTGTATATTTTCTGCCTGCACAGAGTATAAATAAAATAATATATGTACATTTTATATGCAGCAAAGCGTTCATTGGTCAAATCGTTGTAC